>CM040427.1:71604279-72204279 GCA_022702705.1 Papilionanthe hookeriana x Papilionanthe teres | reverse complement strand
AGGCGCTAGTTTGGGTGCTAGGTGCCACCCTGAGGGCAACACACTTGTTTCGCTTTGTTTCACGTTGTTTCAGCTCCAATCTGCTCAAAGCGTTATACTTAGAAGATAAACATAAAAATAAACTTTCTTTAAAGTGAAATTTCATTCAAAAACATGTGATAAATGTAAATGAGATTAAGCATAGAAAGCCATATCAAAATGTGCCAGATAAAAGTTTACCTCCTTGCTCGATTTGGCTCCAAATTGCATCGTTTTTGTTTTATTTTATCTAAATGTTCATTTCTTGTACCTGAAGCCAAAAACATGCAAAATACATTCATTTAAAGTGAAATATTATTAAAAATAAGCACAAAATGTATATAAAAAGTTAGTAATTTTTATGCGTATCAACACCCCAAACATACGATCTAACCTTTCCTCCAACTCAGAATCGATTACACTGAATTTAATTTTTTTTTTGCAACATACACCACCTATAAATTCATATGACATCTACTTCAATTTAAAAATAAAATGAAATTGACAAAATTAGGGGACACGTCAAAAATGCTTACCGGAAGTCTTTCTGCCCACCACTTCTCGGAAACATCAATTATTTGCTTCATTGCATCCCTCCCCAAGCCCGTTGATCCTCTTTTCAATTCCTTCCAAATTCTTCAATCATTCTTGAGTTGATCCCACTTATTTTTTAATTACATTCTATCGTACTCTATGTCTGTACTTTCTTTGAATTTTCTGACCCTTCCTTATTGAAATAAGTTGTAGGCTTATCTCCCAGATCAATCTCCTTGAGGAAAAGTTTACAAAATATTACTTTTGTTTCTTTGTCTCACATTGCGGGTGAACCAACCTTTTTGATCTCAACCATTGTCTTATTATGATGAAAAAAATAAATTAACATAAATAATAATGCAAAAATATATGCACATGCACACACCAAACCACCACACACACTACCTTACCTCTACACCTCAGCACACTCAACCACATCACTATAACACATTCAGACACCACACCACCACACACATCACCACACCTCCACACACCCCACCATACCACAACAACACATCCACACACCATCCACCACTCTACAACAGTACATCCACACACCACACCACCGCACACACAACCACACATCCACACACCCCACCACACCACAATATCATCACACACACCACGACTTCACTCCACAATAGAACATCCACACAGAACACCACCACACCACAACACCATCTCACCCACCACCACACCATTCCACAACAACATATCAACACACCACACCACCCTGCTTCCACACGTCCACACCTCAACACACCCCACCACACCACAACAACACATCTAAACACCACCCCAGCACTCCACAATGACACATCCACATATCACACTGCCACACACACCAATACACCTCCAAACCCCCACCACACCACAACACCATCACATACATCACCACACCACTCCACAATAACACATCCACACACCACACCATCACACACACCACCACCTCCACTCACACCACCACAACACCACATCTCCACACACCCCACCCACTACACCATACCACACCACACCACACCACACCACACAACATCACACAAACCACCACACCACACTACACCATCACACACTTTCATACACACCACCACACACAACATCAAATTGGTATGCATTTGCTATTCAAAAATCCACAGCAAACCACCACACCACAACATCAATACACAACAAACCTCCTCTTATGTTCAAAATTCTTAAAATCTCACACCAAATTCCAACTAAAATAAAACCATTTACATATGACAGTTTCGGTCATAATTTGGTGATCGGTTGCTTTAAAAATAGTTTAATTTAGTATATATATATATATATATATATAATTTTTACTTTGAAAATAATATTTTAATTTTGAAAAATATAAGACAAAAAAATCTTGTATATTTAATAATTAAACACTACAAGAAACACACAATCCCAAGAGATAGACATACTACTTGACAGTGGGCTCGATCATATAAACTAAAGAACTAATGTCATCCATTTTGGTCTGTAAAACTTTTATATGTGATCGATAAGTTCCCCTACTTAATATTGAAAATTAGGCAAGGTTTATTTTACATGGGTTACAAGTTCCCTGTAGAGGTAAACCCTTATCGTTAATTACATCTCCGATGACTGAAGTCACTTGAGAAAATTCTCAATCAAGCTCAATGGTTTTGTCATCAAGAATTCAACATATAGGTTTCCAAGGCTGGACATAAAAAATCAAGTGGGAAAGAAACAAATAAAACCAACTATTTTTAGTTCTCTATGGGAGTGAAAGGTAGAGGATGTCACATATTCGAAAAAAACCTCGGTGACTTCCCAAACTATTCCACTATTTGGCTTTAATTTTGAAGATGTTGTTATTTGATATTTCATTAATGTCGATTTTATTATTTAGAGCTTACACTTGCGTGATACTCAATCATGCGAACTACTTACAAATATAGGATAGTTTATATCGTATCAGATGACAACCTCAGAGCCTAAAGAGATTTAGGACTTGTATCACTGTCTCCGAGTCAAATCGTTGTAGTTGAATGAAAAGAAGGTTGCGACCTGAAATCCTTTCTTTGCCTATACGACTATGTTGTTACGAAGAACCGAGTAGCTTAGCAACCCGTTCTTCACCATGCAATCGATGCATATGTTGTCTTGACTAAAAAATGTTTAGATCATCTTGGGTTAAGACTTTACAAGCTCAAGTTGCATTTTAATAATCGCTCGAACTCGAACATAGGATAAACAATCTAACACCTGGTAGCGACAAGCTCCATCGAGGGTGTAAAAAAATCTAACCCCCGACAATGACAAGTTGTGCGAAAGGTGTAAAAAAATCCAACAGCAATAGCGACAAGCTTCGTGAGGGACACCTGACTGCGACAAGCTCCATAAGGGGTGCAAAAAATTCTAACACCCGACATTAACAAGTTTCGCGAAGGGTGAAAAAAATTCGAACATCTGACAGCAATAAGCTCCACAAGGAGTGCAAAAATGACAAGCTCCGAGCAACGCTCCAGGAAACCACCCCGGGGCGAGTAGCTTCGGGACACCACCCCGAGGCGAACAACTCTAGGACACCGATCCGGGGCGAACAACTCCAGGACTCCACTCCGGGACAAATGGTTCTAAAACTTTCCTCTAGATCGAGCAATTCTAGAACTCCTTCCTAGGACCTGCAAAAAATTAAAAGACTTCAACGACCAATTTTCTCCTCCGATGGAGGACTTTTCCCTCTGACAGAGGTCTTTTCCCTTCGACAAAGGACTTTTTCTTTCAATCGACCATAGGAGTCTGACTTCTCCTTAGGGAAAAAACTCCATAATGACAGATCTAAGAGCAGACGATAATAAAGTTGTTAGAATTGAGCGCAAAAGCGCCAATTAGGGAGTATCATTAGCAAATTTTGTATTTAAGATCTGTTTGGTTTAAAACTTTTTTTGTTATTATTACAACTGTCACAATCAATGATCAAGAAAATCGAGAAACTTAAAATGTATGCTAAAAAATGGTCTATACGAATCTTGAGGCAATATGCAGTTGCTCCCGTCAAATTGGTTGCTCTCGATAAACTTTTCTCCGGTGGAGGACTATTCCCTCCGACAGAGAACTTTTTCCCCCGATAGAGAACTCAAACGAAGTAGTTTTTCTCATGAATGAGGACTCGGACGAAAGACGTTTTCCCTTCGATGAAGAATTGCCCCCCCCCGATGGAGGACTCAAACAAATGACTTTTCCCTTCGATGGAGGAATCAGATGAAGGACATGTATCAACAGAACATAACAATACAAAAGGATAAAATATCTTGTGCTACACCTTTTAAAGTAAATTTAATATTGTAATTTACTTTGGACCCTCCTATCTTCTATAAATATGAAACTTTCATATAAAACTGTTTTTGGCTACCTCACTTGTAAGCTCTATTTTTATAGAATAAAATGGTTCAACGAGCCCATGAACACCTCAATTCACCCTCAAAGGGGCAAGTCTTCATCTCTCTCTCTCTCTCTCTCTCTCTCTCTCTCTCTCTCTCTCTCTCTTCCCGACATTTTTCTTCAATCAGTTTCAGCTCAATTCATTGGGTATGGTCTACTCGACAAATTTATATTCAACATTATGAAATACGTAGCCCATTGTTCTGTCGGCTTGCTCATCAACCAGGAGCCTCCTCACATTATTCAACCTCCCATTGAACTTCCAAGAACTCATGTAAAAATAGTGTGCTCCTCCAGAGTGGTCCGACCTCTCAAGAGGCGCCCATATGATCTCCAAATGACCCCGCATGCATTAACCTCCCCAAGACTCATTCTTGGCCTCAACCAAGTATGACCAGACTTTGTTTGCAATCATCACCTAATGTAGAGCTGACACTAGCTAGCATTGACAAAAGTGAGGTGTCGTGAACAGCCCGAAGGCAACGAGGAATACTAACTAGGATTCCTCATTTTTTTTACTTTTTTAATAAAATTAGTAATAAAAATATTGGTGATATTTAAATTTATTAATATGGTCTTTACTATCAAAAAAAATTATGACTATTTAGTGTAAAAAAGTACAAAAAAAAATTTCTATTCAAACGTACTATCAAATTTAGCAACCGCAATCTTATATCATTATTTTCAAGTTATTTCTAAGGGAAAAGTTCCCAAATAAAGCCGTACTTGATGGAAAAAGGGGAAGAATGCCGACGCAAATTTGTTAAATTATCCACAAACGACAAGCGGCTTAAGGCGAGCTCCTCCCAAAGTCCACGTCGGCAGTCGGCAGTCGGCACCCTGGCTCGTTGAAACCGATAAAACCCCATTATTGTCCTCTTCATTTTTCTTCCTCTACCTCCCCTGGTCTCCGTGAAATCTTCAACGGCCGATTGGAAGAAATAGAAGAAAACTTTGCTCGAGGAACAAGCGTCAAAAGGGGTATATATAAGATCGAGCAAGGGGGGAGGAAAGTGAGAGAAAGCCTTTTCTGTTGCTAGATTTCCGAGGGATCTCTTCCCAAGCAATCAACTGATGGATTCTGATCTGTGGATCTCTCACCTTGCCGCTGCAAAGAGGCATTATTCGCTTCAGCAACAGCATAGCTCCCACACAGGTTTCCTTCCTCCTTTTCCTTGAGGTCCCCTCAACCCCCTCCCTCAATCTTAAAAGGGTATTCTATTTGTAAATTTCTTGGCTTGACGAGGTTCTGTTAGGTTCCAGATCGGTTTGATGTCGATGAATACGAATTGGAAGAGGATGCCCGCCCGGATTTTCCTTGCCCCTTCTGCTACGAGGATCATGACATCACATCACTGTGCTCTCATCTTGAAGATGAGCACCCTTTTGAATCTAAAGCTGCTGTAAGAATCTATGTTAGATAGTCTTTTATCCAAATAATTTCATGACTTGTATTAATGGATGAAAAATTTATGTAAGTTTAAAAGCAAGCTGAAACAAATAAAATTCATTAGTGTTTTGAGTAAAGATCTAATTTATTTACATGAAATATAATTAAGTGTTAATTTTGATTCATGTGCTAAGTTATGGCCTTTCATGCTGTGTGCACATAATTTTTTTTTGTTGATGTGAATTTGATTTATTTTTTTTTAAATTCTATGGAAGCTCTGGAATATATGTAAGTATTTTTTGATCCGTTATCTTTTCCCGCAAGCTCATGAGATCATCATGAGCTCTTCCTGTTCTTGTTCTTAGAGTAGATTTTACTCTGTTGGTGGTGACACATTCTGCATTTGCTTTCCCTTCCTCATTGTTTTGTGTTCTCTTGATCAGATTTAGTTTTAATTTATGGGGTTAGTATGTAAAAAAAACCTATTTTACCTTGTTGAGGAATTAGGATGAATTTAGAATAGGTTAATGAGAAATATGTGAATTTTTCTGATTCTGCAACATATTATTGCTATTATTTTCTTGTGAAAAAGTATGTAAGACATGAACAAAATTGTTTTTTTGGTACTTGAGGCAACCCCTGTACAAATAAATGGTCATGAACAAAAAAAAAAAAAAAGTGACATGAAGAAGCAGGTGGAACCAAAAATTATATTACTTTTTCAGAATTTATGGATACTCATTAAGTATATCTTCACTCACCATAATGCTCTTTGGAGTGTTTTTTTAAAGAGTATTGTTTGGAGGAAATTGTTGACTTTTATTGGAACAATAAAGTAATTGTAGGTTTTTGCATGACATCTAAATTTTCTTTTATTTCATACTAAAAAAATAATCTCGAGGCTTACACTTATAGCATTCAAATTCTTTTATCTTCTAAAAACTCTACTATTTCATTAAGACCAACTAATTATGGCAGTTAATATTAAATATGGACATGTGACAAACATCCAATCATCCATTAAATTTAATAAAATCTATTTAATAAAAATAAATTGCTAATCCTTTTTTCTTAACACCTCTCAATGTAACTTACGCAGATTTGGTGGCCTGTGGTAGTTCTGTAGGAGGTGATGGTTGGTTTGATTTTGTGAAAATTTGTGCTTTAAAGTGGGAGGAGAAATGCTGGTCAAAGTTCATAGAATATGCTTGAAATTGTATGGAATCCAACCCGCCGTGGAGATGGTGCGCTGAAGGTCATAAAGCCCGCTGTGGAGATGGTGTGTTGAAATTTATTGATCATTTCCTGCACAAGCGACAGTGAGTCGAGATAGAGTGTTTGGGGACGAACGCACCTTGTTCTTCCGAGACAATAGCAGGAAGGATGCCCTTCATTTTGTTTACCAAGATTTTAGGTACCACTTTTTAAATTGATCGGAATAGGCTGATTGGCCTATATTTGGAGGTTTCCATGGCGTTATCTGTTTTTGCGATCAACACAACAAGGGTTTCTTTCCAATATGTCGGCATGCGGCCACTGGAGAAGAAATCCATAACTGCCTCACAAAACTCCTTTTTCACAATGCTCCAAAAATTCTTTAAGAAATAGAAGGTTATACCATCCAAGCCAGGAGACCGATTGGAGCCTAGGGATGTAATAAAATTTCAGATTTCATCTTGGTAGACCGCATGAGTAAGGAGATCAGCAAGTTCGTGAATGCTAGACTCATGTTTAGCGAACGATGGCCTTCCTGTTAGCTTAACCTCACCTTCACGCCATTTGTCTTGAAAGAACTCGAGGAAAATAGTTAGAATAAGATTGCATATTTTTTCCTTCACAATGCAACAGGTATGAAAGATATTGTGGGAAAGCCTTTAAAGTATCTGACTATGGTGTGCTTCTCTAGCTCTGTCAGCTCACACTAGCTTAAGCTATTCAAATTCCATCATGAACTCCTCCATTGACAATTCCCTCTACCGTAGGTGTTGGAACTTAAAGAACTAATGCTGGCGCATTGTGGCGGTAGATACTTCCTCTGCATCTCCTTCATCTTCTCCAGGTAGTGATCTTGTTCCGACCTTCTCACCGTCTCTCTTTATTTAGATTCTCCCATCACAAGGAGACACGCTTCTCTAGTTTGATGGCCGCAAGCTTCACTTTCCCGTCAGCTGACACATCCTTATATTCAAAAATCCTCTTGACAGTTTGTAGACACTTCTTCAGTTTGATAGCCGCAGGCTTCACTTTCCTGTCAGCTGCCACATCCTTATTTTAAAAAATCCTCTTGACTGTCTGCAACTACTCACTAAAGTCATCCAAATTTATTCTCCTCCAAAATCCGGTAGGTCTGCCATCACTCCCAGAGTCCCATGTCTCTCGCACTCCAAAAGATACTTCATCTCTTAATCTCCTCTAACATTGAATTCCAAATCAACGTTTACTACTTTCCTCTTCATTGAAATCAGTCCTACAGAAGGGATTTAGGTGTTCCTCCTACTCTCCTCATCGAATAGCTATCACGATCGACGGTGACCTTTCTTTGGGTCATCTCCTTAATTTCAACAAACCTTTACTGAATTCGGCGGAGTTCCGCTGTGCCTCAAGTACTTCTAGTTCTCTAATCTAGTTTTCCTAAATGCTCCTGCTTTTATTAGCTTCTTTCCATGAATTGTGCTTCTTGTGAGATCCTTGGAGCACCATCTTCACTACTTAGGGCTTGCTTTGTTGCATGTAGGTAGAGGTGTGAAATCAGAATTGAGGAAAGTTGCCTACTTCGTTTGTTTCTTTGAGAGAATTGATTGGTATCTTGTTCCTTGGAAGTGATTAGTTTTTTATCCATTTGGCTTTGAGCTTAAATGCTTCGAATGTACTTTTGAAAGTTATTAAAACTCCCAATGAAATCATAGTGCTACTTACGCATGCACCTTCTTCTTTCTGCACACATATATTGATATTATATATTGTATAACACTTTTAAAATATACATTAAAACGTTTAAATAGGATTAGCATCTAATGCATTGTTCATTAGTTTATTTTAAATATAGTATGTTAAATATATGATATCTATGGTAGTAAATTATAACATGTTATTAACTTCTTGTATTTTGAAATATCTTTATATATTATAATTATGTATCTACAATATATTGCATGTGAAGTTATATTATCATATATTCTCAATAATATTATAATAATCTATATTTATATGATTATTATGTTTTTTTTTTGATATTTTCTAATTCCATACACACACACATATACATGCATACATACATATATGTATGTATGTAACATACATACATACATATATGTATTTACACACACACATACATATATAGATATATCTATAATCTACACCCACACCCACACACACACACACACACACACGATATATACATATGTATGTATGTCTACACACACACAAACATGATATATACATATGTCTACACACCCACATACATGATATATACATATGTTTACACAAATACAAATTCATGATATATACATATACATATATAGACACACAAACACACACACATACATATAGATATACACGTGTATATAAATACATAGAAATTTGTGCATACATATACATGCATATATACATGTACATGTATACATATGTCACACACACACACACAAACATACTACTACTACTACTACTAATTAAGCTGTCATCTCTCTCTTTCTTCAATAGAGACCCAAGGCCTATTTTAAAACTTTGTTCTACTAGTTCTACGCCCTTACTGCTCTATCCTAATTTTTTTATTTATTTCAGTGGATACCTCACTACTTGAATTATATAATCCGCAATACACCAAGACACTGATTAAGAACCATTCTCCATGTAAATATATTACTTTCATATATAAAAACATATTGTATAAGCTTAATTTATTAATATTGCATGCGTATATATGGTGGTAACTTTACCAGATTATTGGGCTCTTTTCAACCAAATTATACAACATAAAGGTGTCTGTTCTAAACAGCCATCTTAAATGTGATTTATCTAACTTCAACTTCTGGAAGTGGAACTGCTACTTACTCTCACTTAGATGAACTGAATAGGCTCATAGATTCTCACTTATCCTTGAAAAGAACGGTAAAGGTTTATCAGTTTCTTTGGAAAGGATTGTGTGGATTTCTTGTCACCCCATAAGAAGATTGGACTAATATTGATTTTAGCTTGTGAAATGAATTTTAGTTTACTTCTTTTGTGAGGTATTATGCTTCCTTCATGAAGAAGTGGGGCTAGTATCAAAATCTGTGGGAGAAGTATTGCTAGAATTAACTGAAGAAAAGATCAAACAAATTAAAAGTTAATCCGAGCTCTGTTGGTTGGATCTGTTGTTTACTTCCAAATAAAACTGCTACATGGGTTTGGGGTTTGTTTGTAATCTTGTTGTTTGGGAAAATAGAACATTTTTCTCTTCAAAATATCTTTTTATTAAATGCCTAGTTCTGAAAGTGTTGCTTAGCTATTTTTTATGCGTATTATTTTCTTTTGTTTCATTTAGTTGATAATGCATCCTTTCTCATGATCTGCTACTCGAAAGTGGAAACTTTGCTGTCTCCTATTATTACCATCTCATAAATGAATTTGGGTGGTTTGTGCTAATGTTGATATATGAATTTATTGTATCAAAATAAATGGCAATGGTATTAAATTTGAACTGAAGAAGAGGATATTATTGACAGTGGGGTGTTAAAGTGTGCTTTTAGTTATAATTTATCAGATAAGGCATTGATTACAACATTGATCTAGCAGAGGCCCTGCCAATTGTAGCAAGTCATATTGTGTCTGATTTGCTAGAGGTTCAACGTCTATAAATTAACTATATTAAAACAAAAATTATCAACAACTCTGATGCAACTTTCACTATACTCCACAGTACAAGGTGACATTTGAAAATTTTTGCTATGTTATCAGAAATTGCATTTGCCATATACCACCATCCAACCTAATCTTTTATAGCATTGAAGTGATAACTTTGTGGGTTATATAGCCTCTTTATCAAACCAATATAAAACATTTTCATTTTAAAATTTGTGTTTTAAATTGTTGCGGTATCTGTTAGAAATTTCCTTAAAATTGTAGAAATTTCCCATGATGCCATTGCCTTTTCTTTATTTCAGGTTTGCTCCATTTGTTCTGTTAAGGTTACGGGAGACATGCTGAGTCATATTATGTTGCAACATGGCCAAACCTTCAAGATATCCTTTTCTGTAATATTCACGAGTGATATGTGCCACCAAGATATAAAATCTTTGTGCACATTTAGCTCAAAATTACAACACCAAAGTGCCACTTTATTGAAATATCATAGAAGCTTAGAAACAAGGAGGGAGAGCCTGAAAGTACCATAATCATGATACATTCTCTTATAACAAACCTTGTCTTCCCATAATTGAATTGCAAAAAGAAAAACAAGCTAAACAGTTTAGAAATATTGAGCTTATCGATTAGTTTAAAAGAAAAACAAGCTAAACAATTTTAAAATATTGAGCTTATTAAGAACTAACCTTCCAACTATTGCATACATTTTGATTGAATTGTTTCAAATAAAAATGCTGGAAGAACTTGATATCCAGTACTATGATATGAAAGAAACCAAACAACGTTATTTACTCAACTATAAGTCTTTGATAAATTTTACAAAAAAGTTCAAGGGGATTCATGATTTTCTTTGACTTAGGATCACTTGCAGAGACGTCGAAGGTTACGAAGAGTTGTTATGCCCAATAGCCAGGCACTATCACTTCTTGGGAGAGACCTTCGTGAGGCTCACCTGCAGGTGCTTTTGGGGGGTGGGGCTTATCGGTCAAGCAACTCTAGTACCTCAACTGCAGCTTCTGATTCATTCTTATCCTCTGTGGTTCTAAATTTTCCTGCATCAGAAGCTGAAGAAACTTCAAAATCTTCTCTATCCCATGTTGATGACTTTATAAGAAAAAAATCAACAACTACAAGGACTTGGAACTCAAGGTAATACTTGTCCTCATCTTTTCTGCTATATGGTAAACTAGTCATGAATCTGAGCATCAATTTACTGAGTGATTACTTGACAAAAACTCATGATAGTAAACAGCGAGAAAAAATTTGACGTGTTCATTTTTACAGGACAGATCTCTTTATTTGCTATAAATTAACCCTTAGACTAGCAAGTTTGCTTTTCAGGTTTATTTTACTTTTTCTTAAGCATTATTATCTCGGTATCATGATATCTTTGCTATTGAAAATTGTTATTCGAAATTATTATGTACCTTCAAAACGAAGAAAAAAATGAGTTGGAGTCTCTTTGAAGAGGAAAAATTAGACTTAGGTGAAACTCTTATTGCTGCTACTTGACAGTATGAAGTTTTGTTTTTATTTTTCCATTAAATGATTGAGGTGTAATCCTGCCTTTTTTCAGAATCTTGATTTGCTTTTTCTCACGGTCCGGCTCGGGGCTTAAAATTAACTAAGACGGTTACCGATGATTGGACGGTGGGAATTAAGTTTTCTCTATTTATTTTCGATAACTAATATTTAATAAATAAAAGAGCCACTAAAGAAATTAAGTTAAAGAAGTACAATTAAATTTACCTCATTGCAGGTTATCTGCATATTCTATAAATATTTTATCTTCTATTTCTTATCTTTTAATCAATTAATTACACCTAAAAAGTTAGTTTAAAACAACAGTGAGCTAACCAAAATTGGTGAACACTTGTATTTCTAAACTACGATAATATAAGGAAAAAGAAAATAATATGTAGGTCAGTTAAGCTTTTAATAAATCATTATAATTTATTTGATAGTTTATGAATACGATTACTTGCACTATTGCATACTATTCAATGTATTTTAATATATCAATAACATATTTATATCATTTTATGTTTGTACAACCGTCGCAGGAGCACCATTTAAAAATTGTACCAGTTAAGGTACTTCAATATCAATAGTCTTTTTGATTTATATGTACATGTATCCTAGTGTTTCCCCGTCAGTACCATAAAGAGGTGATTCTATTATAGACAAACACGCACATGCAAATAATAAACATTATCTAATAATGATTCTTTTATTCTCATTTGTAAAACAGTTAATATAATTTTATACGAATCAATATCTATGATAATTTAAAGAATTTTGAGTATACATGTTACTTCCATAATATGAATAAAATTCAATAGAATCATAAATCTTAAATATGCAATGTTATAAATATAACAGTAAAAATATGTGCATTTGGTCAAGAAGTAACAAAATATTAATATAGCCATATGAATATAAGTACTCACCTTGATGACGATTTATTTATTTTTTGATTTGCCTTAATCTCGACTCTTTTAAAATTGATGTCTATAATAAACATAATATTCATGTTACTAAAATTGAATTTATTCATACTATTTTAATTAATTATATGAGAATATGTCACTTCATTTCCTGTGGCACCCTCTAACTGTGCATAGGCTTGTCATATTATGCCATTTAGTGCAGTCACACTTCATAGCCCCTGAACCATTGAGTGCATGATGTGTGTCCACCCCGTTGTACCACTCTCAACCTAACGCGAGTCACGCTTTGTAGCCCCTGAACCCATTTGGCGCATGAGCCATACTACATGACATCAATGATAACACTTTGATTTATCATGTGTACGTCATTTTACTTGTCCTTGTCATCCACTATGTGTGCCTGCTCATTTTTATGCCGAGTTGTATTTGAGGTGAGGTATAATTTTCTGCAGGGTGTTTTGTACCCTATGCAGCCAATATTGACATCACTTGTGTATGGGTGTGTGGTTTGTCCACTTTGATTTATCATGTGTACGTCATTTTACTTGTCCTTGTCATGCACTATGTGTGCCTGCTCATTTTTAGGTGGATGTCTGGCTGTATTTGAGGTGAGGTGTAATTTACCCCAAGGTGTTCTGTACCTTATGCAGCCAGAGTTTATGTCACTTACGTATGTGCATGTGGTTTATCCCACACTTGCATCTACATGCTTGACACTTCCGTCGCTAGCATGAGTCAACACATGTGCGTGACGAATGCTTGCTCTCCTCGATGATAATTACACCATCGTTGACATCTGAGGACTGCTCACGCCTTGATAGTGGTCACATCGTGTCAATCCCTCTGGTGTATCACTAGTGATCACTCTTGATAGAGCGATTGTAATACACTGGATCACCTTGCATGTTTGCACGTGCATTACCCGATTGTCTTTATGGCAAATTATACTCATTAGGTGAGTGACTCGTTGTTAGTTGCGATGATTTAATTTCCATCATTTACTCTACGAAATTCTAATTAACTTTATTTTGGTATTCAATATATATATATATATATATATATATATATATATATCAATCTCTCTCCTTTGGTTTGCACGCTTCTTTTACTTTTATTCTCCTCCCAGCTGATTTAAACCAAAGTCTTAATTAATCAAATTTTTTATTAACATTATAATTTACACACACAGAGACATATGCATTCAAAGATATATATAAAATATATATATATATATATATATATATATATATATATATATATATATATGTATATGTGTATATATATATATGTATATGTGTATGTATGTACATATATGTATATATAAAACTTAACCCCACACGAAAGCTTCGTCCTTTCTTCTTTGTGTGTGATCCGGATCCTTCCCGTACGCGCTCCTAGCTTCCTTCTTTTCTACATTCGATCGCTCAAGGCACCATTTCTCTTCCTTGCGGTTCGGCTCGCCAAACAGAGTCATTCTTTCTTCCTTCATTGCACGAAACTCACACGCGGCTCCTACCTTCTTCTTTCCGCACAAAACTTCCTCCTTCGCTTATTCTTCGGCGCTGCTCGAACTTGCACCAGAGACTCTCGAATCTTCTCTCTATCTATGCCTTTTTCCTCCCTTCATCTTTATTTAAATCGTGTGCCAACTCTTGCTTCGATTCCTTTCTCGGCATATGAAACATATTGTTCCAGCTTACGAATTGTTGGAACCGGGCATTAAAATAATAACAATATGATTTACATGATAATAATCATAAATAGTATATACAAGATAAGATTTTTTAACATTGCAATCATTTAATGATGTTTATTATACAGTAGAGTTCATAAGAATTCATTTTACCAATTGATGATCATTGCATTTGAATTTTAAAATATTTGTTCACATGCTTATAATATTTATATAGCCATCAGTGGCTCATTAATCATATATCAATTTTTTTTATGTTCTCCTGTATTGTTTTAGGTGATTTATTCTAATACTTTAAAAGCAGGAAAATTAAGCACCAATCTTATGAAAATCCAATTATTTTTTAATTGTTACTGTGGATGCGTCAATCCAGCTAGCTAATAGCAAAGAGAGTTTAATTGATAATACATAGATCATACACACAAATTTGTATCATATGAATTTTTTATTTTAATAAAAGTTCTTAATAAAAATTATAACTTAATAAAATTTATAACATGGTCAAATTCAGTTATCTAATATAATTCATGATTTACATAAACAATGTATATTTCTTACTAATTAAAATGATGTATATGAACTTTTTAGGAATTTATGTAATAAATAATATTACAAAATTAACCAATATATAATGTATAAAAGAGCACATAAAATAATATGAACAAATTAGTGCTTTCTACAATGGATTATCAACTTTCAGAACTCATCAACAAGTAGCAAATAATATGCACAAGGAAAAGTACAGTTATCTTTTACTCAACAAAGAGTCACTGATTTGATATTGATCATAAATAATCCAACACATCTATCATGATTTGAATCGTATCTCTCTTTAAAGTTCATTTGCTTTAAATATCCCAAATTAAGAAAAACTCAAATCAAGCATGTGTTAAACAATAGACCATCAAAGGTTAAGTTTCAAATAAATAATTTAAGCATATTCTTCCTATTAATTATATCTATGAATTTCTTCGAATTGCATTAAGTAGTAAACTATATAAGCTTCCTTAGTAGTTTCATAATTAATAATCACTCGTATGACTTAATCATTTGTGTAATACACGCATTCATTTACTTGAAAATTTATCAATCATAAATTTAAATAATATCTAATAAAAGCTCTAGCCTCTAACCTAAATAAATAAAATGAAGTTTTTGTTTTTAATTGTATAGCTGTACTAGGAGAATAGAATGCACTTCAAATATAATTTTCTATAACTTATAAATTACTAATTCATTTTCTGATTAACTCACTTTCACTTAATTAGCCACATGCAAGTTATAAAAGATGATAACGTAGGGGCAAGCACCATGAACCTAATTCAAGTTATATGGAATTCAAACTAATCTCTTCTAATATTAACTTGAGACTATAAATATGAAAATCTATGTTTAATGATTCATCGTCAAAATTTAATTAAATATTAAGATGAACATGAGATTCTTGGTTTAAGGTTTACCTCCTTCAATTCTCGATAAAAATGAAGTTGGTGAGAGGATAAGGCGAAGATGATGCCAAAATTTCCTTCTCTTTTCTTTAGGCGTCATCCTATTCATCAACCTTATTGTAGCACTCATGTTAAATAAATATTTTTACTATTTCTTGCTTCTTCCTCTCATGCCTTGAGTCTGGATTCAGGCTTTCAAAAGAAACACGAGAGGAAGTGCGGGCAGGTAACCTGTTTTGTTTACTTGGAATGGCCCGTTTTGGGAAGACACATTATTTATGGGTTGTTACATGATGTCTCCTTTGTTCACCAGTAATTAGCTCTAACCTTTAGGGCCCGTTTGGGGCAGCCTATAACTGCGGCGACGTTTTCAAAAACGCCTCCATGTCGTTTGTTTCGCGCGTTTCACTAGCTTATTCAAAGACAACTTTTCGTTTTTGTGAATGACTCAGCCCGCGGGAGTATCTCTGCGTTTCGCGTTTCGTTGGCGTCATATTACTCTGTTGCCCTCATTCACATCTGTCGTCACATCCCTTCCCCTCATTCGCATCCAGGGCAACGCATCTCCCTCTTCTTCTTCTTCCTCGACATTTCTTCTTCTTCGACATTCTGGTTCGTATCTTTTTTTTTTTTTTTTTTTTTTTGCTGTTGAACTATAAATCACAATCATCTTCTTCGGCATTTCTTAGCATTTCTTCTTCGGCATTTTTGTCTTCGCCAAAGCTTTCCGTGGAGTTTGAGGAGGAGCGGAATGCGGCAGTGACGGCAAATGCGATGGTTTTGGGCAAAACTGGGAGAGAGGGTTGCGGTTTTTGGGCAGGAGACGTAATGAGGAAGATGGAGTTGAGGCTCTAAATTGATTTTATTTATGTTAGCTTTCATTAATTTAATTGATTAATAACTCTTGGAATTTCTGATGTTAGCTACTGAAGCTGAGCGAAAACAGTAAAGCAGGATTTACATACATATCACTCAATTCCAATGTATTTACATGATTAAAACCTAAACTTCAATTTCTAACTTCAACCACAACCTTATCTAATATGTGAAGGTGTATTTCACTTTTTCATATGTAATTGTGCTTCTTTGATGTGATGGGAAATATTTGAGTGATATAAATGTAAAAAAGTAAAGTATAGGTGTGAGATATGTAAATTCAGAAGAATTGGGTATGTATCTAAATGCCCTCAATAAATAGATCTTTTGTTGCATCTCCAAGAATAGTAATGAAATTCTCAAAAAGCTAAACATTTTATCTAAAACAGGGGTAGAAGGGCCATTTATCCAGAATAAGCTATTTTTTAAACGTACAAACCAAACAGTCAGACAGCTTATCAGGATAAGCTGCAGCTGCCCCAAACAAACCCTTAGTTATGGTTGGAACACAGTAATGCTGGGTAGTTGCGTGCAATCTTTTAATAAAGTTTTTCTTTGATGAAATGGGTTTTCTTCTTCCTCTTTTGCAATCCACGCCATCAAAAAATCATTTTATAATGCTGAATAACCAAGAGATTTTTTTTTAAAATTCTCGAATCATGGTTCTGCCCCATCTTGAAACGAAAGCCTCTCTTTTTATCCCTGATGGGTTCTTAAAGCAGAACCCTCATCAGTAGCTACTTGGCCTTGAATCCAAAACGTTATTCTCCACTGGTATTTTGTTAGGAAATGTTTTTGCAAAAAACACAAAATGAAGCTCTCTTTGTATGGTCATTTACTGCGTAAGCTTAATTATGGGATGCTTACCATTCAATCTATTTTCTTAGTATTTTAATTTCTGATGAGTAATCTTATTTCCTCGGAATATCTGTAGCTTTGGATTGGGACCTGCTGAAATTTTACTAACCCAGCCTGCTATTTATGTAGGCTTAGATTCGATAACGCCCTTTACATATTTATAAAATTATGCCAACAGCAACAACAACAACAACAACAAGCCTTTATCCCACTAAGTGGGAGAGAAAATTGTGCCAGCCTGGGTTTTTGTACTAATCTTCCTCTTTTCTTTCACAGACATGATGAGGCCGAAAAACATCTAAAAAGAAGTTGTTTCGGTATCAATCCTTCAATTCAATGGTCTGGCCGAAGTCAATAACATTGAGCCATTTTGATAACTGCTCCGTTGTATATAGTCAGCTTCCATTTGGACATTGACTGAAGCTGTCTATTACTTCTCTGTTGATTTGGTTCCATGTGAGCTCCGAAAATTCCAACTCAGGACTCTCTGCATTTATTTATTTATTTATTTTGTTGCGAGAGGTATGAATGGTCAAATTTTTAGAAGACAGTTTGAATTGTAGATAAGACACTATTCAGAGATTTTATCATCATTTTTCAAGGATTTTTTTCTGGGATTCGAGGTTTCCTATGGGCGCAAACCCTTATTGTTAATTATCTCTCCCGATAACAAGAGAGCACTTTCGAGTAAGGCTGGTCATTAAGAATTGAATATTCAACATACAATAACATCATACTTTGGATTTTAAATTGTAAAATCCATCACTTGAAGCTTAAAACGGATGGTAGAGAAATGAAGATGAAACCCGATTAAGATTCCATACTTCCGTCGTTTCGGGTCATTACGTTCCTGATCTACTTTGTTAGAGGAGATAGCCGACCCAATTGATTGAAAGTTCCTTGCCAGCAACCATTAGTCGTCTAAGGGGTCTTTGTAGATTTGAGGTGAATGTTTGTTTATGGGGACTAATTTAGGTTGACCTTAGATAACAAAAGACTTTGTGCCAATCAATTGTACAAAAAGTCATTGGGGAACATACGGGCTGTGACCCTGATTGTAATATAATAGTTCCATTTGACAACAACCACCCTTTGAGAGGGCACTGGTTGTAACTGCTATTTTTTCGCGCCATTTGGTAAGAAAAACCACGCGGGCAGAGAACTCAGGCCACGTTCTTACTAACATGCAATTATTTTGATTGTAAATATATGAATACACTCAATATGACATTAGCTCTTTGTGAGCTGAAGTCAGTCAGAAACTTGTCACCCTTGACAAACTGTTGTGGATGGGAGTAGCTTTAAATCTTTAGTTATGATTTTTACTTAGAGGTTTTGGTTGAGTAATTTGAAAATTTTGATTTAAAAGATTAAATCTTCCGGTTGAAATTTTAGATCAACACGTCAATCATCGGGAGAAGCATCTAGAACATTTATATTTTAAATGGGCATTTAGTTTTGTTAGTTTAGGCATTTTAGGATACAAGTCCCATCAACTCGTGTCCTTATAAGGAAGAGGATCGGACAAGGTGATTTGGACTTGTAAATTCTTATTTTAAGATTTGGATGTTTATTTTAAAATTTCTAGACTCGTCAACTCCATTCCTTGCGAGGAGGAGAATCATACTAGTTGGGTGGGGCTTAGGGTGCTTTTGGGGTGGCGGTTTGGTGCCACACCATAATTTTTCTTGTTTGGTTGCGTTCTTAAAAAATTGCAACTGAAATCTGCGTTTTCTTACTAGACCTGGCTATCCGCGGAGGCTGCTAGAAAGCTATGTTGATTTTTGAACAACGACTTCTTCTTCAGTAGCTTCACAGCTGTTTATTCAGACAATTGCAGCTGCCCCAAATAGGCCCTTTTAATCTTATCTTATAGGTAAGGCCGCCACTTAGCCTGCACAAGATTCTCGATCATAATATTTGAACATTTAATACATTGGTTGAAGCACATGTGAGTGTTGAATTTGAAGAAAATACACACACATATATATTTACACACGTACATATATTTATATTTATATTTATATATAATCATAATGTTTTATGACCTTCAAGTATAACATGATTTTTTAGCTATTTGCACAGAACTTGATAGCACTTGCATAGCTACTTAAAATATCATGGTTTACTTGTAGATATTTCAAGCATGTCTTTTGAGTTGAAGCATTGTCTGTATTGGTAGTGCGTGTAAAATTATATTTTTGGGCTTTAAAAAGAACCATTTTTGTTTGCTTGCAAATGTGTTGCGAATCCGGTGGCGAGCTTTTATATTTTCAAAAGACCTCAAATTATTTGAATTATTTTTCATACCTGGGAACCTAAGTCCAAAAACTCAACCTTAAATTGTTTTTCAAATCTTAGGACTCTAAGTTTGAAAAGCTCAATTCTAAAAATGATTAAGGTTCACGAGCTTAAATTTTAAAATACAAATTTTAATATTTTAAAACCCTAGAAGTCTATGTTTTAAAAACCCAACACTTCAAAATTTTTAAGACTTTAAGAATCTAAACATTAGAAGCCACAATTTTTAACCCCGATGGCTTAAATTTTAAAAGCTCAAATTTCCAACTCATTTTATGTCAAATGATTCATTATTTATTTTACTTTATAAGTTCGAAATTTTAAATATTTTAGATCGTGTACAAGTCCAAATCACCAGAAATTTTGGCAGGCTCCCGACGTCAACTCCTCTTAGGAGGCATGGGAGAATGCTGGCCTTTTCTCCCGTGCCTCCCCAACATTCTCGCAAGGTCCGCTGGTTAATGTCGTAAGACTTTGTGACCGGGGAGCAAAACAGAGCATTTAACCTGCGATCCCAAAAGATGGAACGGGTCTTTAATATACTTGTAGAAAATGTCAAATTGCAAATAAATATTCCTCAAATGGTAGTTAATTATCACGGACGGGTACTTTAATAACCTAATTTTTAAAAAATTCTTCAGATGAGTTCCCTAATGGTACTTATCTCGCACAGACAGGTATGTGCGCTCTCCTTAAACGTAGATTTTCAAAAAAATTTCCCTATTGCCCCAATGTGATACACCTTTTGAGTTGTGATGTTCTTGACGGTGATGAACAATAAAATAAAAGTACAACATAGAAAATTTTTATTACAATACACAATAATGAAATGAAATAAAATAAGAACACAAAATAAACAACTGGCTCAGGTAGGATCTCAGTTAAACAAAAGGAATGCTTCGACCTATATTGAAGAGGGAAGCGAAGAAAGGCTCTTGGGATCACATGGGCTTTGGTGTGGGGAGAGTGGTGCGATAAGGGCAGAGAGTAGGAAGCTTTCCGGAACGGCAGGGAGGTGTTCGGCGAGGCCTTCTGTGCGATTGTGGAAGAAAGAGATCTGGCTAGGCGACAACGAGAGAGGGAGGTTCGAGTCTCTGTAGGCCGGCAATCCCATCATTGCCTTCCTAATTTGCGCTAATCGCGTGTGCCACGCGAGAGATTCGAGCAAGATAGAGAGAGACGAAGCAGGTTAGGGATAGCGCGGGCTTTGAGAGCGATAAGAGGAATCGATCGTGGCGAACTGCTTTTACATGTGGGAATCAAAGCAGATAGAAGTAAGCATAAGAAACCAGTTCGACTCTGGTTAGGGCAGAGCAACAGAGTGAGGCGTAGCAGGGATGATCATGACACAAGGATCACATGTGGCTTTTTGTGCAAGGAGTGGCGGATCAAACGAAAATTTTGATTGTTTAGTGTTACTCGAGAGAAAATATTGAAATTTGTATCTAATGTAGGGTTATATTTGTAAATAGAAGAAGTTTACAAATTTATATATGAACATTTTAAGGCTCTATATAAGACTGTGTTAATGAAATTTGTGAGTTTTTCACAAAAATAGTTCATTTTGGCATCGAGCTAAACTTATAGTTGGGATTTGCGTACGCATGCATAGACACAAAGCTTTCGTGAAGAGGAGGCGATTAGAGCTACCTGGTATGGCGACAATGGGCGTGAAGAACTCGCATGGAAGACTCACGATATAGTTGTAATCAGGGCTGAGCAGGGATGATGTGATGGGATTGTTGTGCTACAGTTGCGATCATAGCTAAATGCTAAAGCAATGAGGAAATCTTGGCGAGAAGCAGGTGACATAGAAGCGATACCTGAGCAGGGAGGACACGACGGGACTGCTGTGCTATAGTCGCCTAACTGTGAAGGCACCAAGGAGATCGTCGTGCGAGGAACAAGCTACAAATGCAATCTAGTAACGCTATTGGAGTTGAAGTTCTCTTTGCGAAAGCATAGAAGTGGGCGTTGGTTTCTGGAGTGTTCTGCGGCTGATTTGTGCTCTAGGTAGGAAGTAAAAGGCGAGGCGAAGCTTCTTTTTTTTGGTTCAGAGGAACGTCAGGTACTCGATAGCCCAGATGTGAAAAGTGTAGGGTTGCGTTAGGTAGTCGACCGTCAACACAAAACTTATCAAAAAAAATCATGAAATGAATTCTTTTGATCATTAAGTGTTATGGCGTCCCCTGGAAGCGACGTGTTGTATGGTCTGAATATAGTGAAAAGAGTGCAAGGGCTGTTAGACCGGCACTCGGGTGTAGTGTCAAATATGCAATTATTCCTACATTACGGACGGATGCGGGTAAAGAAGTTAGTCCATGAAATTAATATTAGAATAGATTATTGGAATATAGATACTTTCACTAGTAAATTAATGGAATTAGTTGATATTATGATTCATAGAAAGATAAATATCTTATGTGTTCAAGAAACTAAATGGTTTGGAGAAAAGACTAAGGTGATTGATAACCTAGGTTTTAAACTTTGGTATTCAGGTAAGAGTTGCACTAGTAATGGTGTAGGTGTAATTATAGATAAGAGTTTGAAAGATAATGTTGTAAAAAATAATAGAGTTAGGAATTATAGCCGTTAAGATTATTGTTGATAATAAAATTTTTAAAGATATAGGTTTTAAAGATAAATTCTGGAATGACTTAGAAGACTAAATGATACCTCTTCAAGAAAGAAATTTTATTGGAAGAGATTTAATTGGACATGTCGGTAGAGTGATAAAAGATTTTAGCAATATTCACGATGACTAAGGTTTTGGAGTGATTAATGAAGAATGTAAAGCCATATTAGATTTTGTTTTAGCGTATGATTTTGTTATTGCTAATACTTTATTTAAAAAAATGGATGAACTTATTATTACTTATAAAAATGAATCTAATAAAATACAAATTGATTATTTTTTTATGAAAAGAGGAGATCGTCTAGAATGTAAAGATTGAAGGTCATTCCAAATGAGGGTTTAAGCAGTCAATATCGATTATTAGTTCTATATTTTAAGATGAAGAGTTGTAAAATAAAGAATACTAGGAATCATTGTCGTAGAATTAGACGTGGGTGCCGAAAAAACACAAATAAAATTATTTTCATGTGTAAAATCCAAGATTTCAAAATTTGGGATGTTCATGAAGAAACAAAGTCTATGTGGGATAAAGTAACAAACACTATTAAACAAGTGACAAAAGTTGTACTTAGAGAATCAAAAGAAAATATTTCTATAAATAAAAATAATTGGTAGTTGAATAATAATGTGCAATATATATATATATATATATATATATATATATATATATATATATATATATATATATATATATATATATATATAGAAGTTATGTTATAAAAATTGGTTTACATGTAAAAGCTTAGAGAACTAGGAAAAATATCAAACGACCAGTAAGGAGGTAAGAGAACAATCTGTGACGCTAAAAATTCTGCTTTTAGTGATATTTATAATAAATTAGATATTAAGGAGGGTGAAAAATATATGTATAAACTAGTCAAACGAGGAGAAGAAAAGTAAAGATTTAACTCAAGTAAACTGTATTATAAATGAAAATAAAAAAGCATTTTTAAAAATGATATTCAAAATTGATGGGTGTGTTATTTTGATAAACTTTTTAATGAAGTTTCAGAAAATACGATCGACCTTAGTGATATTAATATCATTAGTAATAATAAAATGGTTCATTTTTACCATTGCATTAGTAAATAAGAAGTTGATGAAGTTTTAAAGAAAACTAAGGGTGGAAGTCTGTAGGACCTGATGATATTCCAATTGAAGTTTGAAAATATTTAAGAGATTTGAGAGTTTCTTGGCTTATTAAACTTTAATATTATTTTAAAAACTAAAAAGACATTAGAGGAGTGAAGGAAGGGTATTTTGATCCTCATTTTTATGAATAAAGGGGATGCACCAGTGTGTGCAAATTATAGATGAATTAAGTAGATGTGTCATATTAAAATTATGAGAGAGGGTAATTGAACATATGTTAAGACATATTACGAAGATTTCTCATAATCAATTTTGATTTATGCCGGGCAGGTCTACTGTGGAACCTATACGTAAAGAGAGGTTTGATGGAGAAGTTCAAAGATAATAAAGAGGATTTACATATGATTTCAATTGATTTAGAAAAAGCTTACGATAAGGTTCCAAGTGATATCCTTTGGAGAGTTCTTGAGAAGAACGAGTTATTAAAGATATGTATACATGAGCAACGAGTTATTAAAGATATGTATACATGAGCTGTTACTTGTGTTCAAACAGAAGAAGGTTTGACCAAATATTTTCCTATTTCTATTGGTTTACATCAGGGATCAATTTTAAGCCTATATCTTTTTGCTTTAGTTATGAATGGTCTTACCAGACACTTACAGGAGGATGTACCTTGGTGTATGGTTTTTGCTGATGATATCCTTTTTGTGGATAAGACGAGAAAAAGCTCAGGAAAAACTTGAATTATGGAGGTCGACCTTGGAGTCTAAAGGCCTTCGTTTGAGTAGAACTAAAACTGAATATATAGAATGTACTAATGCTCTAGTGACAGAAATGTAACTATGGATGATCAAATTATTAAAATGTGTGAACGCTTTAGATATCTCGGGTCTATTGTTCAAAGTGATGGCGATATTGATGGGGATGTTATTAGTAGAATTCAAGTTGGTTGGTTGAAGTGGAGGAATGCTTCGGGCCTATTGTGTGATAGAAAGGTACTGCTTAGACCGAATGGAAAAAGTTTATAAGATGGTGGTAAGACCTGCAATGCTCTATGGCACTGAATGTTGGCCTTTAAAAGAAAAGCATAAAACTACGTTAAGAGTTGCCTAGATGAGAATGATTAGATGGATGAGAGGCTTTACACTTAAAGACAAAATGCAAAATGAATATATCCGTGATAGGGTTGGTGTAGCTCCAGCGACGGACAAAATTAGAGAGAGTCGTCTTGGATGGTTTGGTCACGTTAAATGTCGACCATCTGATGATCCGATTAGAAGAGTAGATGTTTTAGATTCAACTTATGTTAAAAAAGACAGAGGTAGACCTAGAAATACTTAGGCTCATTGTATAAAAAAATATTAGTTTATCAGAATTAAATGAAAATATGACACTAAATAAGACAGTGGAGAAAGAGGATTCATGTAGCCGACCCCACTTAATGGGATAAATGTTTTGTTGTTGTTGTTGTTGGTGAGAAAGAACGTTGGGAGAATTTTTTGTGAGGATGTCAGTAGAAGGGGATGGTGCATGAGGTAAATAATTGTAACTTTTGGGTAAGATAGATGCCGAAGTTCTAATGGTCTTGGTCGGGCTCATACAGGAAGCTGATGTCTCGACGAGAGCCACTACCTCAGCAGATGCTCCGATGTAGGTGAAGCTAAATCACTGTCTTTAGTAATTCCAAGCTTGATTCCATGCTTCACTATTGTTTGAACCATCAATGTGATCCCATTAGAATTATCATTTGAAATGTGAGATATTGAAGATGTCATCTTTCACTTATTCTGCATTTCTTATGTGACTACTCAATGTTCTCTTTCATCTAGAACATAAAATCAGAGTCATAAACTTCCATCATTTTCTTTTGTTTGAAGATTATCAGTTCACACCAATTACTCTTAAGCAACTTCCTATCATTGATCTCTCTTTTTCCCTATTTTCAATTTACAGATCCTTCACTTAGGGTCTGTTTGGCGTAGCTGCAGCAGGACTCTGTTGCGCAGAACCTGGCTATTTGTTTATTTTTTGCACTTTGAAAACAGCTGTGTTGCAGCTGTTTCTAGAAAAAAGAACATTCTGCCCCTATATTATAATGTTGTTTGTAACAAAACTGTTCATGCTGGTACAATCCATACTTGAAAGTAAATATCCAGTGCAGAAGATTACAAAATAAAGATAGATACATCACTAAACAGTGAGTAACATTATTATCAAAATTAAGAAAATTACTATTGAAATAACAACTAATAATATGATAATTTTATTTTAAAAATATTAACGGTGTATATCACGAGATAAGCCGTCCTCTAGGGAAACTCTCCACGCCCGATCACTCTCGGCTGTGGAATCTTTTAGCCTATTTTCTCACCTAAAATAGCCACAGTTTTCTGTGATTCTCCTTAGACACTTGTAAAATTCTCTCCGCATACGTATGTACATGCTGCAAGAACTGTAGAACATTGTAGTCCACGATAGTGAGTCAGTAATTCTTTAAAGGTGCCGTAAATTCTTTAGCTCACCTTTTCTGAAAGCTTAAAAACACATACCCTAAGATATAACATTAGTAAAAATTAATAATAAAAGTAATTAATTAACGTTTGATGCAACTGTGAAGTCTTAGGGAACTTAGTATATAAAATAATGAATTTGTCACTGTAAGAAGATAATAGACCTTATAAAAAAGAGCCCTTAGTTTCTTTTAACCCACATAATACTGGACTCGTGTGTGTGAGATATGCATATCACAAAAAAAAGTCATCCAAAAGAATATAAAAAATCATAGCACTGAAAAAAGAGGGGAACTTAGTTACCTTTATTAGGATATCACATTTGTTCACCAATCAATAGCAACATACATCCCATCCAGAAGAACTCATAAAGTCAAACATCTCATCATAGATCTCTAAAACCCACTAAAAAAAGACATGCAATATTTATGATACCACATATATTACCCACGGTTGCCTCATTGGCCGTCAAGGCGGGAGAAAATTACATGCAAAAGGAAAAGAAGTACTTATTACTTGCATAAAAAATCGATAGAATAAATATCAAATGTATAAGAAACAAAAATATAAATGACTTCCTCACCTTGAGCGCATGTCTCGGGTACTTCGCAATTTGTTCTCTCAACTCCGTCATCTCGTTTGCGCCTTCCCCATCTTGAGCGCATGTCTCGGGCACATCATTTTCAGCCTGTGACAAAGACTGTTCAATACGATATTCATACGCCTCAGTAGGGACATGTGAATGATTCTCTTCCGCCCTACAAAAATCAATATCGTTGCTGGAAGGATGCCTTTTCACTTGCATTTCCAACCACAACCATGTATGTTCCAATTCAGATATGCAAACACCACAACCAAACGAACCATTGCACATAATAAAAACCATCAATAGGATGCAGCATAAAGAAGCAAACTGACTTACTGAGCATATCATTTCTATTGTCCTTTCACTTGCATTTTCAATCACCACCATCTATATTCCAATTCGCATATGTAAACACCACCACAAAACCAACCATTGCACATAACCAAAACCATCAACAAGATGCAGTACAAAGAAGCAAATATAGCTACCAAGCATATCACACCGAAAATCACCAAACTGAAAAGTTAACATCCACTAAAATTGAAAAGCAGAGGGCCAAAAACACCAAATTTCAAAATAAAAAACAAATACAACTGAACATTGCTCCCAATTGCAAATCAAGAACCAACTAGCAGATAAAACAGAGAAGAATAGTAGGGAGAGGACGAAGAGGAACCACCTCACGGAGAGCACTGTGCGCAGAACCACCAAATCGAGCCGAGCAAAAGAAAAAGAGGGAGAGGGAACATAAAAAACTCACCAGAATAACTAATCGAAACCGAGGAAGAAGAACCGCCGCACAGAGCGCAGACTGCGCATAACCATCAAACTAAATCGAAGAAAAGAGAGGAGAGGGAGAGAAGAGTGGAAGCTCACTGCAACAACCACTTGAAATCACCGAAAGGCGAGTGGAAACAAGGGATAACCGCCATAGCCACAAAATCGAGGGGCTCAAGAGGAGATTTTTGAGGCAAGAGGCGTGTTGAGGGAAAAAGCTGGGCATCGAATGAAGGAACGAGGGCAACGAAGGGAAAGTAATAGCGAGGAATGTGAGTCGTGGGGTCGAACCCATGAGCCGCATTTTGCATAAAATTAATCAGACCATGACCGTGCCACTATAATAAACAAACATTGCAAATTGCAGTACGAAACCGCACCATAGGGAAACCACCGCCCAAACGGGTAGTTAGATTTGATATATGAGTATATTAAACAAGACACATTTACATACATACCACCCCTTATGTAGTTATATATGTAAGATCTATATTTTACTTTTTACAATTATACCACTAGAATCTTTTATATCACAACCACCATTTTAACTTTTAAAAAGTGAAATAAAACTTTTCACGCATGGGTAAGTTGTGTATGCAAAAGAATTTAGTGGTATGTATGAATTATCAAATTTGGATACTTTTGTTAAATATATGGAGTCTGTGACTTACCTACCTCATCTATCTCTCTCCCACTTACCTCTCTTCACCTACCTCTCTCCCGTTTTCTTTAAATAGCCTCATTTGGCCTGTCATAAATCGCTAATCCAAGCCAAGCCCTCTGATATGAGGGCAAGAGAGAGCAGGAGAGAAGAAAAATAGAGATTTTTCTTGTAAATGTCGAGACGCTCGACGGTGTAATTCCTCGAAGTAATAAAATCCTCTGCAGCTCCGTGGACGTAGGCAAATTTGCCGAACCACGTAAATTTGTGTCGCTCTTTGTTCTTTTATGATTGCGAAATTTTTTCTCGATCCGATTTTTCGCTTTATTGCCGTCGTTTTTTCACTACAGCTTTTGTTTCTATAAAGCTTTATTTTCTATTCTCACCTGAAGTCTATAAGGCGGGACATGTTTTGGCATTGGCGAGGATCGAATCCACATTCTTGACAACAACTTCCAAGCCACTCCACCTTTGTTTTCTAGACTTGGTTGCTGGTTAGATTTTAGTAAACTTGGTGAACATAGTTTCCAGTTTTTTGAGATTTATTTCTTCTTTTCAAGTGAATTATTTTTTCGATGAACTTTTCCAAACATGCTAGTAAATGTCCAAGCTTTAGTTGACATTTTTAATATTTTATTTTCTTTTTTTTGTCTATCTACGAATCTATGGTATTCACATGTAAAATTTGTACAATGTAAGCCTCTCTTTACCCGGAGTAGCAAGCTTTCATTGGACAACATTGTGTTCATGAATAGATAGTTTTTGCTGACTAACCTAGTCTTTTAATTGGGCTGCTACATTCTTTTTGCGGGAAAGATGTGATTTTGTATAGATGTGAGTATTTTGAATACTTTACCGTTATATGATAGCTCTTTTCTTGTGTCATGCTAAAAGGATATGTTGTGTTACGTAACTACTAGATTTGATTAACGCATTTATAATCCTGTTAATGCAGGGTCTAGGGAGTGGTTAATGCGGGCTGTGTAACATTGCATTTATGATGTGGTTTTATTTGTATTTCAAAACTAGGATATTCGGTTTACACTGAAGGTTAATTAGATTTATTCATCTGCATTAATTTTATTTCTCAGTATTCAGTACCAAGTTTGAATTTACAAATGTGTTTGAATAGAATAATGAGGATGAAAATAAGTGATTTATGAATGATTTGTCACTATATTTCCTTTGGTGTTGGAAGTGAAAAATGTTCACGTATTTTCTTATCATTTGTCTCAAGAACCAAAGTAAGAACAACTGAGCACTACGTACAATACTTCCTATGAAATGTAACTCTATAATATTAAACGAGAAAGTGTAAAAATGGTAGACTAACTCTTTGTAGGTGAGCAAAGAGTTAAATTATTTTAGTCCCGAAGTATATAAGTGTTAAATTATTCCTGATACTCTTTTAATATGTGAGCTGAAACAACGTAAAAATAAGACTGTTTTAGCCCCATTACAATATTTTGGGGATGAATATATTCTTCTATTCTGGGACTAAAAAGACCTTTGTAAATAGTCAAAAGACCATTTTGATATTTTTCTCTATACCAAACAAACAGAACATTTAATTTGGATTGTTGACCATGTTGTCGTAGTAGCACATATTGATGACGATGTTGTTTAAAGTTAATTTAGAATCCTGAAGCATAGGCTATGCTTCAGGAAATCATTTAAGGAGTTTGAGGATGGGGGCGCAAAGAACATCTACTTGAATGTTTCCTACATACAAAACTTTGCTTATCTCAAGATAAAAAAAAAAATTGAATCTCAGTCTCTTGTTTATAGCAGCATTGACCTTTCTCTTAGCCAAGAAGAAAGGGAAAAGAAGCAGAGGCAGGCCACAGTCAGGGCAAACTTTGTACGGGATCTGCTACTTTCAACCCTGTTTGGTGATCAATTGAAGTAGAGACCAATAAAATATCATCAAATGAATCTTTTGTGATCCTGCAACTTCAGAAATAGAGTGGTTATCCTTTGTGAAAGTTGGTGAGTATTCACAACAGAAGGGGATGATTTAAATTCATCTTTCTGCATTGGCAATACACCTTAGAAACCTTGAATTAATCATGTGGTGATGTTGATGAAATCTCTATTTTTGTTGCTTCCTTAAAATAAAAATGTATTTAAAGTATTGCCTGCTTGAATTAACCAATCAATGTTGTGCTAATAACTAATACAATTTTCTTGTAGAATGTAATATGATTTACTTTCGCTGTTTTGAGTTGTTATGGTAGCATTTTTTAGTTTTCTTTGATTTCCTTGGCTGCATACACGACTGCACCAACCTGTGCAACTTATTATTAATCTCATCCAATTGAGCTCGAGTGACTAATAGAGCCGTCATTAGTTTATAATACCTCTATTCGATGTAGGAAAGAAGATTTCTACTCATGAACTAATAGATTTTTTATTCCTTCTTGTCATGTCTCAACAAGAGAATGAAAATGTGAACATTATGGATCATTGTTCTATTGGTGGATGAATTTCATCAGCAACAATTACTTCGAAGAGAGGAGATGAGAGAAGGCTTTCTTCTATTCTTTAGATCAGTCTAGGTTCTACAGAGATTAAAATAAGAAATTTACATGCATAACACACAATTCTTATGTATTTAGGTATCTCACGCCTAAAATTCTATGCTTAGATACATAATTGGTGCTTTAAAATTATATTTCATTTTAAAAAGTTGTAATAATGCTATTTTGATGTGATATTAAAGATTTGAGTGCTATAAGTAAATATTCAAGTTGTTTAGGTGTAATGTTTCGTTGTCGGGAAAGAAGAATCAAAGAGCCAAAATGGTTAGAGACGAAGTGAGAAGTCGGGCATTCAAAGAAGGGAGAAGAAATGAACAACTGAAGAAGAGGAAGTGAGGGGGATGAAAGCCAGGAAAGCATATTCGCTTTATAAATCACACGACAACGCGAGTTTTAGCTACTTGCAGAGATGAGAGTAGAGGCGTTACTATCTCGAGTGGGAGCTGTTGTACAGAGAAGGCGACGAGTACGGGAGTTTCCTGCACACTCAATCCTGACAAACAAACCGATAGAGGAAGAGAAGAGGAGCGGCGTCGGTGTCTAGTGACAACGTCTCTATCGAGCTTAGAGGAGTCTGCGAGGGTGTCGTGCAGTGGAAGAGGAAGTGGGAGGAAGAAGATCTTACGTGTAGCGTTGGGCCGAGCCTTGCGGGAGTCAGACTCGCTTAGTAAGGTTAGGATTTTAAATGATAAATTTATAAATTTATTATATTCTTAATTATTAATTTTTAATAATAAGCTTTATAAATCAGATTTTTAGCTAAAGAAATTTTATAGTAAGATCTGTTAGGGTTTGATTTTATTATTTATTTAATAAGAAATTGTTACGTAATATAATTATAAATGTTTGTATATTTATAGGACTAATAGAAAAGATACAAATTACATAAAGTAACTATAAAGTTAAATTAGGAGAACCAACATTATTATCAATAATTTTATCAAGCTTAAATTGTTTAAAAGAAATAATTAAATGGAGATAATAATTAAAATAATATGATACATCAAAGGATTAAATAAAGACAAATTATCTTTTTATAATAAGATTAACATATAATAAATTAATAATTGACTTTAGATTTCTCATTGGAGATAAGTGAAAAAAAATGTTTAGAATTATCAATGATCGATGTGAGTACTCATGTTTTTTTTACTATGGTGATATTTTACTTATTCTAGTCGAGTGTATTAATTGATACTTTCATTAGTTATCTGGTAAATGATTGCAAGTCATGTTAGAATTATTGTGAATTTTTTTTCATATTGAAGGAATGATTTGTGCGCACGTCATTGTTAAATGATTTAACTATTTTGCAAATGAGAAATGAATATTTTTTATTAGAAAGTATAATTTTTATTGGATGTTTGTATGTGCATGATTATGATGGAGTCACCTCTTGATGGTATTAGTGGGAGAACTCTAAGGTGTCTGTGCACGTAAAAGGAAAATAATATTGATATTGAAGTACCTTAAGTGGTACAAATTTTTAGATGGTATGATTTTGAATTCTAGTGATTTTTTTTTGTTCATATTGAAGTTATGATATGCGTGCACATCATTATTAAATGATTTAACTACTTTGCAAATGAGAAATGAAAATATTTTTATTGGATGTTTGTATGTACATGATTATGATGGAGTCACCCCTTGATGGTATTAGTGGGAGAACTCTAAGGTACCCGTGCACGTAAAAGGAAAATGATATTGATATTAAAGTACCTTAAGTGGTACAAATTTTTAGACGGTACTCCTGTGACTTTTCATAAACTTAACTGACATGCATATTATTATTTTTTCTTGTATTGCTGTAGTTTAATAATGATTTGTGTGCACAACATTATTAAATGATTTAACTATTTTGCAAATGATAAATGAATATTTTTTATTAGAAAGTATAATTTTTATTGGATGTTTGTATGTGCATGCTTATGATAGAGTCACCTCTTGATGGTATTAGTAGGAGAACTCTAAGATGTCCGTGCAAAGGAAAATAATATTGATATTGAAGTACTTCAAATGGTACAAATTTTTAGATGGTATGATTTTGAATTCTAGTGATTTTTTTTTTTGTTCATATTGAAGTAATGATGTGCGTGCACATCATTATTAAATGATTTAACTACTTTGCAAATGAGAAATGAAAATATTTTTATTGGATGTTTGTATGTGCATGATTATGATAGTCACCCCTTAATGATATTAGTGGGAGAACTCTAAGGAATCCGGACACGTAAAAGGAAAATGATATTGATATTGAAGTACCTTAAGTGGTACAAATTTTTAGACGGTGCCTCCTGTGACTTTTCATAAGCTTAACTGACATGCATATTATTATTTTTTCTCACTGGCTTGGTCAACTAATTATTATTTTAAATAAAGTTTTCAGAAGACCCGACCAACAATAACATAACTTCAAATATATTGGTTGAAATTAATTTTATGAGTGACTTTTTTTATTTATTAACATCTATGCTAGAAAATAAATATTAAAAATATTAACTTCCATCGTCCAATTATCTGTACCCGCCTTGTATATATAAGTCTTGTATATATTAATTCCCGAATAGGGTTGAGATATTAGGTTGAGATATGTTTATGCATATGACTTGTGTGCTCAGTATATAAATGCTCCTTAAAAAATTCCTCTAGATTACATTAAAATAGAATATTTATAAGTTGCCTCTAGAACAAAGCTTAAAATGAATCTAAGGATTTGGGTTGCACATCTAAGGTTTTTTTTAACAAAATACAGCATTTCACAAATATTGCCCATTTTTTATGGCAAAAAAATGCAATATTTAGTGAAGAACATCTGCGGGTATATGGTGCTCAATATTTTGTGGAATAGAACACATGCTGCGGGTAGGGTGCTCAATATTTTGTGGAATAGAACATCTGCGGGTACTTTGAACTAACTGGGAATGATTTTGTATATTATAGAGAAAAAAGATACTGCACCCAGCAAAGAAAAATATAACAATTTTGACATAGAAAAATATAACATTTTAATAGATGGTTGCAATTGTGAACCAAAAATTTGACATCAAGCATATTACTCAGCTGTTGCAGCAGCATACATACATCTAGGAAACAGTATATTATTTTCTATAAGCCAACTTTCTGTATCTGCACTAGTTCTGTAAATGCCATTGCTTGTGTGTTCTTTTTTTCTTTGCCCAGTTCCTCCTGTTCTTCTCTGCTTTCCTCGTTAACATTTTCTTCTACTTTATATTCTTGAATATGAGGCCACTGTTCATGATGATAGCGAAGGATAACCATGGCGATGAAGGCTACACAAAGTAGTTAAAAATAAACAAGAATCATTATAATGATATGCATATTATTTTATTTTTGTTATTATTCCAAATGGAAATGGAGTGGAAGGACAATCATACAAGAGTTAAATGAAGAACCACAGCAAAAGTTTCAAAAGTTATATATATATAGAAATTTCATGCATAAATGAGTTAAAAGCAGTAAAATAGAGCATTGAGAAATATTTGGTCATTAAAGGACCCAACACCAGCCACTGTTTGAGATCTATTGCTCCCTATCTTTTTTTTCTTTTTTTAAAGAAATGTTCTATTTGCTACCTATTTGTGTGGCAACCCCCCCATTTCCTAGATAAACCCAGAGAATATTAAATTGTTTCAGATACCTGCAAACATTCGCATTTTTATGCTGAATATGTTCCATAGCAGAGCTGCTACTGATATAACTACCAATTTCTTGCGAGAACAGGATCTCCATGACTCTAAAACATAGCTTTTGGCTTCTTCAACTGGTTCATAGAAAACCTCTCAGTAAATGCATAGATAGACATAGGAGAAAAAATCTATTTTATTATTATCATTTAAATAGTTTGGTGGCCCTAAATGGTTAAATGAAAGCTACCTCTCTGATGTATCTGCTGGTAGTAGCATGAGTAAAGTTTAGGAATAGTGAAGCTCGAGAAAAAACCTGCCAAAACAAAGTGTCATGAATTCCTCTCCAGTTAAAAGTCAAATTGAAAGATTTTGTGAATGCTTGAAACTCCCTTTCAGGTGTACCTATTGCTAGAAGTCTCCAAGGAGTTGTGAAATGACCATATTTGGCCATGAAGAGCAGAACTGGAGCGACCTGAAAACAAAGAGAACAGAAGTGATTAATGAAGTAAAAATATGGCAAGGAAACGGCAAGCTATGCGGCTACTTTGAGAGTCATCAGTGGCTCTCCAGAGAAAGTTTCTTTGCTCTTTGAAAGAGCAGCATTGACTACTGGCAACACAACTCGAATAATTCGAAGAACATCATCTTCTGTCAGCTGGAGCTTTCTGGTTTTCTCCTTATCTTGCTTTCTGCAAAAATTAAACTTATTTTATGCAGCTGCGTACATAAATTTTATATCGATAGAGATAGAGAGAGAGAGATACATTTTTCTAATTGAGTCGCTGAAGAATGCCAAGGCCAAAATCAGAATTCCCAAATGAGATGCTGCTGATATTATACTGAAATATCAAGAAAACAAAGCAGATATTGAAACTAATCCCAAGATGAATTTTTGAAAATATTTTAGAGCCTGCTGAACTAGATTCAGTTTTGTTTAAGGTTTGGATTTCAGTTATGAATTATTACTTTGATTTCCAGTTTGAGCCAAATTTGGTGTAGTTTTCACTTATTATGATTAGCTATCATACCTGAATGCAACATCACATGAGAAAATGGAGGACAGAAACAGAATTGATCCAAACCCAAACCAAAGACTAGATTTTGCAACATTCTTCCACATCAACAGATCCGAAACTGCCTTACAGAATATTTCCAAGCTACTTTGATCATCTGGAGCAATATAATCCTGATCTGGACCTCAAAAGAAAAACCAAGTTAGAATAGCACCAAAATATAGTTTAGACAAAATCTAAGAAAAAAGAATTCACTTGAAGCATTGAAGCCGTTGAAGACCATATTATGGGTGTCATTTAGGTAGTGATTTTGAGCATGGTTTTTTATGAAATTGGCTTTATTTTTAGCTCGTGTCTTTTAATCCACAGCTACTAAAAACTGTTCAAACGTGCTAACATGTCAAAAACTTTGAAAAAACAAAATAATTCGGTAGAAGTAACTGTTCATCTGAGTAACTGTCAAAACTTGACAGAAGTTGCTTTTGGTGAAGATGGGTTTTCAATATTTGAAAATCTTATTTTTTAAATAAATAAAATTCATAATCAATCTGAACAATGAAAAACAAGAACATCAAAACCCTAGCAATTGTAAAAAGTGAAGAAACGGAAGTTGGTACAATCGGATTAAAGCAGAATCCTCCGAGCTCAAGTTTCAAACCAAGAAAGAAACCGCATACCCGTTTTCGAACAGGAAGAAGGAAGAGATTGGATCAAACTCAGCGTTTCCTTTCGAGCAGGCCGAGGCCTACCCTGCTTACGTTTCTTCAACTTCCTACCATCATCCTCCACCTGAATGAACGCCTTCTCCTCCCTCGCATTCTCCTTCTCCAATCTCCTCCTAGCCCTACGGCCATTCCTCGGGGAAACAGGGGCAGCGAGCCCCCTATTCTTACTTTTGCGGCGAGGAGTGGCTTCCGATGGAGCCAGATCGTGGGTTTCCTCGGCAATGTAGCGGACTTTAGGTTGCGGTTTAGAGGGAGCGTGGAGGAGGAGTTCGTGGATGGGGAACTGAAGAGGGGAGGGGTTTTTTCTCGGTGATGGAGATGTTAGAGTTTGGCTATCAATTTGATCATCGAAGGGGTTGGAGAGGTGAAGAATGGACCTGGATCGTAGTCGGGGTTGGGACTTGAGGGTTGGTGGAGTATTGGGCGTTGAAGAATCCATTGCTGGTGTCGATCGGAGAGAGGGAGGGGCACTTTCTTTCTCAAATACTCTTTCGGATTTGGGGAGTTGAAGGAGATATCCTGTCTGCTTCAATTTCTTCTGGGTATTTCGTAGCTAAAAAGCAAGTTCTCTATCTGTTTCTCTCTCTATTGGGATCACGGTGCAGCGTCAACTCGGAGGTTTTTTGAAGCAGGAGATGTTTATAGCCGTTAGAGGTGGGAGTCTTGGTTTCCCTGTTTAATATTTTGCAGGTTTGAATCTTATGAATGGATTTTACAGCGTTGGTGGGGTCCACTTTTTTGAAAGATCTAACGGGCAAGTGCCGTAGGGCAGGTGGCTGTTTTCTTTCCTTCTTTTCCTTTTTTTTTTTTTTTTTTTTTTTTAATTATATGCTTCTCATACATTTTATGAATCAAATAATCAAGGCTGTTTATTATAAGATATGTTAAAATAGTTGGAGATTATTTTGAGAGTTCTAAATAGCCGGAGATTATTTTATCACTTTACTCTCTTATAATTTCAATTAATTTTATATTTATTTGTATAATGTTAGGTATGTCTCATATACCGGAAATTTAGAGTCTCTTGGAATAAAGATGTTTGTCTCATGGTGTAAAGGAGTGTCCCTTAGAATTTAGTGGGTTGGGGGGAGCGAGGGCGTTTTAGTAATTTATGTGAGTTTTATCTATAAATACGATGTGTAACCCTATGGGTATGTGAACCGAACTTGTAACTCCTCTGAAATAGTGAATTCGACGCTCTGCTTTAGAGGATGTAGGCATCTTTGCCGAACCTCGTTAAATCTCTGTGTTCTTTCAGATTTGTGTCAATTCTTATTTTCTTCGCCCTAAATTTCTCAACATATAATTTCCTAATTTCTAAATTATATAAAAATATTTATTAATATTAGGTTAACTAAAGTGAAATATATTTTTAATGCATATATTTCGACGTGATTTTGACAATATTGTTGTAAATAAACATAAACATTTTAATTATTAAATAAACATAAATAAATAAAAGTTATGTGGTGTATATGTAAATGCCTCCTAAAAACGTCATACGTTTTGATATTTAAAGGCTTAGGGCAAGTTTAAAGTAATGAAACATATCAATTATCAAATTGTAATAAAGACCTTGTTATGTTAAAATATAGTATAGTTATTGTTTTAGGGTGACATGTTTTATTTGAATTGGAGGCAGGCATGTTCAAAATGGTTAAATATGCCAAAATTACCTTAAAAGTGCAATAAGTGTTGCAAGCTATTTGTAATTTTAAATTACAAATTTTAAGAAGATTTACATATATCCCCACTCAATTCCTATGTATTTCCATATCTAGCAACTTCTCCCTCACCTATATACCATGCGATGAAGACAAAGCTCATTTTATGATAAAGATGTCGATAAGGGTTCCCAACAGTTGAACCTTGCATTGTTTGGGTATGCTTTTGGCAAACGACTGTTCTATTGTAATCTCTTACAAACCATTATTAAACTCTGGAAGCCACGAGGTACAACCAAATTTATCTCTCTATTTGAGGTGTTTTTTTTTTTTTTTTTAAAAAAAAGTTTAAATGTGTGGAAGATTTGGATGTGATTCTTCTTGGCGGATCTTTGTTCATTAGTGGTAGACCACCTTAAAAAAAACGTGACTTTTGACTTCAAACATATCAATTAGCATTTCAAGGAAGTTCCCGTCCGAGTCAAATTTCCAAATTTGCCTTTATATTGTTGGTATAAAAATAATATTAAAAAACTTGCTAGCAAGAAGAATTCCATTAGCTTTTACTAAAGGTTCATCTCTTACCTTTACTAAAGTTAGCATCCAAATCTTGTATTGATTCTTCCTTGCCTGATTCTATTACTATCTCAGTCAAAGGACATAACATTATTCAACTAGTTATTTATGAATGGAGGCCTTGTTATGGTAGAACTTGTGATACATTTGCTTACGATCCCTCCACACACCTTAAATCATCCACTCTTAAACTTAGCACCATCCCCGCTCCTCGTCGTGGTAGGAACACAATTGAACAAAGGTTGCTTTGCGCCCCTTAAGACTAATAACAGACCTACTAATTCTCCTCTCCCCTCATCGATACATCCTTCCACCTACTTCCACTGCCTCTAACCTTAGTTTCTCTTCCTCCAACATCTCTCCCATTGCTGAGTCCTCAGTAGAGGTCTGCCTTGTTACGGATTCTGATATCAACAGCTCTTCACAACCATATAACAACAACAACTAGACCATATCCTAAGTACAAAATGAGCCTTATCCCCTAGTACTATCCTTCACCAAAAAGCAAGAAATGATATTCCTATATCTACTCCATCTCCTCCTCTAAAACTAAGAAAGGTAGACCCGAAGATGGTGTTTCCCAACATGAAAACTAAGTTATGTATTGTCCCAATATATTAACTTGGCAAGTTCGCGAGTTTAATAGTGATCTGCGCAGTATTGGTTGCAAGAAATTAATTAAAGAAAGTAAACTTAATCTTATCTGTTTACCTAAAACTAAGTTTCCCTTCTAGCTATTTAAGACTCCTTGTAATATAAATATTTTAATTCTTTCCCTAGTCAATATCATTCAAAATTTTAATAATACAACTAACGGCCGAATATGGATTAAGTGGAATCCTTTTAGTATTTCTTTCTCAACATTGGAAGTGCAAGCTCAATATATTCATGGAGTTAATTCATTCTCCTCTAGAATTAATTTCTTTATCTCTTTTATTATGCTATCTTTTAAAGAGGAAAGACTTATGACAATCTATTGAATCTTTGGTTGTTAATATTAATGGTCTTGGTTTATTATGAGATATTTTAATCGCATTTGTAAATTAGAAGAATAGATTGGTGGTAATCCTTCTGGTTTTTGTTTAAAAATATTTGTTTGATGAGTTTGAAGGTTTTTTTTTTGGGGTTTTGTTAGGTATAGGACATCCCAAGGGAATAAGATCTTGCTTACTAACAACAAAAAAAAAAAAAAATTCAATTTTAATTTTTATCTTCAATTTAAATGTCAGACCCAGTGTCCAAGAGTTCAAGTTCTGCTTAATTTCAGTTGAATTGGGAGAGTGTTGATATTTGAGTTTTAGTTGAGTTCAATTTTGTTTAAGTTCAATCTTTAACAACCCAAGTTTTTTTTTAAAGATTCAGAGGTTCAGCGATTGTCAAACTCCTATTGGATTCCTAGAAGTGAATTTTATTGAGTGGAATCTTTATTATTATTATTTTTAATTTATTTTTCCTCCCACTCGTCTAAGAATTATTATATCTGGTCAAAAAGGATTTTGAATGTCTAATTTCTATAATTAATAATTCTAAAATTTTTCATGACATGGTCTCCCAACATATTATAGTCATTGAAATATCAAGATTATGTTATTTTGGCTTAGTGGTCACTTAAAAAGTTTAAAAATATTCTTAGTTAGCATCTAATATTTTAATTATACTCTTTTCATTGTCTTGGGACCTTTTTAGGTTCAGACAAGAGTTATTTTTAAATATTAATGCTAAATTTCTTTTTAGTGAGCACTTACATTAGATCATATTGTCAGGAATCCCCTCATGAGTCGCAAAATGTAGTCCATAAATTAATTATTTGAATTGATTTAAGGCGAGTAAATTAAAAAAAATTCATTCCACGAGAATGACTTAGAGGACTGGAAACATGTTGTGTAAAAGAATAATATCAAGAAAATGTCAACACATGATCACAACAAAGCTCAAATGAAGACAATAATATGAAGTAAATCACCACACAAAAGTAACAGTCCATTAATAAGAAAGTACAAGCACAACCCAATACATCATAATCAAGCCACAAAATAAAAAAAGCATCTATTGTGCTCGTATTCATCATTGTTCTCTCCTTCCATGTCATTGTCATCCATGGTGTAAAGCTCAAATGGTGGCAATGTTGGTGGCCTCTGATGTATTTTAGATCGACTGGGGCAAACCGAGACCATTGGTTGGGATGAACTCTGTCATCTTCATGAATTTCTTTCTTAACATAGTCTTGAACTAATAAAGTATCAATTTTGTTAATGTATGCTTCTTTGATCTCCATGTCTTTTAAGGGACCGTTTGGTTCGGCGTTTTTGTCCAGCGGTGCGGCAAATCGCCGCAATTTCGAGCGCCCCGGGTTCGATTCGGGAAAGCGGCCTGAATTTCATTCAGCTTTTACCCTTCGCCCTGAATTTCGTTGCCCTTGCTTGCCCGCGCTCCGGAGCTCTGAGCTCCCGATCTCCTTTTCCGCCCTAGATCTTCTCGCGAGATCTGGACTTCTCCACAGAGAAACGAATCGATAGTTCGAATACCTCCGATCTAACTGGTATCCTTCTCTCTCGAGGCTCCGTCTCCCTCTCCCTCCCTCTTTCTCGTTCCTTCCTTCAGCATCTTTCGTTATATCTTCGATCTTGAATAGTTGGAAGCATGAATCCGGATTTATGGCTGCTTTTTTCTCTATTCTATGAAGTGTGATTGATATTTTATCTACTAAAAGCTGATACAGGGAAGATCTATGGCAGTTTTTATTTTTGTTACTATAGGAGTTTATCATGCAATTATCTGGATCTAATGCCTGTTGTGTTCTATGGTACAAAATGTTCAAAATTTTTATGTTGTAGAAGGTCCAGTTATGTGATGTTTTTATCCTTCTTAGAGCTTAATGGCTATTACAAATTAGAAATAGTTGTGCTTCAATATAGAGTTTTTGCACCTGCGATTGCTCCTAACAGCTATTTAAAGAATCATGACAATTTTGAGGTCAATTTTTTTCACGGCTCCTAACAGCTATTTAAAGAATCATTACATTTTGGTTTATGTTGTTGAAAAGATTTATTGAAAGCAATGGCTTATTTTTGAGAAGTGTTATTTTGCTAAGGATATCCGGTTAAATGCTTTTGATCTCTCGCGATAAGAGGGTTAATGATATAAAGCTGAATTTCATTGTTGGCTTTCACAACTGATCAAGGAATTACGATAGAGGGTTTTTCTTTACTTCCATTCCAGTTGTATTCTATTGGTTCATTTGGTTTGTTAGGAATGAAGCTAAACACAAGGGTAATTTAATATTTACACTTTCCTGTTTTACTTATATTAGAAATTTTGCTTTTAAGATGTGGAAGACACCTAATAAAGGTGTTCTGTAGTTCAACACAGAAGGTAGTTAGAATATTTTGGATAAAATATATACTGCATTGGCAATTTATGTATGTTGATGATAATGAGCATCTAATACACGACAATTTCTGTTTGCTGTAACTCCATCAATTCCTTCTACACGACAATTTCTGTTTGCTGTAATTTCATATGCTCAATACAGTGATTTATATATTGTCTTCCTTCTACAGTGCTTTATATTTTGTCTAATTTCTTTAAAAGTTTACTCTTCTTGTAATTGCAATGGAGATCCCCTGCATGAGCATGGACTTGTTTGGTGATTTCCTTCCTCAACCTACTTACAGTTGCAGAATTTAATAAGTTGTGGGTGCTGTTGCCAGAGGAATTAATGGAAATTTTTGTTGTTTTTTGGTAATAGTGGGTGGATTTAGCAGTAAATTCTGGGTGGTTGGGCTGTTGACAATCCATTTGTAAAATCTATGTAATTTCAGAAATTTCATAAATGAAGATATATTACTCCTTTCCCGTGGACGTAGGTCAATATGACCGAACCACGTAAATTGATGTGTTCAACTGTCTTTATATAGCACATTTACTTTATTATTTTGCATTTCGGCATCTGTTTATAGAAAATTGAAATAACAGACTTTGCATCTGTTATTTCAATTTCCTTCAATATGGTAGCCAATCTTGCTTAATGTAACGGTTTCTATATATTCGTAGTATGGCTAATAAAAACAAAGAAGTTGCTACACATGCACTTGGGAGAATGACATTAAAATGATATTCTGCGATCTATGCATATCTGAAGTCGAAAAGGGGAATAAGCCAAATTTTTTTTTCAATAAAGAAGGTTGGCAAAACATTGTTACAAAATTTAGGGAGGTCACGGGCAGGGACTATGAGAGGCTCCAGCTTAAGAATAAATGAGACCAACTCAAGAAAGAGTGGAAATTTTGGAATGATTTAAAAAAAGGATCGACTGGCTTTGGATGGGATCCGTCGAAGCGAATTATTGTTGCTTTAGAAGCATGGTGGACTGAAAGGCTTGCGGTAAGACATTATTGAATTAGTTTTTGTAATGTTTAGCAGTTTTATTTCACATTTTTTAATAACAATTCTTTATCCTTATCAGATTTTTCCTGCGACAAAAAAGTTCAAATTGGCCGGGATAGAACCAGAATTGGAGGACAAGCTCGACAGGATGTTTGGTGGGGTGTTAGCTACAGGGAAATATTCAGCTGCCCCTAGCCAAACAATGTTTGCAACAACCCCTGAAGAGGTGGCCGTAGAACTATCAAACGATTCAGCAGAAATCCGAATGTACGAGCAAACTAAAATGCAATCAACAAACCGTACGAAGCGCCCCCAGAACGAAAGAAAGAGGAAGAGTGCTGCTGCAGCTATGAGAGAGCAGCTCTCATACCTAGTGGAATCATCTAATGATGCCCCGCACAGAGTTCAAAAAACCGACGTCCATGAGGTCGTTAGACTTTCGAGGACGACCCGGACATCACGTAGGATCGTGATCTTTTCTACTTTGCTATCGACCTCTTTCGGGATTCTCTCCATCGAGACTTCTTCACTGCACTTGGCAAAGAGTGACGACTAGAATACATACGCTATTATTATAACCTTCGCACCATGTGATTTGATATGGAACTGTTTAAATTTATTTCATTTATGATTAGTACTGTCAGTGATGTTGTTGTTTGGACAAGTTCTATTTGATTGATGGATTGTTTAAGTTATTTCTTTTCTAAATATTGTTCATTCATGTGCTTGTTTTAGTTAGTTCATGATTTCTATAGAAAGTAACTTGTTTTATTTAAAAGGTGCAGTTTATACCGTCATGGACCCGGAGGAAGTCCGACACCGTAGGCGAAATGCAGCGGTAAATATAATGGTGCAATATTATAATACGTACGTCTATCGTGAGCCATGTTACACTTCATCTCTTAGATTGGAGAAAAATGGATGGGAGAAATGATTTCAGGACACCCAACGAGATTTCGAAACATCTTCCGCATGTCACATGATGTTTTCAGTGATCTTTTATTAGATCTAATAACATCTCATGGACTTCACGGGTCTTCTAGGACAACAGACCGTGAAGTATTGGGCATAACATACTATCACATAACGAGTCAATGCGGGGAGCCATGGAACGCTTCCAGCATTCGTCGGAAACAATAAGCAGATATTTCTCAGTTGGTTTGACTTCTCTTGTCAGTCTAGCACAAGCCATAATAAAACCAACTGATCTGACTTTTGCAAGGACCCCGGCAAAAATTCGTAACGATGACCGATATATGCCATATTTCAAGGTACACCTTAATACTAGAACTATATATTAATGGATTGCATATTAAAATGATTTTTTTGTTTCTAAAGGATTGCATCGGCTCAATCGATAGAACACATGTTTATGCTATAGTGTCGGATAACGAGAAAGTTGCATTTATCGGCCGTTCTAGGAGGACAACTCAAAATATAATGGCAGTTTGTGATTTCAACATGTGTTTTACATTTACATTGGCTGGATGAGAGGGCAGTGCACATGATAGTAGAGTTTTTAAAATTGCAACAAGAAATCCAGACTACAATTTTCCTCACCCACCGCGCGGTAAGGTCCTTTGTAATATAAAAGTCGATATTTTTTGTCACATACCTTGCTAAATTTCCTATCATTACAGGCAAGTATTATTTGGTTGATGTTGGCTACCCAATGCAGAGGGGGTATCTTAAACCCTATCCTGACACAAGGTTTCATATTCCAGATTTCGAAAGAGCCAGTAATCGTACAAGAACTAGAAAAGGGTGTTCAATAAAAGACATTCATCCTTACGAGGCGTAATTGAGAGGACATTTGGAGTTTGGAAGAAGAAATGAGTAATACTTCGAGATATGTCACCTTATCCGTTTCCCAAACAGGTTCAGATAGTGTTAGCAACTATGGCCCTACATAATTATATTAGGCAGCATCCAACTCGAGGTGATATAGATTTCGAGTGTTTCGAGCTAAATGACGAGGTAGTTACAGTTGAAGGTTATGAAGACCACATTGGCCAATCTCTGTTACGGGAGGAGAACAACATTGCACCAATTTGCACGAAAAATGGGGAGGGTGCGAACGAAATGGCAGCCCTTCGAGATGAGATTACTCGCTCATTAGTTGGAGAGTGATTCTGTTGAGCAGTGCTACGTTTGTCTTTTACACTCTGTTGAGCACTTTCCTTCAAATTAACTGATTTGTTTCCAATAATGTTTGTCTTCTGTCTAGCTTTATTATTATCATTTTGTTTGAGAATTTGGTACTCAAATTAATTCAGTTGTATATTTGCTTGCATTTCAGGTAGACATGAGCTCCAGCATGTCGGCTACCTCTCGCCGAGTGCTATGTCACTGTAGCCTCCAGACATCTCTTTTGGCATCACGACAGCTGCACAGCTTTCGCCGAAAGTTTTATGCCTGTCCCCGGAACATTCCAGAGCAGTGCAGTTTTTTCTGATGGGCAAACAGTTTACCTGATTCTCAGAAGTCTGATGCTAGAGAGTGGACGACTTCACCAGAAGACGGTCTGACACAGGAGCTACAGCAACTTAGAACTAAAGTAAACATTATTATCGTGTTAATTGTTGTTGTAATAGTCCTACAGTTTTTTTTCACTATACTGCTACTAGCACGTGTTTGAGAGGACTCTATGTTCATTTGTAGGACTGTATGACTTTTTTGAGATATATTAGTATGAAGTATTCACATCTCTGGTTCATGCTTTTATGGCTATCATCATTACAACAATAGTGATCATTTTGCTGAGAATCTCATTAGTGCCTCGGGCCTGAATTTCATTACCTTTAAATTGCAGAATATTGGATTGAATTCTCATAGAGAGAAAGTTACATGCATTCTACCATTTTTTATTTACCTAAAGCTTCATATTACCTACATAAATCTTGATTCTCTTAACTCAATTAAAAACTATCTTTATCACTAATTTTTAAAAATGAAAGAAATATATTCATGCAACCATGAAATTTTAGTTATTAGATATGTAAAGTGTTAATATATTTATAAAATTATTAAAGTTTATATATATATATATATATATATATATATTAGTGATAAAATTATTAAAGTGTATAAAATTATTAATAGTTATTAGTGATAAAGTTTAAGAAATAACAAGATGAGATAATAATTAGTGATAAAATTATTAAAGTGTATAATAATTAATGATAAACTTTATAAAATTATTAAAGTTTTTATATGTATATAAACTTTAAGAAATAATAAGTTATATACGTATACAAACTTTAATAATTTTATAAAAGTTGATTTTTTTAAATGAATGTAGTGTAATATTTAATTTCATCGCAAATAAGTAATAATTATATATTTTGATACTTTTGAATAATATATTGTAATAATTTAAAACTTAAAAATTACATTAGCGCTTTAAAATGAGTCTCAACTTACAAACATAAATTTCAAACAGTTTTAACAGACAGGGACAGTCTAGTCATTTTTACAGAAAAAGCTGCCCCGCAGCTGTTTTCCCACAGCTGCAATTAAACAGACACCCGAACTTCTCGTAGATGCTTCCTGAGCGTACGGCTAACGCAATTGTAAAGCCTAAAAGCTCAGCAGCCGAACCAAATAGACCCTAAGCCAGACTCGAATCAGGCTCTACTACTCTTGAATTTGTGGTACTTTCTTTGAATCAGATGAGATGGGGAGCGATGAACACTTTATTTCTGTATCATTTGTCTGGAGAGAAGATACACAAAGCTTAGGTTTTGATTTAATGACCTCCTTGGGTATTTTTTTTCAGCATTTTGAAGATTGTGCGAAATGTAGGGAGGAGCATTAGAGATGTGAAATCAAGGCTTTTCAAATGTATATTAGGATGAAAGTAGATGCTTCAAGTGATAATTATTGTGATAGGTACACTGGCAATTGTGTGAAGACCTGCCTTGATTGCCCCTACGTTGTCCTTTTGTATCTTACAAGCCTTTTGCATTTCAGGGCCCTTTTCTCTTTTTGGGGCATAATACCTCCCATGACTCAGAAAAGGTCAGCAATAGGAGATCCTTCTGGCTGCACTATATTTTTTAATATGTTGTAGAACCGAGCCTCCTGGGATTTTCTCTTTCTTTTATTAGGAGTTTCATACTTAGGCAGAGGTGGAGGTAATTCAGCTATCTTGTGGACATTTTCTTCTCCTCATGCAAAAGAGAGCAAATGAAACCTAGTCCCACTCAAGAAAGGAGAGGTTTCAGATTCAATAATGTCAATCTCTTTTGTCATCCGTATAATTCACTTATGGCGTCTCCTATTTTGATTTCATCATTGGGTCTTAATTAGTGCGTGAATTATTTTGTTAGATGGACCGATCTTGAAGATTATTGGTGTCTTGAGTAGTTCACAGATTGAGTCAGGGATCTTTCTGATCTCTACTTTCTTAGGACTCTGAAGAACAACAGTGGCAGTCACAAAAGTGATAATCTTAACAACTATCTTTTTAAATGGTGGGAAATCCTCTTCTAATTCAATCTCAAAGTGAGAAGAAGATTTGTTGTTGTCGACGACTTGAAGGTCTCAAATTATCGAGACCCGCCTTTAAGTTAATCGAGAATTTGTCGTTTAGATGACTTGGGTGAAAAGGCCAAATTACATTCATTTCCAATGGAGAATATGAGTATAGGAGACATCTTTTCTGTGATGGGTATAGAAAAACATCAATAGAGAGTGATGTATAGAATATTTAAAATTTTTAAATGAAATTGAACTCGATTTAATTTGTTAAAGCTCTTACTAGGGAGAACGAATGATGGAGCTTGTCTTGAAAACCTTACTCATTAAACAAAGTTTAAAAGAGCTGTCAGAAACATGAAATCTAAGGATGCGAGATAAAACCCGAAAATCAAGTAAGCTTGAAGGACCCATTATAAAATAGAATGCCCAATGGGAGGATGAGTAATTGGAATCTGCAAGGGATACAAATGATACCTAACTCATTATAGAAGATTGAGAGAAGAACAAATCTCTAGTGGAGTTGCAGTGGCAAATTTTTATATGTCACCACACACCATAGAACCTTTTTGAAGACTTTATCAAGATGACCAAGCACAAATTTTTGAAGAATAATATATCTTTCCATAGAAAGAAAATTTTTCCTTAAAAATTGGCATGATCACTTGGATAATGAAAGTCTTCAAAAGTCTACTTAAAAGTGTAAGATAAATTTTATTTTATTCTGGGGACTTGTTCCTTCCAAGGGCAAGTTCTTATAGTTAGTTACAGCTCTAAAGCTATGATCCCTAAAGAAAACTCTCAATTAATTTAATGAGTTTGATTATCAAAGTTGAACTTTAATAATTGAAGTGTTAGAATGATCAAAATTAGGAGAATAAAATCAAAGTGCAGGGAATTACAATTTATTGATGGTGTTTCACGAAGAGGACCAAATGAAGCGTTTTAACCATCCAAGGGACGAGGCTTTACCCGAAGAGTGTTGGTTGAAGAATTTGAAAAAAATTGATAATGAGATTGAATTGATCATGTGAGGTCAAAAGATATCTTAGGTATACTTGATTTGACGGACTTGAGTGATTAGAACTTCTATGCTTCGGTGAGAAGGATTTCTCGATGAAAATGAAACCCTAGACCTTACATGGAATCTTAATGGGTGAACTAACCTAGACTTTGGGAAAATGTCCTTAGTCAGGATGTCCATGACTTTCCATCATCCTTAGGACATTGGTATCCATCAACTATAACCGGCCTCATAACCAAGAGTCCGTGAGTACCATGATCATGGCATGTGGAGGATTCATTATTTTGAGGTGGTATGAAATAGCTTCATCAGTAACTATGGGTTACATCATCCTAAGATATTCCTTATATGTCCTAATCCTTAACAATAACCAGGGTACTTATTAAACTAATCTATATTTCTATACTCAGACTACCTAGGGTAAGTGTTTGATCCTCATTTTTGGTGTCTAAGTTAAGCTAACCTGGGGTATGTATCAGTTCTACTTTGGTTTGATTTGATTTCTTTATCTAGTTATGTTTTAGATGTTATTTGAGGTTCAATATTTAATCCATGCTTTGTTTAATCCCATGATTTGTCAACCATGATAAAAAAATCAAGGTTCTCCTAAGTTTAAAAGTTTGATTTTGCTTTTAAAGTTTGATTGTTTATGGAAGAACTACCTTGTGAAAGGTTCTCCTCCTTTTTTGTTTTTACATTTTTTGTTGTTTTTTATTTTGTTTTCTTTTGGTTTTCTTTTTTCTTATCAAAACTACACATGAAAGACAAGAAACGAATATGAAAATATACATTTAGTTTGGATAGACTTGGGTTGGGGTTGATCTAAGTTTCCAGCTAAGATAGCTCAAAATTGAGCTCAAATGTGATATGGGATCAGTTGGCCTGAACCTATTTTGACCTGGGTTGGACCTGGGTAACCTAGGTTGGAATTGGGTTGACCTAGGTTGATATGAGTTAACTTGAGTTGGACTTAGGTTAGATGTGGGTTGAACCTGGGTTGGGTTAGGTCAGGGTTAGGTTTGGGTGGTGTCAGGTTGAACTATGGTTTGCTTTAGGATTAGGCTGGGTTGGATCAGGGTTAGGTTAGATTTGGATCGACCTGGGCCGGACCCAAACCCAAGCCTAATCTATTAAGTTGGGTTAACCTAAATTTAAAATTTAAATACTTTAAAAAGGAGCTAATTAAAATAAAAGTGGAAGAAGAGGAGGCTTACTAGAGAGGAGGTCGAGGTGGTTAGTCGAAGGAGGAAGCTCAAGAGTTTTCTTCTTCCTCTTCTCTGTGTTGGAGTCTGAATGAGTTCAAAAGCCTAGTCAGTTTGTCGAGAGCCAGTGAGGAGGTGCCCACTTATAGACTAGGGAGGTAGTGGGAGAGGCCTTCATGGCCTTCTATTATGGTGGTGAGTCAACGGTCTGGATTATTCCGGTGGTTTAGGTTTGGAGGGAACACGGATCACCGCTAGTGAACCAATGCGATGATTTGTTACTGCATGCAAGGATGAAGGCCATAGATTGTTGGCGTGGCTTTGGGAATATGCCACGCCAGCATCGGTCGTGACTACACCGTGAAACCTATGAGCGTGGCTATTCCCAAACTGGGCATGACCACATCTAGAAACTTGTGGGCGTGGCTACACCCGATCCATGCATGACCACGCTGAGGAACTTATGGGCGTGGCTATGCCCTAACCAGGAATGACCACGCTGGTTCAGAGAGGGGCTCCATGAGTCCGTGTTTAGTCGAATTTGAGTTTGTTGGCCAAAATGAGGTCAACAATGTCCACTACATATGTCAAAAAAATTTTATTTAAATGATTAGATACGTCATTTCAAGAATAATATACTACTTGAAGGGGAAAATATTATCTTGAAATGGATCTAATTATTTAGATAATGAAAAACTACAAGATTATTATTCTATGTAAGCCAAAGATTATTCCCCTACTTTATGGGTGTAAGACAAGGTTTATTTATTTTTTGGAATCCTATTTCTCTACAAGAGCAAGCCCTCATAAAATTAATTACATCTATAGAGTTGTGATCTCCAAAGAAGACTCGATTAAAATATTAACTTATATTATTCAAGTTTCATGCTTGGAGATTTCAAAGTTAGCATTTCTAAGATGATAAATGGATCCAAGTTTAGAATTTTAAGGGGATTGAAAAAAGGTGGGGCTTACAATCTAAGGATGGTGTGTCATGGGAAAACACATAAATAGTATTGAACAACCTAGGGAAGAAGGTTCATCTCAAGACTTAAAGTTGATGATCGTTGGAATGGTTTGAGTTCAATTAAGATTAAGATAAAATCAAAGGAATTGAATAAGTTTAATTTGAAGAGATTGATTGAGTAGGTTAGGTTTGGGGGTTTAATTTGGGATGAAGTTTATACCTAGAGTGGTTTGGAAAGTATCTACCTGGATTTGGTTCTCGTGATTTAAGTTGGTAAAATTTAGATTTTTATTTTGGGGTTTGATATTTATTCATGATTTAGTTATGTTCCTATATTTTGGGTCGATGTGATAATCAGGGAATTCTAAGTTAGATATTTTGCATTTATTTTGCTTTTTTTTTATTAAGTTGGTGTCCTCCTTTCACTTTTGTCCTTATGTTTGGTTCCCAATATTAGTGTGAAGTTTTACATAGAAGCTTTTATAACACTTGCAAGCTTATATGATTTAAACTTAAAGTGTCTTTTAAAGATAATTTTTTTTAGATTTTAAGTTGTTTAAAGGTTTTATGTGATTTAAAATGTTTGAGGTTTAATAGTTTTATTTCAAAGGATTCAAGTATTTTAAAGTTTTTATTGTTTGAATTTTAAAAGTTCGAAGTTTATTTTTAGAGTGTTTAAGTCTTTCTATGTTATTTTATTGGTTTAAAATATTTGTTGTATTTAAGTGTTTCAATATTTTAGGTTATTTTACTTGATTTTAAAGTGTATTAAGGTTTGAGTTTAAAAGTTATTTTAAAGTGTTTAATAAAATATTTTGAAATTTTAAAATTTTTATTATTTTTTAAAAATGTTTAAAGATATTAAGTCTATTTTTTTAAAGAAAGGTTTTAAAATATTTTTTTAAAAATGATTTTTCATAATTATCTTTAAGAGGATTTAAATTCATTTTCTACAAGATTTTGAGTTATCTTTAAAAGGTTTTATTATCAATTTTATTTAGATTTTAAATTATTTTATTCGGGTTAGAAATTTATTTTTAATTATTATTAAATGGTTTTATATTTTTTATTTAGGTTTTAAATTTATTTTAAATTATATTAAAAGATTTTAAATTATTTTATTGGATTTTAAATTTATTGTAAATTATTTTCAAAACCTTTTCAATTATTTTATTTAGACTTTAAAATATATTTTAAATTTTTGTAATGGTTTTAAATTATTTTATTTTAGTTTTAAATTTATTTTAAATTAGTTTTAAAAGGTTTTAAATTATTTTATTTGGGTTATTTTAAAATTATTTTATTAAATTAATTTTTGTATGGTTTCAATTTTGCTTTTTTAAATGGTTTTGAATTATTTTTAAATTATTTTAATTTTCTTTTGAAATCTTTAAAAATTATTTTTCATTTATTTTTTCTTATTTCATTAAGTTATTTTATTTTATTTTGTTTTTAGGTTTTAAATCCTTTTATGGTTATTTTAAGTTTATTTTAATTCTATAAAAGGGTTTAAGTTCATTTTTCAATAGATTTACGCTTTATTTTTGGGTTATGTGAAAGGGTTCAAAGTTTATTTTTTCAATGGTTTCAAATTTCTTTGGGTCTATGATACACCTAAAATATATAGGGTTTTATGCACATTTTTATACCTATTTTTGATGATATTGCACTTTAATGGAAGGTATTTTGTGTTTTTCTTACAGGTATGATGAAAATAAGTAATTATAATGAAAGGAGCAAAATTGGATCAAATTTGGAGTAAAAAAATGAAAAAAAAGAAAAATTAGACTTTGGCGGCTAAGCGCCGCCACAATTAAAAATCAAATTTTCTTCATTTTTGGCACCGATTTTAAGGGATGTTTGAAGCAACTTTTGGTGGTTGACCCACGCTAAATACATGCGTACTAAAAATTCAATCCCCGGCAACAGCGTCAAAAACTTGACCCGCAGTCCGCTGATGACAAAAACAATAATTAATGCTTTCAAATATATGTAATAGATAATAATAGTGGCTAGTGTATATAAATATAATTTTATCGAAAATATTTTACACACTAGGGGTACTACGCAAGTATACGTATCGTATCAAGTAATATAGGGCTTTGAAACAAAGACCCCATTATCGATCCCACGAGGAGTGAGTTATGGATTTTTAAATATTTTAATTTTATATTTTAAATATTTCTTTTATAGTTATAAATTTGATATTTTTAATTTACTTGATGCAATAATAAAGTCAGTAATGAAATGATCGATGTAAATAACGAATAAAAAAACAACTTTCTTCCTTTCAATTAATCTAAGATTTTCCAAGATAATGATAATATTTGTGGAGAATATAAATTTATGGTATTGTGCCAAATGAAGCATTTATATTCTTTACCTTTCGATCCAGGTGCAAAGAACATCAGCAAATTTATAGATCGAGGTCCGATGTATTATTAGTAGAATGGGTTAATCTAGGCTCACACTACTAGATGTCAAAGGGTGGCTATGGTCGGCCCTACTAGTGACCCTTTCGTTCTCTATAAACCAAATCACAAAAATTTAGTATGTCACTCTAAAAACTTATCAATTCTACGCCCATTATATAATATCTTCCTATTTATTTGCACTTCACCTTGAATAACCCGCATAAGGCCTTCGACAACCCAAGGATTCATATGATATCTACTAGTTAAGAATTCATCTCCTTCTAGGTATCAAAACTCTTCAACAGATTTTAACAATTTAAATGATCAATTTAAATAGTAAATTAAGATATGGTATTAATATCATCACAATGTTTTAAAATATAAATAGTTTTTTAATTCTCCAACGAATTTTATATTATCTTATTTATCTTTTCATAATTGAAAGGAGAAAGTAAACTAACTACTCAGAACACATTGAATTTAAACAACAAAACATGATAATGAAACTTTGAATAAAATTACAAATACTTATCTCAAGTATTTCTCCTACTGAACCTCTGAATTCTTTTGACTCCAAAGCAAATAAACTTCAAAAGCACCAACTCTTTAAACTCTCAATATAAACTTTAAATAAAATAACTAACTAATTTATGAAGGATAGTAAAATGTGGCCTTAAAGTATCTCTTTAATTCTCTCTCTAGATGGGGCTCTAGATAGGGGGGCCATTTTTTCTGAAGGAGTACCCTCATATTTATAGGCTTCAAGGGATGCCTCAAGGCACCTCTTCAAAATGTGTCCACATTCAATGAATCTTCTAGAAGGTGTGTTTGGCGCCTAGGCGCCGGACTCTGCGTCTAGTTCTTCACACCTCTTCACTTTGGATCGCACCTCTTCGCAATTAAAACCGTTTCCAAGCGTCCAAATACATTGTATCACATGTCCTATAAACTAGGAACAATTGCAAGTCTTCTTGAAGGTCCAATAACCGCTAACACTGTCAAAATAACTGTCCAAAAGTTGTCAAAAATCTTGACAGATCCCGTATCGACCTGGCGCTTAAGCACCAGATTCTGGCGCCTAGGCACTGCGACCAATACTTTTGACAATTTTGCATTTTGGCTCCATTTTTTCTCCTTTTTGCTCCTTTTTCACTTTTTTTCCTTCTTGAACATTTTTCCATCACCTATATCCAAAAACACAAAAATATCTTTCATTAAAGCATAATATCCTTAAAAATTTAATAAAAATCAAGGCATAAAAATGGGTATTTTTTTCATGGATCAAAATCCCCCAAACTTAAACGTTACTTGTCCTCAAGTAACCCTTTTTACTATATAAAATGTATAACATTTGGAATGAAAGATAAATATTTAAGACTCATTGTAATTTTTGATCTTATAAAGCTTTAGTAAATCATTAACCAAATTTCACTAAGTTTAATTTAAAGAATTTAAAGAATATTCAACTACCAAATCATAAGACTTCAAAAATTTTTCATTCATTTCGAAAATAATAGAAGTTTATTATATTAAGATCACATAGATTATTTACAAGAAAAAGATTTTCAAGAAAAGTCTTTCCTAAATAAAGATTCATGCATAAAAATTAAGTAAAGTATGTAACTAGTTTTCTTCATATAAGATAATTCAAGTGAAGTCAATTTTTTATTAGGCATATCCTCAAACTTCTCCTCTTTCTTTTTTTTTTTTTCACAGTGAGGATTACTGTATCTAATCTAAATATCAAATAAGGTTTAGATTATTCTGGGGTTCAAATTTCCTGCAAAGGCAAGCCCTTATAGTTAATTACATATTAAATAACATGAGTTAGTTAAAAAACTTTAAATTATGGTTGTGATTTTATCTTCAATAAATTTCTATGTTTATTTTTCACGATTGATTATTAAGAATATCAAAAGGAAAGAGCTTAAAAGTGGAACATTTTATTTATGAAACTAAATAAAGAAAAGTATGAGATGTTGATGATACCGAGAAACTTAGTGATATTTCAACTATCCTATTATTTGTGATTTTGAAAGAGATTTATTTGATGTTTATTTAACATTTATTTAAAATTTAAGATTTAGATCATACATAATATGATCGTGAGAAAGCTTAGAAGGTGATGATTTACGTCGTAACTAAACAAACAACCTCAGAATCCCAAGGCTAATGGTGAAGTTCACTGAAATAAGTGAAACCTCCGGAACCTAATCTAAGGGAAAAGAAAACAAAATAAGCAAAATGCAATGGACATATAAGTCTGCCTGGAAAGGGCTTTCATTTAAACCATCTAACCACAGTAAAACCATATATGACTGGTTTCAATCTTTTGTGTGTGTGTGTTGGATTTTCGTATAATACTAAGATATTAAATTATCATTCTACTACCACAAATCTTCCTACACACAATTATTATTATGATTATTATTATTATTATTATTATTATTATTATTATTATTATTATTATTATTATTTCTCATACTACTATTATAACATTATTATTATTATTATTACATATTATACTAAATATTATCACTATTAGTAGTAAAAGCCAATTTATTTTCCTTAAAATTTAATTTCGGTTTATTTTTTTATGTAATTGTAATAATGAATAAAAAAATAGTAATCAATATTAATTTCATATCATATGTATAAAAATAACAAATTTATTATCATTAAAATTTAATTACTGTTTGTATTTAAATAATAATAGTGATGTTATAAATTTATTATTTTTAAATTTACTTTTTTTTTTTGAATAAAAATAATAATATTATAAATATATTTATTTTAAATTTTATTTTTCAATTTTATTTATTTTTTTATTAATAATAGAAATACTGTAAATAAATTATTTTATGTTTAATTTTTATTCCGGGTTTTTTTAATAGTAATTGTAATAATATAGTTTATTATTTTAAATTTTATTTTCCATTTTTCATTTTATTATTTTATTTTTTATTTTCCGTTTATATATTTTTTATTAAAATTAATAATACGATAAATCTCTTCTTTTTCAATTTATTTTTTAAAATTGTTTTTTTAAATTTAAATTTTATTTTTAGTTTACATTTTTTTTGTTAAAAATTAATATTAATATTAAATTTATCATTACTATTCTAGAAATAATATTATTATGAATTAAATAATAAATTTAAATATTTGATATGCAAAATTAATTTTTGGACAGTCGATTACGTTGGCTTCTAATTATTTTTTCTTTTAAAAAATATACCATTTTACTAAATCAGTTTCTTTAAAAATCTTATCCCAAATATATAAATATCTGAAATCTTCCCTAAATTTTGATAAAAATAAATTTTAAATTAAATAAATTTATATTTAAATTTAAATGTGTAATGATAATAAATTTGATTTATTTTTATCTATTTAGTAATAAATGAAATTTTAAAAATTTTTCCTACCCTAAATTACATTTTTTTATTGAGAAAATTGTATTGAAAAATATTAAATTAAAAGGAAACATATACATTAATCAATCATAGCTAACTTGATCTTTTAATATAAATACAAATTAATTCTATTTAGATCATTACACATATAATGTCCTTCAACTAAGAAAAAATAGAACATTTTTTTTAAATTTTATTTAGGAAGATTTACAAATATACCATATAATTTCTATGAACTTACATATCTAACACCTACATTCTAATTTTTACATTTATACCACTTTACTTATGCTTAAAGAGGTGAATTCCACTTTTCAAATGCTAAATATAATAAATTATAAATTATTTCTACTATCATATATTTTGTATTATTAAACTGATAAATTATATAAATTATATTTTGTGACTTTATAATATAAATAGCTTTTTAAAATATTTCCAATATGTGTAATTTATTGAAATGCATTAATTTTGTGAAATCAATAAGTAATGCATCATAAGGATAAATGTGCAAATATATAGAATCATTCTTTTAACAAGATTTTAAGAATATTTATAAGAAAGTAATAATACCACTTAATTATTTTGAATGTTTTCCAAAATGATCATTTAATTATTTTATAAGTATATTTGAACTAATTTTTTAGGCTTTTTATTGTTCAAAAAATATTTTTTTTCATCAATTATTAAAATTATTATAAATATAGTTTTAATTAATTTGATTTTTTATTTTATTTTTGAAGGCAATAAGTAGTATAAATGCAATTTTAAATTTCACAAATTCCAAAAAGGGCACATTGGATGCTAAGATGGAAGGATTTTACATGTTGACTTCGATCTAATAAAATTCAAGAAGTAGAATTTATCGAATAATAGATCTTAAAGCGCAAATTATGTAGACCAATGGATCATGCTACTATAGCATTTATTAATAAATGATAGATGGTTGATATGAAATTAGATCGAGAAATGATGCATCCAAAAGTATAATAACAAGATCTAATCATAGCCATTGATTCCTCTTACCCTAAACAAGATGAAAAAAGATATCCTTCCTCGAGTTATGGCATCCCAACTAAGAAAGGAAAGTAAATGGAAGCTTGTGTATTGATCTAGGTGTAATATGCGTGCCTCAATTAGAGTCTTGAATGATTTGTCTCAAGCAAATTCGACTGAGTTTGAGCAAGATTCCATGACCTTGATCAAATTTGGCGTAATCTCTTCCTATATTCCCGATCAACTAGCTCTTCTTTGAATTGTAGGAGGTGGTTTTGATAGATAGAAAGCTTAGAAAAGATTGAGATGATATTGAAACTTTAATAAGAATCTTAGGAAAGGTTTTATATAAAGAGGATTGGGATACCCCTTACCAATTTTAGGGGCACGATGAGGATTGACCATTTAGTTTAGAAGACATTTGAGGATTGTAAAATGTCTCAAGAATATCCAAGCCATTATGGCTTGAGTAGGACACTCTAGAAGAGGTAATGATCTATGATTGGTCAATTTGAATTTCTATGGATCGTAAATCGTAAGAGCTTCGAGTACCTTAGACATAGTTACAACTATTTTATTTAGAAATCGAAGGGTTGATAGGCTAAATCCATGCTCATCAATTGGAAGACCGAGAGATCAATTACAATGAGTGGGATAAGTTCAATTGGGTACATTGAGTTTAATTCGAAATTTGGGTTAGCTTAAGGTTGATTTGGCATTGCTAGTTACCAATGTGCTAGGCTAAATTAAATAAATCTAGAGTAGTACATATAGGGTTTAGGTTTAGCCAATCAAGTTAGGGGTTTAGCCAATCAAGTTAGGGGTTTAGCCAACTAAGTTATAAGTTCTATTTGAGTTCTACTTAACTCATAATTAGGCTATGGTTTAGACTAGGTTGGCATGGATCTATAAGATATTCACGATTAGAATTTCAACCTAATATTTAATTAGTGTGCTAAGCCTGATTCAATAAATCATTTTGACTTAACTCAAGGTAGGCTACATATGTCACCTTGTGAATGCAATATGAATGGGTTTAATATGAGGAGAAGTCAGTCTAGCATTAAATATTATAGTAGGGTTGATCTAAGATCATGTTAGCTAGTTTTAGATAGCATATTAAGATTTGGGCTAGTCTTGCATTGAGCTTTATACCAAGGTTTAAGCCATCTTCAGGTTGAGCCTAGAGATTATGATAGCCTTTGGTTCCATCACCTAAATGATATGACTTTAACTTAAATCCAATATTTCAGCTCCCAAAATAAGCTTAGGTTATTGTTTAATGATAAACATTTGGGCTCCAATGGTAGGCTAATTAAGACCATTAATTGGGCTCCCAAGGGTAGCTTGGTTAGGATAGAGTATGTTTTATAACCAAGTGTTTAGTATGTTTTGAGTTTAATGTTTAAAATATAGTGATAAGGATAAGAAAACAGGAAGTAACATTAAGTTATAGAAAGTAATAAATGACCTAATAGTATATTATAGCCCTCATTATGATAGAATTCCATCCTTTTAAGATGAGAGATAATAAACACCTCATAGTTGACCAAGAGCATCTATGACCCAATCCTTTTAAATCTTGGCTCTCCTTTTAGAAGATAATTGCATTTATATAAGTGAAGCAACAGTAATGAGACATTCTTGCTTATGAATGACATTCATCTTCTGCATGTAATTTTTGGTTATAACTTTTACAATTAGTTGCTTCTTTATCACCTCTTCTTTTCTTGATGACTAAAGCTCCTCGGCTTACATTTACCTTATTATATGGCTATTCACTTGGATTCTAACAATTCTCTTAAGTACCCATAAGACTTTTATATGTATTAGAATTTTTAACATCTAAGACAATTTTTTTCTCTTTTAGGATGTTAAGAAGATATAAGCTAAACAAATCAAGAAAAAAAAAATTAGACTTATCAATTTATCTCCCAATCCTTTCTATGCTAAATACTTGAATTTTTAAGAATATCACTCGCTGCTAAGTTTGAATTCTCTTAATATGGTTTCAACCCTTAAGACTTACAGAGAAGAAGTTATGCTTGGATACAACTTAATCAAGAATTGGTCGACACTCCTAATATTTTATGTTGGAACTCAATGAAAGATTAAATTTAGAAACAAGAAATATGTTAACAAACTCTTTGGATTAAATTTAGAAACAAGAAATATATTTTTAGCATTAAAATTATGAATGAATTGGATATATAAAACATCTAGTCAACTTAATCAAAGCAACTAGATTACATCTTTATTTTATAATAATTAGGAAAAGAAAAAAATACAGAACATTATTTTAGAAAATTAATGGACCTCTTTTAAGAAGGAGCAACGATATTTAGGTTCATCCTAATTGTATCATAATTGGCCAAACATAAAAGTAAGAATAATTGAAGGAAAACACTATGTACACTTCCTTATTGAATCACGATTGGCCTAGCATAAAAGTAAGAATAAATGAAGGAAGACACTTTGTACACTATGATAAGATACAATTAAGAAAGCTAAAGCTTGGGATTAACAGAGCTCCAAAATTATTAGAAACCTTTTGGAGAGAAGTTGGATTTGTTCTTGCTTGCATCATCTCTTTATTGGTGTTTTTAATTGTATTTCATGTTTATAGCCATCATGAGTCCTAAAATACAAATTATGAAAATATGATAAAAATCTAATGATAATTTACCATATAAGTGTTCTAGCTTATATTACAACTTCTTAAACCTAATTAATCTGAAATACATTAAAAATTAAATTATCCTAGAAAATTCTTTTATAGTTTTCTTTGATCAAACATGTTTAGTAGAATGACAATTTTGGATTAACAAATCTATATCTTCCTTGATTTTACCTCCTCTCTTCATCTAATAAGGTGGGGCTGGTTTGTGACTCCCTGAATCTTAATTTACTACGTTTGTCTGATCCCTAGTTGTTGAGAACTTAGGGAAAAGAAATGCAAGATTTGACATAAATCCAGAAGAACACAAAGATTTAACGAGGTTCGACAAATATGCCTACATCCTAGGGAGAAGAGCAGCAAATTCACTATTTGAGATGATTTACAAGTTTGGTTACATATCCATAGGGTTACACATCTATTTATAGATAAAACTCACAAATAAATTACTAAAACGCCCTCGCTCCCCACAGCTCACTAAATTTCAAGAGAGACACCTCTTTACCAAAAGACTCCAAATTTCTGATATATGAGGCATACCTAACACTAGTCTTTACCAATTAATTATACCTTTGGAAGTTTTGGAAGTTTTTCAATATCAACCGGGAATTCAAAAAGCTTATCTTTCCCATCCATATTGCTCTAGAAGTTTGTCGTGAATTTTGGATTCCATTTAAGCTCAATGCTGACCAAAACTGGTCCAATATCAGAGCACCAAAGTAGAATGTCCTTGGAATCAGATTAATGATTTTTTTTGCCCACCAAGAATCCTATACTTACCATCACGCAAAATTTTTTCTCAGTATAAGATTGCATAGAAACACCTACAATCATTTTACCCTCATGATATGTTAAAATAGCACAAATCACTCCAAAACAAGAAAAAATGTACTTTATTTATTATACAGTCAACGTGAACACAGAAAAAAGAAGCTGCTGAAGCATCCTGACAGAGTGCAAAACATGATACAAGGAGACAAGACCAGGCCTTTGCAGCGTAGTAATTATGTCAAATACCCCGCTGAGATGATCTTATGGAACATAAGGAGAAAGAGAAAAGTAATAAGATTAAAAATCGAGAACTCCTATTAATACTGAAGAAAATTTGCCAAACTTCCTGCAGAATGACTTGGAGTGTCGAAAATGAATCATAGCTTCTTATTATTATTTTAGAAAAGGGTGGGCATAATGAACTCACGGGGCTTATAATTTGCTCCGTTGCAATGCATCATCATCTTCATATGGAACGCGGATCCGTTCTGGACCAGCAATCATATCATCCCAAAGCAGATCAGACAGCGCGAGTGTTAATTCTCCTACTTTCCCTATCACACAATAAGAATAAGTTAGCTTCACTCACCATAAATAGAACGTAGTCATAATGATACCAGATTGAGTTGTCTAATTTTCAAAATAGACCAATTGCCGTTCATATTGGCAGTGCTTAATGAGGAAAAATGACATTTCTACAATACAAGATTATTCTGCCTGCAGTTAATGTTTTTGACAAAAAAAAAAAAAAATCCCTTCTCCACAAGCATTAAAGGATAAGAATTACCATTTCCAACTGGATGTCCATCCCATTCAATGATTGGCAATAATGGAAGCGTGCTCCCCACATACATCATTTCTGCTGAATTTTTAGCCTCCTCTACCCTTATATTCCGAGTCTCCACACCCTTCAAAAGTCCCTTTTCAACTAGTTTTGGAGCTAATGCCAAAAGCCTCTTAGCCGTGCACCCAGTGAGTATATTATCAAAAGTGGGAAGAAGTAGTTCCTTCTTCTTGCTTATAAATGCAACGTTAACATTGGGACCTTCGGCAATGTGGCCATTCTCATCAACCCAGACTGAAGCAAAGGCGCCCTTCTCTTCAGCTTCCATAATTGCTAGAACGTTAGGGAGATAGTTGACATTCTTCATTGTGGCAAAGATAGGAGGCTTCATTGGAGTAGTGGCTGTAACTACTTTAACACCTTCCTTGCGCTGGGAAAAGTTGTCAGCAATAACTACTGCATAGAAGGCAGGCTCTGGGCAACCCGAAGAAGACAAGAGGAAGTCTCCTGGACCTGCGCTTAACCAGTATCTGAGCGAGCCTCTTCTGCACTTTGAGGCCGCTGTCGTCTGGATTAATATGTTTTTCAAAGTTTCCTTGGGAAATGGAGAAGAAATCTTAGCTTTTGATGCTGAGCTTAGGAATCTGTCAAGGTGGGTATCCAGCTCATACAAGTACCTACATAAGGAGCATGAGTGAAATATCTGCCATAGTATCGGGGGAAGGTATCAGGGGAAGGTATCGGGGGAAGTGTTTATGCATATGATCAGTTTCTTAAGAATGTGAAGGGTAAGCCAACGGTAAGAAAATGAAATAGTTGTTACATAATGAATAAGATTGATCTACATTCCAAAAATTCAAAGCTAATAAAGTTTATGACATCAAGCCTTTTAGTTGATAAGAGCGAGACACTGAACAGAAAATTATAAAGCAATATGAAGATAAAAGCAAAAAGATCCATACTGAAAAATTTATCCTAAAGGTAATAAAATGCAACAATATAGTTCTATGATAACCACGCTGGAAACAATGCTAAAGTCAGACATAGAACTTAGATTACTAACACGAATCATGTTTCATTTCCTCAGTAAGAATTCCCCTACCAACCCCCCCACCACCCAACAAAAAAAAAAATTGAAAATAAAAGAAAAGAAGAGATGGTTATTATAATAAAAGAAAATTTAAAACATGTACACAGGATGCATCTTCTATCTATAACTTCATGTTATTTCAAATTCCAAATGATAGGATTTTATAGATTTAAAGAAAATTATGTATTGGCAACATCAGATTCTTTAAAAGTAAAAAGGTATAATCAGATATGTGATAAACCATCCTGCAAACCAACAGGATTTTTAAAATATTAGTGTATATACTGGATCAACCATGTTTATCAGTTAAGAAATATAGAGTATGAAAAGAAGAAGTCGGCAAACTTTATGCACCACTACTTATGATTTGAATGCGGATTCTAGTAGAAACATACATAGTCAGACATTATTTTGTGAAGTAAATAAGATAATCAAATCAGTCTATTCTTAAAGCTTTTAATTATCACTCAAAAATGGAACATGAAAAAAGAAGAATTTACTGGACCATACTGAATAACAAAGCTAGAACAAAAATTTTCTACCTACCCATTCAATATCACCGCTGTATCAAAGACGCCATGTCCTCTGTGCACCATATGATCATCGATTGGAAGAACCATTATGGATGGATCAAGAATGATTCCACCAAAGTAGCTTGAGTACATAGCAGGGTAAGGTTTCTCCTTCACCGAATTCCATTTTAATTGTTGCTTTTCGATAATCTAGAAGAGAAGAAGAAACTATGAATATCTGATGAAATATGTGAGTAGCAAACTATAGAAATGCTTTCTATAAATAATGTTAGGAAATTGATGCAATGAAAAGTAAAAGTGCAAGGAGAACAATACATAGATTTATGTGAAAAACTATATGGGAAAAATCTTGAGCAAAGGAGGAAATTCACTATATCAAAAAGGAAGAGAGTATTACAAGTGGAGAGTGACGGTTCACACAACACATTATTCCCCACAAAATCTTAAAAAAGATGCACGCATACATACACTATGTGCGCACATACATATATATAATAATAATAATAATAATAATAATAAGGGCATTTACATACATGCCACAAAATTCTTTGTATTTACATATCCAACACCTAAACATTCATGTTGACATACATACAAGTCAAATCTTTAATATCACAACCAAAATGCCATCATCACTGACTTATTAATATTGAAATACACCTTTACATCTATAGGTTTTTGACACCAATGTGTAATGTGTTATAAGTGTAAATATTAAACTTTGGGGTAAGATATGTAAATACATAAGAATTGTGTGTATGTATGTAAATTTATTTAAAATCGAAACACACCTTTTCAGGCATACGTTTATGACACCAATGTATAATAAGTGTAAATAATAAACTTAGGGTGTAAGATATGTAAACAGATAAGAATTGTGGGTACGAATGTAAATTTATTTAAAATTGAAATACAGCTTTTCAAGCATAGGTTTATGACACCATTGTGTTGTGAGTGTAAATATTAAACTTAGCGTGTAAGATATGTAAATAAATAAGAATCGTGGGTATGTATGCAAATTTCTCATAATAATAATAATAATAATAATAATAATAATAATAATAATAACAATAATAATAATAATAATAATAAAATTAATAGAGTCCATAAGACAAGGGTGTTCATACCATAGGGTGCAGATGCGGGAGAAATATTAGATGCGTTGCACGCACCTACGGCCACCCAATGAGAGAAGAGAGAGGGTAGGGACCCACTCTCTCTCCCTACGCTCTCTCTCCTCACATTGGGTGGTCGTAGGTGCATGCAACGCACCTAATGTTTCTCTGCAGGCACGGAGACAGAAGCCCATGTTGGGTAAAGTGGAGATCCGATTTACATTAATTTAATTATATTCATAATTAAGAATCTCACCTACCGCTCACATATTTTCCCACCTACCGCTCACCTACCACATCCCACCTACCGCTCACCTACCTCCAAGTTTTTATAAATAGTCTCTTTTGGCTTAAAGATGGAGCCAAGCCAAGTGCCAAGCAAAAGAACCAAGCCAAGTACCAAGCGAAAGGGCCAAGCCAAGTGCCAAGCAAAAGAACCAAGCCAAGTACCAAGCGAAAGGGCCAAGCCAAGTCCTCTAAGAGAGAAAGAGAGGAAGAGAGAGAGAGAGAGGGAGGGAGATAAGAAAATAGAGATTTTCTTGTAAACGTCGAGGCGCTCTACGATGTAATTCATCGAAGTAATAAAATACTCTGCAGGTCCGTAGATGTAGGCAAATTTGTCGAACTACTTAAATCTGTGTGTCTTTTTGATATTTTTTCTAAGTGCAATTTTTCTCGTTCCATTATTCATTTTATTGTCGTCATTTTTTCACAACAGCCCCAAAATAATCTTCCCATAATTTCGGTCACACACACGTCATACTGCAAATTTTCTCATCCAAACCCAACAAAATTTGGGTCACATACTCTAACACAAAAATGCATGCACGTATATGACTCCATCAACAGCTTTAAACTTAAAAATGTCGATCTAAGAATATGGAATGTCAAATGAACCCAGGCATAAAAAATCCCAATCCCTGTATTTGTTTTTTTTTTCTAGAGCAGGGTCGGGCCGCATTATTTCTTTTAGTATTTTAGATTAAAATACCTTGTTAGAATAAAATAATAATAAATAATATTTGGCACGTGATAGCTTCAGATTAGTCTTCGCACATAGCTCTGCATCTTTTATCCGCACTTAATATTTTTTTTCTTATTTTAAAACCAAAATCAAACTAGCTTTCACTCCACCGAGAGGGGCGTCTCCCGTAATCTACGTGATGATTCTTATGAGCCTTATTTCTATTTTCTTCAAGATCACTGTATAAGCAAATAATAAACAATATGATACCAGGGAGTCCCAAAAATTTTTTGAACTGAAGTGGAAGGTTACCTTATCACTTCATCACCTAAATTATTATTTTATTCACAAAAACCGGACAAGGTTTCATTTGCCGATTCCATGAAAAAGAAAAAATTAAGCACAGTTAAGAATGCCCAAACTCAGCAGAATCATGACTCTCCTTGTTCCCAAAAAAATAAATAAATAAATAAATGAAATATTCATTCAGAAAATTTAAATTTATTCAAGCTAAACCTACTAGAAAGCACAATTTAGATTCAAGAGCAAGCACAAATATCAGAAAATACAAAGAAAACAAGCCAGATCAAACATGGGAAAAGGATAAGAGCAACAGCAAGACTTTCGTTAGCGATGAACAGTGTTTCAATCTCCATTTAAATTTACCTGAGCAGCAGAATAAACAGGGACTCGTGTGCCGGCAGATAAACCTGCTTGATAGCCAAAAGAAAAGGGGGACGCTAAGCTATTGTTTGACGATATGCATCAGTTAAGAAAGAGAGAGAAAGATGGCATGCCTGGATTTGGGCGAGCATGGTGAGACGAAGCGCCGTCCATGGCGTTGATATTGAGGGTATGTTGAAGGCCGGAGGCGAGGTCTGACCGTGGGGGAGAGCAGAGGAGAGAAGAGGAGTGTGCTTATAGAGGTTGGGATGGTAGTATTTTTGGTGTTATTGATATTATAGTGATGATACTATGGTAAAATAACACTACAATATTATTAATAACACCTAAATTACTAACTGTTCTCTATCATTTCAATTGTGTACTTTTAGGAAGGAGATTGAAACTGCAGGGCCACATTCTAAGTCTGGAAGCCTCCTTGAAAAATTAATTTTAGACTTAGGGAAACCCGCCTCATTTTTAGAAGAGTGCAAGAGAAACCACCACCATTTCTTTAGAGACTTTTAGAGGTATAGGAAGGACCAACATATATTCGAGGTTTTAGAGGTTTGGATAAGGAAAAGAAATTAGGAGCTGGTGAGATGATTGTCATGATTGAGAAATGTAGTGCTATCATGCAGAAGAAGTTGCTAAAAAAAAATTAAAGTAGCTAGGTAGCTTCACTATTCATTTTGCCATAGGAAAGAAATTTAGTGAGAGGGATTCATATGACAAAGAAGTTAACATCAACCTTATAACTTTGATCATTTTCAAAAGACTAGGATTAGGAGATGTCCAGCCCACCATTGTGAAAATACAGTTAGTTGTGATCTCTGTGACCTGTCTTAGGGGTTTAATCGAGGACATTCTGTTTAAAGCGGATAAGTTCATCTTACCGACAAATTTTATTGTCTTGAGCATGGAGGAAGATAAGGATGTCTCCATTGTACTTGACAGACCCATTAAATAATCATGAAGAGAATTTTGATGTTGTGAAATCTAAGAAGTTCTTGCAAGAACCTATGGGTGATCATTGCTATAGTATAGATATGGTGGTAGGGGTAGTTGATATCCAATTTTCTGCATTTGTGGAATTGGTCTCCCAAAGAGCGAAATGAGGTGGACAAACTTTGTTATGGAATTACTAAGGAAGGATATGTTGTTCTTTTTTATAAGAATTAGATTTGTTTGGGAGATAGTTGAGCTTGTGGACACCGCTACCCATGACAAGCTTGTAGAACCTCCTATAGAAGGAGCCCTGGTGATAGGATTATAAATTTACCCTCTGCAGAGAGTGATTATTTTTTTGGAGAAGCCTCTGTTGTGAACATCACGAGTTATGCTGTGTTGAGTGAGTAACAGCTCACCACTAGTTTGCTTATAGCTCATGTAACTTTCGACTCGGGTCTCTACGGCATATGGACATCATCACAATTCATCATTATGATCTATGCCATTATGATCTATGTGACTAACTGCAGCTTACTTGGTCCACATCTCGTGCAGCTCCTGACTCTGGCCTTTGCAACCTGCGAATGCCATAACAATTCACCATTATGACCTACATGGTCCACAACTTGTCCAATTCCTGACTCCCAGCCTTGCAACCTATGGACATCATAATGCCTCATCACTGCTGCCTACATGGTCAACTATGGCCGACGTAGTCCACAGCTCGTGCAGCTCTCGCCTCCATCCCATGTGAGTTACGGATGTTATCACAGCTTGCCACTACGACCTACATGACCAATTATGACCTATGTAGTCCACAACTTGTGCAACTCCGAATTTTGAACCTTACATCCTATGAATGTTATCGCAGATCACCACTATGACATATATGACCAACTATGACATATGTGGTCCACAACTCATGCAGCTCCCGGTTTTGACCTCTGTGGCCTACAAATGTTATCACATCTTAACTATGGACTCATGTAATTCAAAGCTCATACATCTCCTAACTCCAGCCTTTGTGGTTTACGGACATCATCACAGCTCACCACTATGACCTATGCGACCAACTACGACTTACATGGCTCACAGCTCTTGTAGCTTCATACTATGACTAATGTTGTCAATCGACACTCCTGAAATAGCCAAATGCAGTCCACATGACCAACTACTACCATAGCTTTCAACTACGACCTATACGACAAGTTGGTGCTACAACCACCGTCTACAACATTAATGACATACTACTGTTTCCATAACAATCGTCTGCGACCCTTGTAACCTGCAATCACCGAGAACTACATTCATTACAACCAGATTATGATAGTTATCAATGAATTACAATACCATAGTTAACTTTGTAATTCATCTTTCCTAATTTAGGAGAATAGTTGACATATGTACTCACCATCTATAGTGGATTGTTTTAACTAGATTAAGCCTCGTGGTTATTTTGCCTTTCTAGAGTTTTTCATATAAAATAAGAAAGATCATGAGTAGTGGCTTCCACTTCTTCTCCTACTTTTTGATTAAGCATGTAATGAATTTTATGCAACGCTTAGATGACAATTTACTATTTTACCGCCGCAGACCTTCTAGCACCCATCATAACTTAAAAAACATCATAAATTACACTTATTATCATTTATTATTTATAGCTCTCTCTTCATTGAAAAAAATTTGCATACGTAAAACGAACGCAGCGTTGCGTACGTTCAGAAGGTTACATGGGGGTATTTCCGTGTTTTATCCCTTGTAACCTCCACGTAACCTGTCTGTAATCTCTCTGTAACCTCACTGTAACCTCCTTATTTTTGCAGGTTACAGATAAGTTAAATGGATGTTATGCATACGTGGCATTTTCTTATTGGACGATATACACAATGCTGCGTACGTTTTACGTAGGCAAATTTTCCCTATTCATGCTCTTATGTTGACATCACCCACATAATTTAAATAATTAATTCGTAATTGCCAAAGCGTTAAAAGCAGGACGAGCTTGTAATAAATATTTAAACCCGGAACCCTCAATTATTGGTGCTTTTTGTTCCGTGATGGGAATACTCTCGGCATTCGTCGTTATAGTGAAACTGAAGGAGGCCTGCAATGATTTCTCTAATTAATACATATTTGGGTTAATAAAATTATATAACGTTAATAATATCGCTTTCCATGGCAAGAAAAACTGTGCTGTGGATGTTCGTATTAAAATAAATTAAAATAATTGTTCAGAGTTTGTGCTCATCATCTTTCTTCATTGCGTACTACATAGTTCTAAATCACGAGAAATATTTACGTACTTAGTACAAATGTAGTTCTGCGTGCGTAAGAAGATTATTCGGAGGGTATTGAGGGATTATGTCGATGTTACTGGGATTAATACCCTCAATAATTTCATAAAACCCTCGAATAAAATCAAGGAATATGAACCAGAAATGCAAAGTTATTGATAGGTTATTGTAGGGTTATTGAGAGTTATTGAAATTAGTACCCCAATAATGAGTTATTGAGAGATTATTCCGGAGAGTGCGCATGCAGAACATAAATATTTCTCATTAAGTCTTAACAATCACAAATAGGGATAAAAATAATAGCCTAGCATTTAATTGCCCTAATGTTCTCAAATTGAATGATCGTATGTTTAATGCATTCCCCTCATTAAGATGTGCTTTCAAGATGTACCAGCTCGAAGTGACCTGAGAATGGCTCTTAGTATTATAATTATAATTATATATATATATATATATATATATATATATATATATATTGAGCCACGGGCTAAGTTCAAGCCAATTTCAAGTTGGAACGGATCCAAATAACTCAATTTGAGCCAGGCCGTTTCGATTTTGAGCCGGATCGAGCTCGATTCAATTTTGAGCAGGCTCGGCTCAAAATCGATATAACGAGCCACGAGCCGATTTTGAGCTGCACTTCTATTTGAGCAAACTAGCTCGGTTCAAATTTAGATGGTTAACAGCTATACTTAGACAATAACCATAACAACATATTTTTACGTTAAATAACATTTCATGATATTCTTTAATAGGCTTATTAAGACAAAATTAGATACATATCACCCATAACATTGCTATTTACAAATCATGCACTCTCTTCCATCCATTTCTGGATTTCTTGATAAAACTCCAACTCATATTTTTCATATTTATCAAATTCTTAATGATTTAATTGTGATACGTGTAAATACATTAATTTGATCGTAGATAATAATTGATACACATCCAACAAAACTCGAGGCATGATATAGATCTCGAGGCAATCCTTTGAGCAAGAACTATTTATACTTTTATGAAAAATCATCTAGAGCTCCGATTTCAACAAACTTATAGTTAAATTGATCGGTTAGACAAGACAGACCCATTAGTAACAATATTAATATGATCAGAACCAAATCGAGTCCTGATCAACCCATTAAACCATATTTGAAAGTTTTTCGAACATATTTGGGAGGTCAAATGAATGTCGAATCCAATGAGTTCATAGTAGAATCAAGCTTCTCGATAAGATGAATCCAACGAGTCCCAGATCGTTCAATTCCGACATCGCTAAGGGACTCAAATTTTCATCAAACGCCGTCTGATCGAGAGAAGTCATTTGAGTCATCCGATCAAAGTGATTTATATTCCTACATTAATTGCACCAAAAATTTTATAAATATAGCCTCACCCCTCTCATGAGAGGAGGGAGGAGAGCTTGAGACTTGAGAAATAACTTGAAGCTTTGAGAAGAAACTAAAGTCCAACACCACCTCAGTCACTATTGATCGCCGCCAGCTATCGTCAACCACGCCACTGGCTGCCGTCAAGCACAGTCGACCGCCATCGACGACTGCCGACCACTGACCATCGCTGATCGTTGCCAGCCACCACCTGCCGGCCACCGCAGATCGCTATCAGTCGCCACCCATTCCTACAACAAACTCATCAGTACATCAACGTTGTAACTTGGGACGCCTAGTAACCCTTTCATGCCTGTGGGACAAGTGACTGTAACTGTAATTATCTTTTTATAATGAAACTCTTCAGCTGGGCCAACCCCGTGTTTTTTTCTTTTACGGGGAAAAACGATAAAATTTCTGGTGCATTACTAGTTTTCTTCTCTCTTCTAAGTGTGTGTTAAATCTTCATACCACGCTAAGAAGATAATTTACTGACGTGGATTTGCTAGCACGAATCAATAATATTTCAAGTGCTATCTATGTAATTATCACAAAATTAAAACATAACTTACCTTTTGCACGTCTTCAAATATTTAATAACATTACACTCTGGCACCCTATCCTCCCCATAAATTTCATTATCTCTCGCCAAGTGGATCTCACTCAAGACAGAAAACGTTACATGCATGCTTCATTTATTAATGAATAGGCATGTTTTGTTCTTTGTTTACTTAAAAATACAAGTGCCTGTTACATCTTGAATAAATTGGACACTTCTATAAAAGCCTGAGATGCAGCAACATGTAGATTTAGATAATATCATGTTATCAATTGAATAAAGTCATGACCATGTACAGTGATCTTGCACATAAGGTAAATTTCTAAGACTATTTTTCTGTCTGTTAGTTCAAACCGTAGCTAGAAAGCTGCCACCACACGTAGTCATGAATAGTGTGAAAACACTGATTTTAGCGGTTTAAAATGCCGGTTTTTTGAAAACGTTATCGAAAAACAGTTTGCCCAACGGGTCTGAGTGTGTTTTCAAAACACACCGCACCAAATAAACTGCCTCAAACGGGGCCTTAATGCATTACTTTAGAATACACATAAGTGAATTGATGACATTCATTGTCACAAGGGTATAATACCTATAACATGGCTATTCAACCCTTGTTACTTCATGACTACTTCTCGGGAGCTTCATTCTATACCACAAGAAAGGGAATAGTCTCTCACAACCACATTATTTAGATTAAACTTTAAAGGAAATTCGATATGTATGACAGTGAGTCTCGCAATCACATCATGACATTTCCTCAATAGAGTTATGTGAGTTTAGTTTCGGTAATTTCTTTATAATTGTTGAGAAAATGAGACATATATCATCATTTTGATACCTTAAACTTACCTTTGTAGATGAAATGAAGTTATTCCAACTGATTGCATAACATAAGATGATAACGATAACCACATAAAGTTAAGTGTGACTATGATTAGTAAAGATTAATATAAGGATCATTTCTTTAAGATAACACATGATGATAGATACATTATAAAGTCTAATGTGACCATACTTCTAGCCTATATTCTATCCTAATTTCCCCCTCGACTAAAAATAGTCAACACGTGAATATACATCAAGTTAATTAAGCGCAATATGAAATAAATAAAATTGGTTGTGGCCTTTGGTGTAAGTCCCTTGGGTCAGGGGTTCGAATCACACCAATGATGGGAGGATTCGAATAACACACCGGACTGGAAGGGGAGTCCGCTCCTCGGTCAGTTCAACCTATAGGTTTAAATAATATAAGAAATTGACATTATTTTTTTTAAAGGAAAAAAAAATTATTTTTTGAATTAGTCATAACTATCATAAAATAATTACAATTAGCAAATTTATTAGCATCATTAGAAAATTATGATCAAATAATTTTTTTAAATACATGTAATTGGAAAAAAAAATAGAATTAAATAGGAAATCAAACTAGATAAATTATAAAACATTATATATTGACTTGAAATAATTTAAATTTAAAAAATTCAATTCCTTTTTAATTGGAAAATATACATACATACCATTCAATTTTTATGTATTTACATATTTGACACCTAAACTTTAATTTTTAAATATTTTTCACCTTACATTTACATGAAAAAGGTGTACTTCACTTTTTAAAGTTAAAACATAGATATTTTTTAATACAGGGAATCTGGTGATATATAGGGCTGTAAACGAGCAGAGCTTGAGTGAGCTCAGGCTTGGCTTGTGTTCGGCTCGTTTGAAATTAGCTCTGCTCGAAATCGGCTCGTGTACGAAATGACTCGTGAAAGGTGTGTTCGTGTTCGGCTCGAATTAAATATTCTTGTTCGTGTTCAGCTCGTAAAAATTAATTGGAAAAATATATGTCTAGCGCCGGATTTGAACCTGGACCAAATGAATGAAAACAAGAAATATAACCACATGACACACACAAGCAATTATGATTCAAACTTAAATATAAATATATATAATATATTAATATATAAATAATATATATAATAAATTATTATATAAATAATTATATAATTATTTTTTTATTTCGAGTCAATTCAAGCCGAACACGAGCGAACAAACAGCTGTTCGTGTTCGGCTCGTTAACATTTCCAGCTTAAAAAATTGTTCGTGTTCACTTATTAGACTTAACGAATGAGCCGAACACGAGCTACTTAACGAGCTGAACACGAGCTGTTCGCGAACAATGAGCCAAATTGCCAGCCCCAGTGATATAAATCTAAATGCCTTTTTTTTATAAATATTTATGATGGCAGCGGCTTGAGTCCATCTCTAAGTGGCCATAGCTTCGCATGTAAAATTATTTATCAACAATATGGTGGCTAATAAATGATTAACTTAATAAAATATTCAACAATACCACATAAAATTTATTATCATTTTGTTATTAATGAATACCCCTAACACATATGATATACCCTAAGGTTCTTAGGGTCAACATGGCTGCGTTGACACCTAAAGTCTTTTGGTATAAGGATCACAACCTCCTAAACTTACCGGCCCATTATATAACTGCGCATGCTAGCAGGCTTTAAATGTCATCCGTGTCAGCTGCCATTAGGGGTGTAAACAAACCGAACGCGAACGAACATAGCCAGTGTTCGTGTTTGAAATGTTCGAACACATCACTGTTCGTGTTTGGCTCGTTTGCTTATCGAACGAACACGAACTTCCTAGCGAACCGAACACGAACTGTTTCGCAAACAACGAGCTTTTTTGACAGAACTCCTAGCTTTGATAGGATACTTCCTCAAAATGAAGCAAATTGATCGTATTCCGTACACATCACGTAACCCATACTTCCTTAAAATGAAGCAAACCGAATAAGTGCGTTTAGTGATTTTGATTAGGATTTTATTTTAATATATAAGTATAAGTATATTAATTATAATATTATAATATTTATATTAATATAATTAATACTATAATATTATTATTGTTATTAATAATTTATCATATATTATAATTTATAGTAAGTTTAATTATTTAAAATATGATAAATTTTTATAATATATAATTATTTTTAAAATATCATAATTTTTTATATATGATTATTTTAAATTATTTTATATTTCGAACAATAACGAACCGAACACGAACGAACATATCACTCGTTCGTGTTTGGCTTCGTTTAACAAACCGAACGAAAAAATTGTTCGTGTTCGTCTCGTTTGCTTATCGAACGAATCGAACACGAACTTCTTGGCGAACCAAACACGAACTGTTCGCGAACAACGAGCTTTTTTGACAGCCCTAGCTGCCATCGTTTATATATATATATATATATATATATATATATATATATATATATATATATATATATATATATATATATATATATATAGTCTTGATTGTTGGGATTTTCTATAAGTTCACTCAGGTCAGAGGTTCAATCTCCCGGGACGCGAGACTCTCGAATATATAGACACATGACGTCAGACCTCCATCATAGGGCTGTAGAGCATAAGGAATTGGTATTTGTGCCTCTGTCAAATACCGATTCTTTTATATATATATATATATATATAGATGCTAAATCTAGATTTATCCTTTGGAATATGCTTCGAGGTGTAGAGCATAAGGAAGAGGGGAAAGAAAGTGATAGTATAGAGTGCAGGATAAACAGTTCACAGAAAAATGTCCGTTCTTCTGCTCATAAAGTAGTTCTTACTTATTATTATAGAGAATACTTGGTAAAATTATATGTTTGCCCTCACTTCAATGATGGTGTTATAGGTCATTGTTATTATTATAAATTTTCCCTTGCTTTAATAGAGTTCTTGCAAATATTATTGTCTCTTGACACATTTTCGTAATCATAACTAAAATTGGCGCCTTTTATATCCATAACAATTATTGACGCCTTTTCAGCGTGCCTGAGCCTTCCGACCAGTTAGGTCTTCGGGTTTTTCAACTTAGCTGGTTTGGGTTGGCAATTTGGTATGCCTGCTGGCCAGCCTTTGCTTTAGCAAGTCAAGCGATTTTGAGAATGATAGTCGATCAGTCTTTGTTGAGAGATCTCACATTGACGTGTGAGCTTTTTATGCTGGGTTGTTTGGGGGGAGGGGGGGGGGGATTGTTAGACCTTTGTCTGGTCGTTGCTATGGACGCTTGTTTATTATTGGTCTAGTTGGCTCTTTCAAAATCAGACAGGCATTCAGTCAATCGACAATCCTTTCATCAGCTGGTGGTAATCAGCCGGTCGGCTTCATAAGCACTTATAGCTTTTTTTCAGAATGACGATCCTCTCATTTTCTTTTATCATATGGATCGTTTGATATCCTCAAGAGTCATGCCGAAAATTTTCTTCTATACATGTTAGTTTTTCGATTTTCTTTCTTTTTGAAAGCCGTGCTACGATAAAGACAAGGAAATCTTAATGATGGTAAATTTTATTTGCAATTTAATAATTTAATAATTAGACTCCTTGAATTTTCGTGCCAGTATCCTACCGGCGCCCTTTTTCGGCCATGCTTTTGTCTTTGTCTATTTTGTGTTTGGGGGGAGTCACAAACTTGTTTATCATCGTATAATCCCTTCTCAAAGTATTTTTATATTCTCTTCCGAATCGTCGATCTGGAGAAGAGAGGAATCAGAAGATAAGGATATAAGATGATGAAAAATGAGAAAAAGAGTGGAAGACTTTTGTGAAGTGAACTTCGTGTGGATAACTTCTGAAGTGCACGTCGAAAAGAGATCGAATCAAAACGCTTTGGATGTGTGTCTGCGAAGAACACCTTACGAAAGAAACCCACAACTAGATATTCAGATTTTTGTGTTTGTACTGGGATATTCTTTTTCCTATAATGACAAGCTCCTATAATTAATTACATCTTAAGTAAATGAAGTCACTTAAGAAAAGTCTCGATTAAGGCTGCGTTTTCGTCCTCATGAGGTTGAGCTTGTCGTTCTCATGGAGGGTTTTATTATTTTATCATTATTTTTATTAGGATTAATGTTGCATGACATACGATCATGTAGGAGCCTAAAAGTGAGGACTTACATCGTGGGTAGATGAACAATCTCAAAGTCCTAGGGTGAAGTTCATCGGGAAAAGTGAAACTGCGACACCCTATTCTACAACTCTGCCTAGAAAGAGCTACCATCAAAGCCACCTAATCACATTCAATATCATGCATGAATGGCCTCAATGTTGGTTATCAGGAATTAGAGGCATTATTACTTGTTATCAATCAAGCTGCCTAGATGCATATTGTATGCATAATGTCATAAGACTAGTGCAAATATATTTTTGGAATTTCAAATTTAAATGTTCTTATACCTCACCACACTCAAAATTTTAAATTCAATTGGTATTGAGTGCATTGAAGCAAGTTGTGCAATGGGATATACAAGTCCTTGATGATGATTGCATAGAAGGTCTATTCAAAATCCAATCAGTATGCATATACATAAGTCATTCTATAAGGTAGTGGTTCTCACAAGTCAAAACACCTTTTTTGTGCAATGGGTGAGGGCTTGAAGATAAAGAACATGAGAAACATGTCATGCACATGTCTACAGATCATGTTATCATTCATATTCCTAAATCGAGAAGGAATTTTCTACTCGATTTTGATTTTAATGTCAATCAAGGTCGCTTAAATGCACGATGTTTCTATGGTTGTGAATGCAACGACCTTTTGAACTTTCGATTTTGAATTTCATTTCAAAAAAGTTAAGTTGAAGTTATTTATTATGGGGTAGAAAGTTTAGTCTACTAGTATTCCAGGCAAAAAAGCAGAAATGTAGATATCAGCCTATAAATTGGGGCAGACCTATCGAATGGATACAGACAAAACTGACATTTGTGGGTGCCAACCCTAAATTATGTCAAACTTGTTAACCAACATCATCCGAACTGTTATTGATAGTTTAGTTGAAGTTCATCTTTTGCTTCGTGTTTTGTCCTTTTTTAGATAATAGTCCAGAAGTTTATAGCCAGTTGACGATAAAATCTCCTAACTCTACAAAAGAAAAGAAATTAGGTTACTACTACATTTTATTTTAGCCCTGCAAAATAGAGTTAGCACACTCTAATAACATGTAAAGTGAATCTAAGGTGAAATTTTGTATGTCATCCATGCAAAACAGTGGAGTTTGAATTGCAGGTAGATGCAAAGGCAAAATTTAGCGCTCCTTCATTAGTTAGTGATGAAGATATATCGACAACCTCTGTTGTTTGGGGCCACACACTTGGTATGAAGTGCTTAAACAAGTTTTTTCGTTCTTCTAATATTTTTCATAATTTCCTTTTGACGTAGGACTCTAAGCTTCAACGGAGTCCAGCTGAGGCTTGCCTCTATCATGTTTTGAAGTCACTCTATTCGTTTACCCTGTGGAGGAAATCCAAGGGCCAACCAAGCTTAGTCAATAGCCAATCCGTGATGGAGAGAGACATACAAACGATCATTCTAGGACTTTTGGAGAGGTGAGCGACAGATGCCTGGTGTCCTCGGGACACCCGGTGTCCTCAGAATCCCTTGGATGTTGGATGAATGATGTGGTCAATTACCTAGTGTCGACAACTGATGATTTTGATAGTGAAGCTATGAGGGAGTTGCATGCCCGTGTTATGGGGATGGAAGGAGAGATCACTCAACCTTTTGGTGAGACGATCGGTCTTTAAACTGAGTTGTTGGTTGCTTAGGAGATGACCGTCATGAACTGAAATCAAAATGAGATCTATCGGGTGGACCGATTTAGACTAAGGGGATAAATTGTATTCAAAAGGTTGCTTCGAGGATATATCTTGGCTAAAATGACATATAACTCCTTTAAAGAATATTTTGTTTTTGATTGACCTTTTGTAATTAGTTTTATTTATGGGAATAAAATTTTATTTTTTCCTCAAATAATGTTTTATATATAGTGTGACTTTTTCGATGCGCTTCTTGAGGTATCAAAGTATAGTTGTGCTTCAACTTTTGCTCCAAATCCCTATAAATAGGTTTGAGTGTAGAAGTCGAGCTCAACACTAAAATCTTCTCCCTCTGGGCTCTTTTTTCTTGGATTCCTTCTGTTTTATCTCCTGTGATGTCTTCTAAATTCTCCCCTATGCTTTTCAGCATCATCCCTACGATTGAGGCATCCACAATGACCGTAGAAGTTGTGGCCAAACTCAAGATTGATTTCTTGTTTGAATTAATGATAAAACTTCATATAGTGAGGAATTAGAATTAGGCGACTCATCGGTTCGGGAAGGATGTCTTGTTCTACCAGAATCAATTTCATTGCAGACTGCAGTTACCACCTTGCATAGAGTTGTGGGCTGTGTTCAATCATTTTGGAGTTATCATTGCTTAGATTCTGCCCAACTCCTTAACGACGATAATGACATATGTGGTCTTCTGACACCAGATGGAGATCCCTTGATCGACGGACCTCTTCAGCTACATATTTTTTATTCAAGGTCAGTAGGGACGACATCGCTCAGTTCTCGACTAGTTATAGGTTCCAATTGCTAGGCCTGCATAACAAAACCAATGATTATAAGATGCAATTTTTGGTCGGATCCTACTCAGGTGAATGGGGCCTTAGATTCATTTCATTGGATGTGATTTAGAGTAAGATGAAGACCTTGTCAAGGCATTTAGTCGTTGACGTTACTAGGATCAAAGGCCAGTAGCTGTCGGTTTTTCAATATACCGATCCAAGAATCGTCAATCGGGTACTCTAACTGAACAACTTCAGTAGTATGATTAAGGAACTTAAGGAGGCATCAAAAGCTAAAGAAGTTGAAGGAAGAAAGAGGTCGAGGAAAGGATCACTGGGAGAAAACCACAGACAAAATTTGCCCAATCATAAGGCAGGTTAATAACGGGCATGCCCGAGATACTGGAAAATTTGTTGTGGTATGGTACAGAGTCCACATGTGTGGAATTTATTACTTCCACTTCTAAATACTCAATCGTAATTCAAAAGATTTCATCCTTAGAGGTCATTATTATTGTTTGAAAATGTGAGGATTTTCTGGATGCAAGGGTTCCAGATGCTTAATTTTTGTTTTCTAGGGTTGTAGGGTTCCCATCTGTGCTGCACTTGGGCTCCTTCGAAGGAGCGTTCTAGGCTAAGAGAAATGAATTAGCGACTGTCACACAGTCGGTCGGTTCTCCCCTCGTGGATTTATAGTCGAGAGCTATGGCTAGACGCTAATCTCCTGTGGTTCGAGCAAGACGGGGACTCTACCCTGTGAGGGGACCCTGATCGACAAGAGCAGGCCTTGCATCACAAGAGATAGAAATTGTCATGGGCTCAGCACCTTGGAAAATTATTCCATCAGGACTCCACACATAGCTCTACATGCGGAGTCCAATGACAATCTGCCTTGTGGTAGTCCGCCATGTAATCCGCCACGTGACAAATGTGGGTCCCGCCCAGAGAAAAAATTAAATACTTCGAAATTAATTGCGACCCAGCCCGAAATCCGAACCGACCGTCGTTCAAAAAACCTTTTCTTCTTTCCCGTAACACCTTCTACCATTTCACCGTTCATCTTCTTTCCCGTAACCTTGCGACCATTTCGCTATCCATATTCGCCGGTCAACCGCACGAGACTCAATTCCGGTGCTAGCGCTAGTGAAGGAGGAGACAATGGCGTCCGAGCGGTTGGTTAAATCAAGGTATGACCAAAATTTTTTTCTGGAAGAAAAACCTAAACAAGTCTTAGGGTTTAGTAAACCTAAACAAGTCTCAAGATTTAGTAAACCTCAATAAGACAAAGAAATATTGTATATTACATTCTAAAAAATAAATTCTGGAACATGAATTACTCTAAAGCATGAATAATACAACAATAACACACAAGTAACACACCAATAGGCTTGCAATAACCGACTAAAACATGTATTTCTTGCGTGGTATTGTTGTATTATTCTAAGTATATATTTTCCCATTCAATAACCGACATTCTAAATAAAGCAATAACATAAATTAAACATTGTTTTATATGTGTTATTATTGTATTATGATTGTGTTATTACCATGTTATTCATGTTTTATTGTTGTGTAATTCATGTATTATTGATGTGTTACTTTAGTTGATGTGTTACTCTTGTGTTCATGTGTTATTCTTATGTGTTTAGGTTACTGGTTTGTTTATACAACAATAACATACATGAAACACTGCTTTGACATTTTATTATTGTATTATTGTTGTGTTATTACAGTGTTATTCACGTATTATTTGTGTGTAATTCATGTGTAATTCATTTATTATTGATGTGTTACTTTAGTTGATATGTTGCTCTTGTGTTCATGTGTTATTCTTAGGTGTTTAGGTTATTGTGTTATTTTGATGTGTTATTTCTGTGTTATTCATGTATTATTATTTTGTTATTCATGTAGTACTGTTATATTAATATTGATGTATTTCTGTTTTTGGTTGTGTTATTCATGTATTACTGTTTTATGTTGATTTATTTTGATGTGTTATCCTCTGTTCATGTGTTATTCTTTGGTTTTTAGGTTATTGTATTATTTTGATGTGTTATTTCTTTGTTATTCTTGTATTATTATTGTGTTATTCATGTATTATTGTTTTATTTTGATTTATTATATAGTGTTATTTTCTGTTCATGTGTTATTCTTACATCCTAACATGTGAAATACAATTTTCATCAGTCATTGGTGTGTTATTTATCTATAACTTTCTTCATTTTGCAGGATAATGAGCGCAAGGACTTTCAACTACAGATGTCGTCCTTCTGCAGTGAGGGCTGTACTGGATGGACTTAGGGATCACATTTCCGAGGAGACGGTTCATAACTTAAGGGAAATGAGGGTCTACACTTTTTTTTGACATGCCCCCTATCCCCAAGGCAATGTTCTGACTTTGCATATTTTGAGATGTTGGGATAACAGGAGGAGGGTTTTCAAATTGAGTGGAAAAGAGCTGAAGCTAGATGCTGACCATGTGGCCTTGTTGCTTGGCATGCCTAACAAAGGAGAGCGTGTCGCATGGAAGAGAAGTGAACTAGCTGCAGATGATGCCAAAGCAATAAAGGAATAAATGATTGATTTTTTTTTGCAGAAGGAGCATCTAATCCTCCTTTTGAGCAGTTGCATTTAAAATTTTTGATAACTAATCTATTTTTTCCGTCTAGCAATTTTCACATGCACGCAGAGCTTGCTGCGTTTGCTGCTAATCCATAGGCTTTTCCCTCCTTTAATTGGCCTGCTGCCATATGTGAAATGCTGTTAGAACAAGTCAGTACAGCTTACACAAAATTAAATGATAATAAATCATTGGGCTATATCCAAGGTTTCGTATTTCTGCTTACGTTATGTATTTCTTCCATTCTTTAAAACATTTCATTATGAATTTTAGTTTTGTTGTTTTTTTCTGTTACATAAATGGTTACTGTGTATGACATCCTCAGCTATGATTTTACGAGATGACATCACTGGTTACTCCTGCCGCTTCTGAGGCTCGACCACGTATGCTGAGATGGCCAACAAGTCATGGGCAGACTGCGAAACAGATTCATGAAACATTTAAGGGGCTTCATCCTTCACAGGTTTGTCATTCATTGAATTAAAATAATTGTAAATGGTTCATAGTTGTTATACAATGACATGTTTAATTTCATTGTAGGTCAATGCCATGTTCTTGGATTTGAGGGATGATGAAGTCCAGCTGCTCTCAAATCCAGAGCGGAGACCACGTACTCCTCCAAGGCCTCACCCACAGCACAAGACCGAGGCAGGACCATCCTCACCTAGAGCGGGTACACTAGTGTCAAGTGAGATGACCCCGGTGATTGGTCGTACTAGTGGACCTGTTGATCTTGAAGCTATGTATGATTTGATGAAAGATCAGCACCAAGTGAGCTTATATATACAAGACAGAGTGGATTCACATGATGTACAGCTGCATACGATGACTGATACTATTACCAACCTCACAGACCTTGTACATAGGTTGGTTGAAAACATGGCTGCTAAGGAGGTGGAGAAGGAACAGTCCAGTAGTAGTTCCCGGAAGTGGTCGTTCGAGCCACCTGTCACTAAATACCAATTCAGAAGAAGACCTAGGGTAGCTGATATAGACCACACCATACACAGAGAGGATTCTATACATATAGATGATCCCTTTCCGATATTAGCTGACAGACATACAGATAATGTAGTACATACCGCTGAGGGCGATGTACAGACAGATGATTCGGTAGAGGCCTAAGAGGCCGATATATAAATTGATGATCAGACAGTGGCCAAAGAGGCCGATTTGCAGATTGATGATTCGGCAGAGGCCCAAGAGGCCGATGTACAAATTGATGATCCGGCGGTGGCCAAAGAGGCCGATTTGCAGATTGATGCTCCGGCAGTGGCCCAAGAGGCCGATGTGCATATTGAGGATACGGCAGTGGCCCAAGAGTTTCCGGAAGTGGCCCAAGAGGCCGATGTTCAGATTGATCTTGTAGATGTGGCCCAAGAGGCCGACGTGCATAGTAAGGATGTAGAAGTCGCCCAGGCTGTTGGGGATTCGACATTGCAAGAAGACCCCGATGAAGCCGACCGAGCAATAAGGAGTATGTTAGATTCTATATCGGTGAGTAATACATCATTTTATTTTAACGATACGATCTACCTTTCTTGTATGTTTACTAAAAATATATTTTCTATTGCAGACACGTCTTGTGGCATCAGGTGAAGATATTGATGCCCAAGAGGGTGATGTCCAAGAAGCCAAAGATATGGAAGAAAATATTGAAATATCTAGTCTGAGCTCTGCTGAGGCCCAATTCGCCATAGTTGTAAGTACCTAATGAAGGTTGAACTAGAATTTATATATTCCCCATGTCTTTGATAAACATTCTTTGATGTTGTAGAGCCGCACTGCACCTGGACCTATTGATTATCCTGGTAGATCTTTGATACCACAGGAAATGCAGGAAGTGATCGATCAGTGCCTTGTGAGCCACCCAGGACCGTAAGTTAATGTGAACATTTAATTTCAATTTTTGTAGTTGTTTTGTTGTGCATTAACGCAAACACTATGTTATCAATGCAATAGCGATATTGTGTTGTTTAGAGGAGGCATTATGATTGACAGAATAACCCTAGTAGATCTTCTGCTCAATAAGTCTCTCGGAAATGAACACATAGATCTTTTTGCTACGCTACTGCGCGAACGATCATTGAGGATACCTGACCTATACCGGCCTTACCTCTATGTTTCACCTTCATATTTGGTAATATTTTTTAGTCACTTTGTATTAAATTTTTAATAAATATGGCTAAACTAAAACTAATGATGTTATTCAGATGCACAAGAAATACGACAACAGCAAACAGTTTGTTGACCACATAACTGCGGAGACTTTAAGTGGCACAAAGACAATATTGTTTTCAATTATGCATAATGATCACTGGATTTTGTTGGTGCACGATATCGGTAACTTTAGATGGAGAATCTACGACTCCCTTCCAAAGCCCACCCATAAGGCCTATGCTGAACTAGTTGTAAGTAAATTCAACTCTTTCAAATATTATTTCAAATTCAGAGTAGGACTTATGACAAAACATAATAACACATATTAACACAATTTATACTTCACTATTTGTTTCTTGTATGCAGATCAAAATGTTCGCTAAGGATTATGAAGATCTTTTCAAAGCGAAAATCTTGAAATGGCCTAGGGCAGTAGTGCAGGGTGCACCAACACAATCGAACAACATTGACTGTGGGATGTTCGTTTGTAAGTTCATGGAAACAGTCGTGCTGGCCGGAGACCCCGATTGGAAACAATACTTAAATTGGCAGGATGACATGGAAAGATTCAGAGCAGAATTTGCATATGATATTTGCCTCCTGTTAAGGGATTAAATTTGTTAATATGGTCAGAGATTCTTACTTACTCCATACATTACATGTCTTGTCAGTTTTCATTTCTTACTGACTCCATACATCATAGCTTCTTTAGTTTTTTAGAACTCAGAAGTTGCACCTGGAATGCAATTATGGGGTGATGAATCTTTTGGAATGTTGAACTGTATATAGCAGTGCTTATCAAGTAAATTCATTAACTGTTTTCATATCAATTTTTTAAGGCATTTACATAATATTACAAGCTTCTCAGTGTGCATTTCTTACTGACTCCATGCATTTTTTTTATTGCAAGCAGAATGCATCTATGGGATGGTGAAAGTTATCAAATAGCTAGGAAGGCTTACTATGTGGCTGTTTTATGTTTAGAAATATGTATGATGACATGTATATAGGAAGAAATTGAACGTGTAGTTGTTAAGCTTGTAAATGTATAGAAATTTCTTAATCAAGCTTTTGATGTTTATTTACTGCTATTTCCTTGTCAAATGATATATATGGTTCATTGTGGTAGAGCTTTTTTATGAAATATTAGTTTTTTTCTGAAATATTTCCTTTCATAAATTGCTACATGGTTTCTAAAAATTTAGCTGTGTAACTATAATTGTTTCGTTTACTTCCACCATGTCTAAAATAAATGAAAAGGATCCATTATTAAATTCTCTGTATTGCTATGTTATAATGATTTGTAAGTACAAAAAATTTTATTTGTATGCTATATAAATATTTCTAAAAAAATATATTAATTTAGAATAATACGATTTTTCCGACAGTAACACAATTTATTGGCGACTTTTTCGACAGTAACACGATTTATTGCCAATTTAATGAGGGAATATTCTATAATAACACGATGTTTTGCCAATTAAAAGCCACTGTAACACGGTGTAATATGCGAGTCGAACGCATGATAACACGAGCAACATATTGTAGGTGTTACTCACGTGGTATTTACGTATTATTCGCGTGTTATTCGCTTGTAATAAACATGTTCTTATAATTTAAATATTTTCCGCATTACTTAAGTGTTATTCTAGTATTATTTACGAGGTATTCTATCGTTCTGTTATTCTGGTATTATTAACGTGTTATAGGCGTATTCTTTACGTGTTTTAGGCGTATAATACTTGACAAATGGAGCACAGCATAAGTTATATTTATTTAATCTGCCGCTTGTGTCAAATATTATCACATCCTCGAAACAATCATAATCCAACTGGATAATCCATCACTCCAGAAAATGTTTGTTAGCCTTCCAGACTCATATGTTTGGAAATCCCAAGCAAACATGCTATCACCAGCCTGCCTTTCCATGAACAGCTGTATTAGTACATTGACATCTCCCTGCTCAATTTATTCTCTTCTTTTTCTTTGAATGAAATTATGTGCATCTCTATTGGTTCATTCCAAATTCTCTACACCACCAACCTCTGAAGCAATGAAATTGTATGGATCTGTTGCTCTGATTCCTACACCTGTCATGGATCTTAAGACATCTGCATTCAACTCACTTATCCTTCTGCTCGAACGAAGAAGATGCTTATCACCACTTTCAACTAAAGCATGGTTGTGATTTTCAATGAATTTTGCCACTGTCTAGTTGCCCTCAAGGTCAACAGCAAATCTAACCATGGCCTTATAGCTGGTTCTCGTGTCCGATTTTTTGTACTTAACGCTCTCCATGTTGTTAGGCTCTTTCTTGTAGCCGGCTTTCCCGCATATATAATCTTTGCTCTTCGCGTTCCTCGGAGTTGGGCCGATAGCTAGTATGGTCCTTCCGAACAGTGAATCCTACATGATGTGCATAGATACGATAGCTTTCATAAGCTTCTTCCTCATTGCAGACGTTGCTTCTCAAAAACATCTCTGTAATTGCTGGATTGCAAGGTTCTGTAGCCTCACCTGACTGCATATTTGATGAATATATTTATACAAAGTTAGACAATGTCAAAAGAGCATCAAAACGCCATGATAACACCAGAATAACACTTCAATAATACCATAGTAAGACAACTCCCACACCAGGATAACACTAGAATAATACTAGAATAACACCATAATAAGACCAGCATAACACCACTCCCACACCATGATGACACCACCAAATATCCCTAGATCCTAAAATGAGAGTAACACCATATATCATGCAAGCAAAAACAACAATCTGGCTTCAATAACACCAGAGTAATACCAGAATAACACAAGCTAACCACCATAGTGACAGTAAAAGTAATACCATGATAAAAAATAATTCCCTGCATTACAAAAGTACACCAGTATCATGATATGATCCTAAATAAACAAGTAAATACTGGCAAAACACAATGATAACACATCAATAGCATCATAATAACACAAAAATAATACGAGCATAACACCATAATAACCATTAACCCAGACAAAACCAACTATCATTCCACAATAGTAGTGTTATATCAAAGCCATAAACCAACTAAACATCGGAGTAGCACCTTAGTAACACCTTAAACCCAATATTTTATTCAACTAATACAAAATAACACTAAAATAACACCAAAATAACACCATAATAATACAAACGTAACAATCGTAATAACACCAACATATTAATTTATCTTCTTCAAAGTAAACCCTACAAAAAAATCCCAAAACCCTAACTTAACGTAAAGTAAAACAAAAAAATCAACTAATACTCACTTCAGTTGCTTTGAAGTTAAGGGTGAATGATGGGTTCAAATCCTGAAGCATTTCACCGTTCATGGAGAAGTTCGTCGAAATCGAATCCCTAAACCCTAAGCTGCGAATAGAACCTGAGCTCCAAAATATTTTTCCAGCTGCAATCCAACAGTACTATCTTCCTTCCTCAGGCGGCAAAATATATTGACGAAACAGAACATGAGGGAAATATATTGGGTTAGGGTTTCTGTCTGGGTCTCAAACATTGTGAATTTTTTTTTCTCTAGGCGGGACCCACATTTGCCACATGGTGGATTACGTGGCGGACTGCCACATGGTGGATTGTCATTGGACTCCGCACGTAGAGTTATGTGCGGAGTCCTGATGGAAAAATTTTCCTAGAGGAAGACTTTTTTCATCAGGACTCCGCACGTAGCTCTACGTGCGGAGTCCTGATTGCTGCCGCACATCGCAACAGCACACATTTTTTTTTTAAATCAAAATGGGACCGGCTCACTTACACTGATCTCAGATGAGTGGTGAGGAACAGACTTCGCACGTAGAGCTACGTGAGGAGTCCTAATGGAAAAAATTTTCCCCCTTAGGAAGAATTTTTCCATCAGGACTCCGTACGTAGCTCTACATGCGGAGTTCCGATCGCTGCCGCACATCGCGGGAGCACACAAATTTTTTTTTAAAAAAAAAAATTAAAAGGGGACCAGCTCCCATACAATGATCGTGGATGAGTGGTGAGCTCGAGTGCCCCTTCTCCTCCTCGTAAAAGAAAAGGATTTTCACTTGGATGTATCTTGATCTGCGATGGAAGTGGGAAAATCTAAATGATTTCCAACCATAGGTAGGCCCTTCTAGACAAGGATTGGTTCTTGGTGTCCCATGAAGTAAACTAATTATTTTATCAGAATACCAGACGTAAATTTTACGTTTGGAGTCCAGTGAATACTTGCTATGTGGCAAGTGAGCCCCAACATTCTAAAATACTTACCCAAGCAGTGTATTGCAGTGTGGTCTACTTGCCACATGGAAAGTGCTCACTGGATTCCAGACTTAAATTTGCCTCCGGTATCTGATAGAATAAGCACTTCATGAAGTAGATCATATTCCCGCACTACTCACCAAGGTTATGTGGTCCGCCAATTGACACTCTGAAATAACTTGACCATCAAAAACTCGAGCAGCACTCCACCCAGTACCATTTGATGTATATAACATTCAAAAAGAATTTATGTGCATTCTATAAGGTAGCAAGATGAACAAAAAAGAAAAAAAATGATTCATTTACTTGACAAGCTAAGTTGAATAGTCTTTGAGCTCTCTCATGCTCATTTATTTTACATTTATACTTCTTGGTCCATCTATTTATTTTGAGAATACTTACTTTTGTGCCTGCCGCAAATAAAAAAAATCCTTAACTTATCAAATATTTCAGATTGTTTTCTATGTTTAAGAAAATGAAGGCAACAGAGAAATGATATGATTATATACTGGCTTAGTGGTAGGGTTTGTGATGTTCTTCTTGGACTTCTTTATTTGTTGTCCTCATCAATGGATATTGAAGGAATACTTGTTTTTGCTTCATATATGACATGCAAAATAGATTATATTTGGCTTTCATAATTTATTTTATGAAATAAATAATAAAAATAAATTATGGAGTATGATAATAATTAATATTTACTCATCTGGCTCTTAATTTGTTTCATTTCTTATTTATTAAACTTGCTCAATCTCCTCCAATGTGTATTATAAAATGTTCATAATTTCTTAGCTCTAGATATGAGATAGTTCATTGACCCGACCCGCAATAACGCAGTAATTAACTTCCTAAAGATGGCCAAAAACTTGAACCGATTTATAAATAGCGGCTAGTGTGCAAACTCTTAAATGATATAAAAATTAGAAAATATTTTACACACTAGGGGTACTACGCAAGTATACGTATCGTTTCAAGTAATATAGAGTTTTCTTTAAAAACTCCAGTATCGATCCCACGAGGAAGTGAAGTAAGAAGTCTTTAGTCAAATTCTAGTCTACTACTAATAGTCCTTAGTTTGAAATGTCGATTAAAATTGTGTTTTATCTAGCAACTACTCCTAAATACAAGAGTTAAATGTAATAGTAACTATAACTAAATACAAATAATAATTCTAAGGATAACCCTTTTTGGATGAATTGGTTTGGAGAATTTTGAGATATTAAAAACTACTATTCTTATGTAATGAAATAGATAATGTATAGGATTGAGATGCATTAAATATTGTATGTGCCAAATAGGAGCAATCCTATTCTTTACCCTTTGGTCCGAGCATAAAGATCATTGACTAATCCTATGCTTGGTTACCGAATCCGCTGGCTAGGGCGGGAGGATACCGGCTCTCACTTCGGAGCTCCCACATTCCCCTTGCCGGAGGGCTAACAATCTACACTTCAGCGCCCAAACGATAGGACCGAATTGAGGATTTTAGCCTGTCACTCTAAAATCTCCAATTCTACGCCCGATAATTATATTTCCTATTTATTCGCATTCGATCCCCATGAACTTCATCATCCATGGAATTTGAATGTGGTTTCACTTTGTTGAGAATTACGCTGCCCTTTCGGGTCGATGCAATTACAACTAATTTTAACACTACAATGGGCCCTTATTGCAATGTAAATGAAGTGCAAGTAAAAACCATCACATTTATAATTAAATTCACTTCTATCATGCATCACAAAATCCTAAACATGATTTTTACTCATTGCAAAAGAAAAGTAAAAGGAAAATAATGACATAATCTTCTCATGCCGCTATTTCCAAAGAAGAAGAAAAAGTAAGAGAGATACGTCACAAAGCGCGAAGAAAACACAACAGAAACTTCATTTAACAAAAGCAAATACACTAAATAAATGTTTACAAAATTATAAGATAATGAAGAACAATACTTAGCTTTTTCCCTTTGAAAGAAAGACGAAGATCTCTCCCATAAAGTCTCCCGGCGATCCATGCAATTCTAGCGAAATCCCTTACAAATTCTCTCAAAATCTCCTCTCCAATCTCTCCAAAAGGGTAGAAATCTACATTTCTACTCTTAATCTAAGAATCCTAAACATTCCTCTAAGTTTTTCTCTCATTTCGTCTATTATTTCTCTTTTTCTCCTCTCCAATTCCTCACTTTTTTAACCTATATTCACCATTTTAAAGAGTATGGATGAATTTTGAAGAGTTTCCATAAGCACCCCTTCAAAAAAGCGTCCAAATACGTCGAATATTGGCCCAAAACTGCCAAATGTCGGTTCATGGTCGTCCGGGCCGCTGTCGACGGGTTCGAGCTCGCTGTCGGTGAGCTTTTCGGCCATTTTTCGGTGGTCTCGGAAAAATCTCACCGTCGGCAAGATCGATCTCGCCGTCGGCGAGCAGGCTGCTGCGCGGCTCCACCGTTTCGCTCTGTTTGGCTCCGTTTTAGCTCCGTTTCGCCCCATTTCAGTTGCGTTTGTTGACCTCATTTTTGATGAGGTCTTCTCTTCTTCTCTTTAGTACTTAGGATCTAGCCTTAGGCTTTTCCTTTGACTGTCTTAGAGGACTAGAATTGGGACCCACCTTTTAGAAATTCAAACCACTTCTTAACTCCCCGCAAACTCCACAAACTTGACTATAGACCCCTAATCACCTAGAGGGTTGAAATCAAATGTGGAAGTTTAAATGATGAGTTCCTATAGGACTCTTTGGCCTTAGGACCGCCTCCGGAGTGCTCGGTCCGGTGAAGGGGCTGACTTACACACACACACTACACTTATACACTACACCTATACACTACACTTTCACACACCCATACCTAACTTGACCTCCCGACTCATGTGGGTGATTCACATGGATGGTCCTTAACCCTAAGCCCTTGGCCAGAAGGGTTAGGAACAACATAGTGAATGCCTCAAATGAGTCCCTTCATGACTCATATGGGCTTGACATGGTTTCATGGCTCAACCAAAATGATTTCATTCCACTTACATCCACCCAACCTTCAATTTCCCAAATTTTCAATTTTTGACCCCCGGGACCCTACACACCTTAGCCTACCCAAAAGCCTTGAAATTACCCGAATTTCTCAAAAATTTCCAAATTACCCAAAATTCTCCAAAATCAATCCCAAACATTTCCACATCACTTAAACTGATTATCCATACCCAAAAATACCAAAAATTCCAAAAATACCTCCAAATACCCTCCAAATACCCAAAATACCCCTCTTGGCCAAAAAATCCAAAAATTCAGAAAATTCCCAGAAAATTCCAGAAAATCCCAAATATTCCTAATTTCATTTTGTCCAACTACACCATGGGCCAATTTTGTCAATTTACCCTACTTTTGTCAAAACCCCCAATTTGACCCATTTTAACCCAAAGTGAACCCGATGTCAAACCAAACCTACCCAATTGACCCCAATTTTAGTCCAATTCAATTCTAAACTTCAATTCAATATCCCCAATACCAATCTAGACCAAATCCAAGTCCAATTTGATTGACATTTGGATCCAATCTCACTTTTGGCCTTAAAGCCCAATTTGGACTCATGACCCAAACCTAACCCAAACTCACCCAATTCAATTCCAATTAACCCCAAATCTTTTCTAAATCTTCCTTAACATTCTCACAAACAAAACACTAACATGATTTGCCCAAAATTTAGACCCAAACCCCACTCAAACTCATTCCAAATCAAGCTTCATGCAAATTTTCACCAAAATATCCAAAATTCTTAAAACCCATTTTCATGAAATTGACTCAACTTTTCCCAAGCCAAAGACAAGCCATGCAAGCCATGGACAAGCCACATGAAGCCATGGAAGTCTTGACATGTGACCATGCCAATAATGGTAAAAGGAGGGGCCCCTTTCCTAATCTTTCATTAAGCATTTTTTACCTTAAGCATGTCACACACTAAACCATGTTTAGCCACCTCATCATGGATAGAGACCACACCACTCTCCCTTGGTCGACCCAGCTGATCCTCTCGGCCCAAAATCAGGCCATGGGGAGGTGCACCCAACCCAAACCAATGGGTTGACCAAATTAAGGCCAAAATGACCCCCTCCCCATTCCATTTTAATTCAAAGCCTTTACACATGGCAATTGCCGATTGATTGCACAAACCTCCAGTCCCGACCCACCTGGACTCGAGGGTGACCCATGCTGCCGGCCGCGCCGCTCGGATCGCCGGAAAACACCATGGCCGAGACCTTGGGAGGAGCCAAAGTTTGGAATTCCCACTCGCCGAGTCGCCACCAGTGCCAAATGGTCACTATGGTTGTTCTTCTCCTCACCGAGCAAGCGTGATCCCATGCCTCAACTCCCCCGGAAGGCTCTCCGACCTCTCCTATTTAAACCCCTCACCCTCACGGCCATGGAAAAGAGTTGCACAAACCTTGCCGAAACTCGCCAAAATTGTTCCAAACCCTTCTCCACCCTGTAGAGCAGTTGATCCCACAGGTGTCGATTTGCCCTAATCCCCACCGATAAAATCCGATTTCCCAATCGAAATTCCACCCAAAACCGGGACACTTCTCCACAGGTGAGCCAATTCCCAAATCGATTGGTTCTACACCTTCACTCGTACCGAGGGAAGGTGTCCACCAAAGAAAGCCCCATCTCCAGGGCCACCTAGCTTGCTCCAGGCCTCCAAGCTTTGTGATCGGGCTTGGTCGAAATCACATCTAGACAATTCACCGGACCAGGAGACTTCATCCGGAGCTTCGTCGGGATCCGATCGAAGGTGAAACAACTCTCGGATCGAAGCCACACTTCTCCGAGCAAAGGTATGAGCTAATTCTTCATCCCGAGCTTCCGGAGATTCTCCATTTCAAATGCCTTAGTTTCAATGCATGATAACCGTATAGATGTGTTCGTCTCTTCAAGACGAATCCATATAGCATAAGAACATGAAAATCCATTGAGTATCGAGTGAGATCTTAGGGATTTTCTGTGGACGGCTCTCGGGCGAGGACGCTCGGGGACGATGAACGGATGCCGTCCATTCAATACACGCGCGAACGGACGGCTCAGATGGCGTCGGACCAGGAGACGGTACGAGAACCGCGGGGCCCGGGCTGCTGACTCAGGTGGCGGCGTCGAATGGGAGCGCGACACGCGCCGTTTCGGAGATGCCGAGGATGAGTTGGCGCCGCGTGGATAAATAGAAAATTAGGGTATTTTTTGATTTATTTAATTCCCTAAACTTCAAAATTCATATCTTTGTGTAGAAAAATCAGAAAAATAAAATAAAAATACCCTCTTGCTCGGTGAACGGAGGAGAATAATGTGGAAAAGAAATCATTTAATTTCATCAAGTATTTTATTTTTTATAATTTATTTACTCTCTGCATACTTTTAATTCTCCATGCATGTATACAATTCACCATGGCATGAGACCATAGGGCTTTTGAAGCCTCTGAATTTGGGAACATTCCCTGAATTTTCCAAAGTCAGAGGCCATCCCTATGAGGAGTTATTGATTTTTCAAGTTCATGTTACTGTTTTGAGTATTTTAATTCCAATAAATAGCATGTTGTAAAATAAATTCTAGGAAAATTTGAGGATGTTTCTTATGACCAGAGAACCCTAGGAAAAATAGGTTTTGAGTTAGTTCATTTAAAACAACCCTAATTGGCTTAAACACCCAAAATAGGTCTCTCATTAATTAGAGTTAACCATGCATCAAATTGACTTGAAATCAATTCTCCACCGACCTTTAGGATCGGAGGAATCCACCATAAAAGTTTGAGGTCAATTGCACTTGGTTAGCCCCACTAATCGGGTTGATTAAGCCACTTAGTCATTTTAAACTTTAAAAATTCATAACTTTTAAAATACCTTTCAAAAATTCACCAAATTGGTTTTGGAGCCTCTCGATATCAGGGGAATTTAAGAAAATTAAAATTTCAATTTTTCTAAAAAGTTTGATTTTTAATAATTAAAAAATAATAAAAATCACAAAAATAATAAAATTCACCAAAATGTCACATTTTGAATTTTAATCACTTAGGAACAAACCCCACATTTTACTTAGGTCTATTTAGTGAGATATTAACTTTTAAAGCTTTAAGGTAATTTTAAAATTAAAAAAAAATTTATTTTCTAGCATTTTCACTAAAATAATTATAATAAATCATAGAAAAATCAGAAAATTGCAAAATTTGCTTCTCTCATTTCCTTGATATCAGAGAGATTTTTGAAAAATAATAAATTCATTTTTCAACATTTATTTTATTTTTAAATTAATTAACACTCCAAAACTTAAAATAATTATAATAAAAATAATATAATTCAAAAAATCACCAAAATTGGTCCAAGTGGTCCTCCAGTCATTAGGAATGTCCCCTAATTTTCTTAAGGACAGAAACTTTCCCTTGGTCATGTTATTAAATTTTCCTTGAAAATCTCTATTTTCTACCAAAAATAATTATATAAATAAATTAAATACAGAAAAATCACATTTTCTCCTCTCATGTCTTTATTGACATATGAGTGAAGTTACATAAAAATTTCAAGTTCATTTGAATTCAATTTAGTGAGTTATGAAATTATTAAGCTTAAAGGGTAAAGTGGTAATTAAATTTTTTTAACCCTTAATTAAAACTTTAGGTTTAATAAAAATTAACAAGTAAAATATTTGATCCTAATCTGATTTGGATGATTGAAATTTAAATAATTAAAGGGTAGAAACCCATTAAGCAATTTTAAAATGATTAAACTTTAATTAAATAATGGATTAAATTTGGAAGAATAATAAAATTGGAATTATTAAAATAAGGATATTATTAGGAAGAGATTTATTCTTTAATTTAAAAATCCCTAAATTAATTATCTCATTAATATTCAATTCTTAATTAAAATGATAACTCAAATTTAAAATATTAAAAGACTTAATCATTAAACTAAAATTAAATTATTAAACTCTTTTAAAAATTTCAATTAAAATTAAAAAATAAAATTAAATTAAAATTAAATTAAATTAAATAAATTAAATTAAATTAAATCAAATTAAATTAAATTAAATAATTAAATTTAATTAAATTAAATTAAATCAAATTAAATTAAATTAAATAATTAAATTAAATTAAATTAAATCAAATTAAATTAAATTAAATAATTAAATTAAATTAAATTAAATTAAATCAAATTAAATTAAATTAAATCAAATTAAATTAAAACTAAATCAAATCAAATTAATTAATGTAACATCAAATCAAATTAAATTGAATTAAATTGAATTAAATTAAATTAAAACTCAATTAAATTAAATTAAATCGAATTAAATATAACATCACCTAAAACAGAAAGAAATTAAATATAAAGCAACTTGAACACTATTCCAAATTTAAACTCATTAATTGAAATTAAACTAAATCACAAACCATCCGAACACCAATTTACCCTCAAATGCTTTAAGTCATCATAACTCCTAAATAGAACATTAAATGAAATGTTACTTCACTCATAGGATATTCAAATGTCCTAGTTCATCGAAGCAAGTTAACAAAACTTGAATTCCCGGACGATTAATTCATTTGTATAATTAAATTCATTTGGACTTAAAACAATCCTAGAAAATATTGATAAGATGTTTAAGATTTGTCTTAAGCACTTCCTCGATATGATAGGATGTTCATAAGAACAATTGAACTTAATTATTCTTTGATGAAGAAAATCGTTCTCAAACCAAAACACAAAGACTTAGACGTCATAGGAAATGACTAGCTATAGGATTAGGAATTTGGTAGAAAACCATAACCCTTACCTTAGCTTTACCTAGGAACTTGCTTAAATATTCTAATTGTGTTTTAAGTGCAGCTTGGGATGACGGGAAGACCCTCCAGTGTACGCTTTTATTTTATTGCAATCTACTTTCTTGCAATTTACCTTCTTGCAATTTATTTAACCGAATTGCACTTACTTTTCTTGCATGATGAACAATCGTTGCATGAAAACTCACACCTTTAGGATAGACCCTAAAACCGAAACCAAAACTAAGTTAAAAGTCATTGCAAGATAAAATTCACCGCCACAACATTTCAAAATATAAAACAACTCAAAATTTAATCACAAACGTAACACAAAACTACAATTACAACTAAATTAAAACGTCCCGTTGGATGATCGAGAATACCTCGGATGATGTAACCTACGTGTTGCTAACGGGATTTCCCACGGTCTAAATGAAAGTGTGGAACTCATTCAATCGAGTTTAGCAAATTCATCCGGACTAAGTGAATCCGATAAAAATAATGATGCCGGAAGGATGGAACCGTGGGATCTTAACCGTGTCGTTATAATCAACTTTAAGATTTGTTTTAAATAAAACATAAAAAACACCCGGAAATTAAGATTTTCTCTAAACCAAAACACTTTTCTCATCCCCTGATTTATGACTTCTAAAACTAAACCTCTCGCAACAACAAGGAGCTCGGAGCATGGTGGGCAAGCACGGCCATCGTCATCGCGAAAACCCGAGTCTACTTCAGCAAAACTTTCCTAGAATTAAATAACCAAGCCATAGGATTTCGAGGTAGTTTGCACTAGTGCAACATAAATCCTCAATCTCTTCGTTAGGCACTTGCATTGCAAATTAAGCCCTAACCTGGTCTTAGGATTCCGAGGTAGTCGTTCGGGTACGACATAAACCCTCACATCTTCAAGGCTATTTGTATGATCCTATCATATAAATATAAATCCTAATTAATTAAAATTGGCAGGATCAAAACATTTAAATAAATATTAGGACTTCCCTAAATCCAAGCCAAACAATAGGATAGTCGGGAAATTACCGAAGTTCGCTTCGAGTCTGTGATTTCTCCTACCTTTCTTCCTTTGGATTCCCAAAACAAAATGTTCCAAATTTGATCCATTCCCTATTGAAATTCCAAATTTCAATCCATCGAAAAACTTAAACTTCGAAATCCTCGAGAGCAGAATTATTGATTATTATCGAGAGTTTTCTTAGGTGATTCTCATCACTTAAGATGTAATTAACTATAGGGGCTTGCCCTTATAGGGAATTTTAAAGAACCTGTGTAATATAAACCCTGTTTAATGTTTTCATATTAAGCAGGGGAATTTTGTCGGCTTATAAAATTGGTTCGCAGACCAAACGGATGTCACAAATCTTCCAGTTTATTTAATCGAGCCCCACCGTCAAGCAGGGTGTCTATCCTTAGGGATAGATACACGGTTTGTGGTGCGGTGCTCGTTTATATAAACTATTTCGGGATGTGAGATCGGTTTAATCTCATATCTTAAAACCTTCAAATTTAAAATTATTTTCAAAATCAAATACTACTTTTCAAATTATTTATTTTAATTAAATTAAAAATTCGCCGACAGCTTCTGTTAGGCGACCCCCTTTTCAAAATAAAACACACGACCTAAAAATATGCCGACAGTATTTCGGCGACTCCACTGGGAAAATTCCTCTCTCCATTATAATCGATAGTTTCGCTTTCAAAAATCGGTAGTGTATCCATGTCCTTAGTGGATCAAACTACCCTTCTTTCCGTTGGAATACTATGTTCATTTCTATCTCGAATAAGTATAGCCTAACATTCTCTCGGATTTAGGAGCCACTGTTTAGACACCCCTAAACAGAGAGGTTCCGAGATCCTTTTACCTCATTCCTGAGGTGGGGTGGACCCCCAATAGGTGTTAGTTTAGGAATGATCCTTCGAGTCGAGAAGTCTTGCTTAAGACTTTCTTTTCCTTTCCAACTCTGAATCGGATTCCTTACCTTCTCTACACCTTTCGAACATTCCGTTCTAAATAAACAAACCCTCTAATAAGTGACTCTTTTAACAAATGATTCCTTCTTATAAATACATGAACAAGAATGAGTTCGGACTCTTTTCAATTCCTTTCTTTTCATCCTAAAGAAAAGAAGCATAGCTCGGGATCGACAAACCGAATCTACCCCGCAAAATGGAAGCCCCGAAGCCGATTTTCTCCTTCACCAATGGACTCGGACTTCGCCGTCTATAAGGATGAGCCGCCCGACAATGGGATCATCCAGCTTGGACAAGGATTTGAAAACACGAATGTCAAAGTCACCGACGTCTCCCTCTTCAGACCGACGAACAAGGTATCCGAAGCCGAGGAACCACCGCTCAATTCAACCTTAGGTCGACCCAAGAGTTTCCTCCCCGCAAAGGGTCCCGACTAGGAGGAGTACCGCCGTCCGCAGGAGGACCGTTCTCACTACCCCCACCGGTCTAGTTGTTTCGCACCTACCACGACTTCGCCAAATCAAAGGGGAAAGAAATCCAGAACTATGGTAAACCTATTACCGTGGAGGGTACAGATCTTCTCGTAAGACCTTCGTTTTCGAAATCGGGTCCAGTTCAAAGATTCCATCACTGACAAGGACCCAAAGAAGAAACAGAAGTAGAAGGATCGCCAGAGAAGCCGTAGCCGCCGAAATTGCCTTCCTGGAGGAAATTCCGTAGCCGCCGTAATATACACCGTCGCCGAATATACACCGCTACCGTAATATACACCGCCGCTGAATATACACCGCTGCCGAATACATACCACTTTTGGGAGGAAGCAGGTTCCATCCCCTCTCCGCCGCAGGACGAGGAAAATGTTCGCAAGATTGTCGCCACGTTACCTCAGCCCCGCATATTACAACGATAGCCGCAAGAAAAGGACTAGAACTACGCCGTTTGCTCGACCGCAAACTTTGGTAGAAAAGTTAGCAAGGAAGGAAAACCGCCCGTATCGAGATTCTACGAAGGATAGGGCGGGTGCCAGCTAAATCCCGTCTTGGGCCCCGAGTAGAGCCCACCGTCATGACGGAAAAGCCAAGTAAAAGAATGAAGGCTAGCCCGCCCGTCGTAGTCTCGGGATTACGGATTAGGGAGGATACCACCTTCCAAGCATTTGGCCGACACGGACCATCCGGTCCTGCACCTTCGCTGCTAGAAGGATGATATGGCGTCCCACTACCGGGCGCTAAGATCGAAACGAAGAACCCGAGAAAGAAAGTCTCGCCAGAGGCCGGAATCCGAAGAAAGTGCTACCGCGATAAAGGGGACTCGTGAAAAAGGGACCCGGCGAGCCTATCGCATGACAACCGCAAAGACACACGTAAAGCCCCGCCGGAAGATGCCATGGAAAAGCCGAGAACCGATATCCGACGGTTGGCAAAAGAAAGAGAAGAAAAGTTCGGAGATGAGATCGATTCATCGGAATTCATGGACGACGAATATGCAGAAATCAATATGGTCGAGACACGAGCTTCATCGCCTTCGCAAGGTGCTCTCGCAGCCGCAAGAGAGAGGAGCCGGAACCGATGAGAAGACGACTTCGGGAGAAAGACGACACGATCGCTCAAATGGCGAAAAGGATGGAAGAGATGGCCGTAGCTCCGGCAACTCTCCGCAGTCGAGTACAACCACATAGAGAGACACCCCCGCAGGTCATTCACATCAGTAGACGGAGGAAAGGAGATTACATCCGTCAATGGGGATGACTGCCAAAAAGGATACAGCACAAAGTATGATCCCCGAAAAGGATATCAAGAACTTGGTAGAACAACGAAGTGCGAGAAGCCTTAGCACAATCGAAGAGCGGGACATCCATTCGGACGGCAGACCTTACCCGTAAGAATTCGACGCTGTCCAATACCCGAAAGGCTTCGTACCACCTCTCGTTCAAGACCTTCGACGCGAACCGGGAACCCCCGACAAGATGTTGCACACTTTCGTGCCGGCTGTTGTAACTGCGGCGGAGCGATGCATTACTCTTCCGACACGCTCGTCGCCAGCCTCGTCGGAATCGCCTTCGACCGGTATGCGGAATTACCCAATGGTTCGGCTGAAGACATTCTCGGAGCTAGAGAGCCTCTTCATCAAGCGATTCGCCGGAGCTCGACACTCACATCACTATAGGTGATTTAGTGGTAGAGAAACAAAGGCCGAATGAAACTTTGGTGGATTACATACTTCGATGGAGAAACTTAAGCATGAAGTGTGAACCACAACCGCAAGAACAACATGCAATCGCATCTTGCTTAAAAGCATTCACGGCCCGATAGCACTTCTCCTCAAAGGATTCACTATTAAGACTTTCGAGAAGTTGTTAAGCAAGGCCGGAAGCTTGCAAGAAGAGGCGAAGCAATTAAGTTTTGCCGACAAGACGGACAAGCGTAAGCCGGTGAAGACCTTCGAAAAGAAATCCGGATCGTTGCAGCAGTTGACAAAGGCAAGCAACCGATGCAAATACCACCTGGAATGGCCGCAAGAACTACAACAGACTACAAAGAACCCCGGCCCAAGTATCGATCATCTCCACAAGTATGAACAACCGTCTCGTCCGCAACGTACATCGAGGGAGCTTCGAGCAGGGAATATCCGTTCAAGAATGAAGCAAGATCGAAAATGTTCCGTAGCCTTAATGAAGACTCCAGCATTTCCGCCGCTAGAGCCTAAAAGACCGGAGGAAGTCAACAAGAACGGTGATCCCAACTTTTGCCCCTACCATCGGATGCTTCGGGCACAAGATAGAAGATTGCATTACCTTTAAAAGTTGGCTCAACGACAACCTTCGTAAAGGAAATATAACTATCCCGAAGGAGTACATGAAGGAACCCCGTAAAGGAGGTTCCGTCAATGTTATCTCAACCGATCCCGTCATTCCAATAGATCCCTATGCAACCGACGATGGATGGACTATCGCTCGGACGAGGTCTTCGAAGAAGATTTTAGACAAGCATCCGAACCGCTTCGGTGCGAGCTTCAATTCGAGTTCGAGACACTGTTAAGCCGTACTATCACTTGCGATAGAAGAACCACCTCAACAGGAGGCGATCGAAGAGAAGAAGAAAATTGACGAAGAAGAGAGGACCGAGACTCCTAAGGCTAGTCTAGGGCCGCTTATCCTAGGATAGTTGTTTCCGATTCGGGGAGAAATCCCTCGAACCTCCGATTTTGTATGATTATCCGCTCACTTCGGTGGGATCATATAATGATAAGGGTTATGGCATTGGCTACATTTTGATCGTTTCTAACGATTACGTAACTAGCGACAATCCGGACATCGACTTCGATACCAACAACAATTCTCAAATCATACACGATCTCGACGAGCAAAATAACGAAGAAGATATCCATCAAGGAGGCTACGAGAGTTCAACAAGCAACGGATCTATCTGTGAGTTTCGAGGAGCTCCAGTTACGATAGAGTTAGAGCCTTCAGATTCTGAAGATAATCCGGAAGAGCCTGTCATTCCGATTCAGGAGGAGACACCGACAAGTTCAACACTAGATTCAGAAGAAGTTACAGAAGTCAACTTGAGAAGTGGAAAGTTCTACCTCCAAGAGTGGGTCCAAAAGACAAAGGAAAGCAGGTGGTTGTTCAAGAAGAACCAACCCCAGCAGAAGAAATACCCATTCGAGAAGAAGCCGAGACGCATGAGAACAAAGTGGACTACAATGTGTTAGCCCATCTTAGGAAACTACCGACCAAACTGAGCATTTACGATGCTCTCATCTTATCTTAGGAGATGAGAGAAGCTCTGATCAAGGCCTTACTTGATCCAGAAATTTGCTTAGCTCAAATGGCCGGAGATTCCTTAGATGAGGTTTGCTCGTTAAAGGAACAACGAGGCGTTACCTTCACTGGACAATGACCTACTACTTGGGATGCAGTATCACAACCGACCGTTGTACATTTCGGCTTACAATCGGGAAGTTTACGCTCTCCGTAGTATTGGTGGATCCGAGAGCATCAATCAATATAATGAGTCTTCGAACACTAAGCATACTTGGAAATTGATGCTCGCGAGCTCGGCGTACAAAATGTTATTAAGAGGATTCAACCGTAAAGGAGAAAGAGCCCTCGGGTCAATAACGCTATCGATGAAGGCCGGTGACTTAGCAAAGACAACCGCAAAATTTCACATAATCGATTCGAAACGTCGTTCAACGCTCTATCGGGCCGACCATGGATACATGAAAACAGGATGGTACCATCATCTCTCGCATCGTTGCATCAAATACTACGATGGAGGGGAACAGTGCATCAAAGGTGACTTGCAACCATTCTCCGTACATGAGATTGGAATCCATGAGGACGCAGCTTATTATGCACCGCCAAAGAAAACAATCTTCTCCAGAGATACCGTAACAAATGAAGCAAAGAAAGTTCGAGACAACGAAGAACCTGAAGTTCTAGTCCAACAGTCACTCACCACTCCCTTCCGGCGAGATGGTGAAGGTTTCTCCACAACTCGCATCCGAGGTCGAGGCCGGGGACGAGGTCGTGGTAGAGACGCTAGGACGACTGGACAGAGGAAACCACCCATCAATGTTGATCGGGAAGATAGCTTCCGAAGAAGAAAAAGAAATCAAACAAGAAGCAGCGACAATAAGTCAGAAGCCGCAATTCAAGATCTCTCTCGAAGATGAGAAGAACGAAGAATACAAATCAATGTATGAGAAGATTAACCACTACGTACATACTATGACCCTAACCCCGATCCATTCTAACAAGATCGAGGGTATGGTGGTCAAAGAGGTACGTAACGACGGTGCAAAGCCAATCAAACTCTACCGTGGTGCTTCTTCCTCCAAAACTGAAAATCATGTACAATTCGAAGATGTCACTTCATCGAATTAATGGAATTACCTTTTGAGTGGTACTCTCCCGTGTTCAAAATTTAATTCAACGTGGTTTCTTACCTCGACAATGGACAAAATGCCAATCACAACATTTTGAAAAATTATGGAATAATTCCGGTCGTCCACCCAATTCAAAGCATGGTCTCGGATTCGGCACAAGAGGGTCAGTCGACGATACCGAATTTTGCTTGGTTGTCACTTGCGAATCCAATGAAAACCGCATGGAAACTACGGACGAACTCGAAGATTTACAAATCGGAGACGCTCCACCGTAATTCGAAGAAGAAATTAAATCCACAATAGATGAGTTAACGGAAGTTAACTTAGGTACTAGCGAAGAGCCTAGACCTACCTTTGTTAGCTCCTTACTCAACAAAGAAGACTCCGAAGAAATAATCAATTTATTAATGGAATTTAAGGACTGTTTTTGCTTGGAATTACGATGAAATGCCAGGATCGGCTCCGCAGGTTGCAGCTCATAAGCTAGGAGTGGATCCTACTTCGTTCCAGCCGACAAGGTCCTAGAAGAATGCGTCTAGAGATCGAACAACAAGTCATACCGAAGTTAAAAAGCTAATAGACGCTAAATTTGTCCGTGAAGAACAATACCCGACTTGGTTAGCCAATGTGGTGCCGCCGTAAAGAAGAATGGTCGATCGTAATCCGTGTGGACTTCGCAGATTTAAACAAGGCATGTCCAAAGGATGAATTCCCTCTACCGATCCTGCAATTAATGATCGACATTGCTTCAACACATGAAATATTCTCGTTCATGGATGGATCTTCGTGATACAAACCAGATAAAAATGGCTCCGTAAGATGAAAAGCTTACAAAGCATTCGTGACGCCGATCGGAGTATTTTGCTACACGGTGATGCCATTCGGACCGAAGAACGCAGAGCAACCTACCGAAGAGCATTGACAAGAATTTTTGATGATCTCATCCACAATCAAGTCGAATGCTACGTGGACGATGTGGTCATCAAAAGCAAAGTAAAGGAAAACCACCGTATGATTCGAGAATTGTTTTCGAACGATTAAGACAATTTAACCTTAAGATGAATCCCTTAAAATGCGCCTTCGGCGTCACCTCCGGAAATTCTTAGGATTTGTTGTCCGACATCATGGAATTGAAATCGACCCGAGAAGATTAAAGCTATCTTAGAAATGCCGCCTCCCAAAACCTTAAAACAACTACGATCTTTTCAAGGGAAGCCGGCATATCTTCGACGCTTTATCTCAAACTTGTCGGTAGGTGTCGACCTTTCTCGCACTAGTTAAAAAGGACGCCAAATTTATTTGGGAAGAGAAATGCCGAAGGCCTTCGAGGACATTAAACAATATTTAATGACTCCTCCCGTCTTAGCAGACTCTGGCCTCAGTAGACCGCCGATACTTTACACCGCGGCTTTAGACGACTCTCTCGTGAGCTCTCGTTAGCCTGTGTCAATGATGAGGGTAAAGAAAATGCTCTTTACTACTTAAGCCGTCGTTTACTCCGACGGAAGTAAGGTATCCCGCAATTGAAAAGCATTGTTCGGCCCCGATCTTCGCCGCTCAAAAGCTCGTGCATTACATGCTTTCTCATAAGGTCAACCTCGATCTCGAAGTTTAATCCATTGCAATACTTCGATGACTCGTCCAACACTTTCCGACAGACTTGCCGGATGGTCAATGATATTATTGCAATTAGATATAACTTTCGTGCCTCTGCGTGCCGTAAAGGGACAAGTCTTAGCAGACTTCCTCGCAAAGACACCCTTTGCCGGCAGAATCTCCTCTCAATGACGATTTGCCAGATGAACAAATAATGAACCTAGAAGACCTCGATGATCGACGTTGGGAATTATATTTCGACGGAGCATCTTCAGGACACAAAGACGAAGAATCACAAGTGATAGTACCCTGTAAGGCAGAATCGGCTAATCTTTATAACACCGGAGCGGGGATGTTAAGATACTCCTACCACTTGACGTAACCGTGTACAAACAACGAAGCGAATACGAAGCCCTCATAACGGATCGGAATTAACTATTCAAATTGGGATAACGGACATCAACATCTACGGGGATTCGCAGTTAATCATTCAACAGTATCGTCGGACAATACGGAATTTTAAAGCCAAGACTCGAACAATACTTCCAAAGATGCCATACAAATTGTTGGAATAGATTCCAAATGTAACGATCTACAAAATTCTCGTAAAAGAAAATGCTTTAAAGCAGATGCTTTAGCCCGTCTCGCAAAAGAATTTGCTCGTTTGCAAGATGAATCAGTGGAAGTGTCGGCTCACTGACGTCAGTCCTATCACAGCTCGACATAGACACAATACACAAATCGAAAAGAAAAAGAATCGATGGCAGCAAGTGATGTAAAAACACGTAAGATCGGCGACGACCATTAATAGATTACTCGCAAACAGGAAAGCTACTGGACGATAGGTCGCTAGCCCATCGGATCAAGAAAAGAACTCTATCTTACGCATTAATAAACAACACACTCGCATGTAAGGTCTTTTGATCAAATGCGGCTAAGGTGCCTAAGCGGGTCCGAGGCCCGTGAAATTGTTAAGGAGGTGCATTCGGACTCGTGGCGCTCACCGACGGGTCCGAAGATGAAAATGAAAATTAAAAGATTAGGATACTACCGGCCCTCGATGATGACCGACCGCATGAAAATCGCCAAGAGCCGTCATCAATGCCAAGTGCACGGAGTGGTTCTACACCAACCTCCAAATGTGCTACATCCGACAATTGCGTCGCGGCCATTCGAATGTCGAGGCACGTATATAGTGGGTCCGATAGAACCACCATCTTCAAAAGGACATCGCTTCATTCTTGCGGCTACGGATTACTTTTCCAAGTGGGCAGTAGGCAGCTCCACTTAGAGAAGTGAAAGCACACCACGTGCTACGCTTTTCAAGAACCAAGTTGTCTACCGTTTCGGAGTGCCGCGCGAATTATCTCGTATAATGGGTCGCATTCGAAGCACGCAAATCAACAATTTTGTCGTGAGACACGAATCGACCGGCGATACTCAACAATTTACTACCCAAGAGCAAACGGCCTCGCCGAGGCTTTTAATAAAACTCTCGTTCAAATCTTAAAGAAAACCTTGGACGATAATAAGAGAAATTGGCACGAGAAGTTGTTAGAAGCCTTATGGGCCTACCGTAAAACCTTCGTAACTCCTACTCAAGCTACACCTTACGCTCCGGTGTATGGGTCCGAGGCAAGTGTTACCTTTAGAGGTTCGGCCTTCCTTCACTCGTAATCGCAGTCGCAAACAATATCACGACTGAAGAGAACGCCAAATTACGACTCGAAGAATTAGAAAGCTTGAAGGGAAAAGACTTGCAGCCGTAACAGAATTTAGAACTATACCAAGCTAAGATGGTTCAAGCCCATGACAAACCGGTCCGCCCAAGAACCTTCAAAGTCGGTGACTTAGTTCTCGTTCTCAAGAGACCTATCCTCGCACATCGCAAGATAGGAGGAAAATTCGAACCCACTCGGGAAGGACCGTTTCGTGGTTAAGCAAGATACTCGGGAGGTTCCTACCGCCTAGTGAATTGCCGTGGAGAACGACATATGCTTCCGATCAACGGACGATACTTGAAAAAGTATTACGCTACCTGATGTTTCGAAGGAATGAATTCTTCATCCCTAAGAAACACGGGCAAAGTAATTACTTATGATTGGGTCCGAACCCAAAAATAATAAAATGTGTTAAAATAAATAAGATCGTGATAATAAAGTTTTCCTTGTTTTCTTTTCCAAATCAAAATCTCTTTCCCGATCTTATCCCGCTTCATTCCCGTTAAATTTTAAAATATAAGAGAAATAAAAACATCTCGTCTTTAATAAACATTTTCTTAATGTTCTTGTTCTTAAGTACATGCCCCCGATCCTTTTCCTTGTCTTTTCGCAGGGAAATGTCGAACCGGCGGTTGGTCCCGAACTTTAAGAATGGCGTAAGCCTCGCACTCGATGAAAGAGGGTGAAAGATGGAGCGATAATCGAGATCGACTCGGATTTCGCACCGGCGAGCCTACGAGACGAGGAAAGTGACCGGGTCCCGCTAACCGAGAAGAACTCGCCCGGCAAACAAGGATGAAAGTGGGTGGCCCAAGCCACCAATCCAAAGAAGAAGAAGAGAAAGGCAAATACCGAAGAAGACAAGAAAATGAAATCCGTAGTCGCTACAGCGAGGGCAAGGCTTGTCGCCGCCGCGCCCACGAGAGATTCATGAAGTTCGAAGGGCTACTCTCACGCCCACGCAACGAAGAAATAAGAATCGCCGTATCCGTAAGATGTTAACAAAACTAGCCGCGGACCGACGCGACGAGACAAGCTTGCTAATGCCGCATATACACTTCGAGGACACCGGTTCACCAGAACTCGAAGAAAGGAGGCCAGCCTCCTAGGATAACGAAAGAACCGGGGAAATCTTCAAAAGATCGAAGAAAGAAGGCTACCACGCCACCGGATAGAACCACCAATAATGCATGACCTTGTTGCGGAAGCAACCCCGGGATGTCCCGACAGCATCATCCCCGAGGAGCCGAGGTATGCAGGAGAACGTGAAGGGATTGAACCGTATATCCCACAATATGTCACAAGGCCTCGCCATCTCGCGATCATTCCGGAATACGAGCCGGAGAGAATGCGGAATGTTGAAAAGAAAACCTTTCGAATACTTCGAGAGAATTAAAGGTAGAAGAATCAATATACTAGTAGGGCCTCGAGCTACATACCGACGTATTCTCCGAGTATGAACAACGAGAAATCGTGGATTGTATCTCGGGATTTGAAAAGAATGGGCCGAGCAAAGCCGCCTAAGGGAAAATACCTACTCGTAACCCCGGAGATGGATGCCGTGGAAGGGAAGAATCACAATACAATGCGGATGCCGCTACAACTTTCGCCGAAGACAGAAGGGAAACCCACCGGGAATACTCCGTCATGGGCAAGTAGATCCGATGCCATTAGTCATCAAGAGAATGGTAAAGAGATTGATAACATGGAGGGTACCGCCAGCAGATTGCATACCCAATACGCGCATTATCAACATCTACAAACAGGGTGACCGCATACCCCCACATATAGATCACCACGACTTCGTCGACCTTCTCGCACAGCTCTCTTTCCCGAACGAGTGTGACATCATGTTCGGATCCGACCTCCGGATAACGGAGCCCGGTGAGTTCCGAGGGCCGTAAAGATACCTTTACCGTAGATTCCATCATGATACCGAAGGGCAACGGAGCGGATATCGCTAAGCATTGCATACCGAGAGTGCCGTGAAGCGGATCTCGCTTACTTTCGGGAGAATGGACGACGAGAAGACACCTTACCATTTCCAGCTGCACCCGTAGCTAGAAAGCCTCCGGCCTTATGAGCTGTGAGTTACATGGGAGATATCACACCTCCAACGTACATCAGCCGCCATCCTTGCCAAGGATGGCTTGGAAGGTGATGTTATTAACCATGTACCACACTATTCAGACATGGATTTTTGACAGATGCTTCTTTTGATGGATCGACAAAGATCATACATAGTCCGTTTTGAGTCTACATGGATTGTATGAAATGTATTCCAGATCGAGTTGTATGATGTATCTTCAATATGATTGGAATGAAAGTGACCATGTCACATTTTTGGCCTTCACCTCTTTTGCGCAAATTGATTGGGAAACGCCATTAAAGTTAAATGAACTTCGAACAAAGAACATAAAAGAAATAAAAAAAGGGATAAAAGAAAACTTTCTTTAAAAATCTAAAAATGACAAACACCAAATTCACATGAACATTAAATAAACGATAAAATAAAATTTGAATCATTAAAAGATAAACGAAATCAACATAAATGTTAAATCAAATCACAAATCAAATTCTCAATCAAATTCCAAATCCACTCTCGATCAAATTTCAAATTTGATCTTCCCAAATCTCAAATCAAATCTCAACCAAATTCAAACTTTTGGGTCGAGGATTTTACATCCAAGACTACACTGCTTTAGGATTCTTTTCCTATTGCACTGAAATACATCAAATTCAAACTTTTGGGTCGAGGATTTTACATCCAAGACTGCATCGCTTTAGGATTCTTTTCCTATCGCACCGAAATACATCAAATTCAAACTTTTGGGTCGAGGATTTTACATCCAAGACCGCACTCGCTTTAGGATTCTTTTCCTATCGCACCGAAATACATCAAATTCAAACTTTTGGGTCGAGGATTTTACATCAAAGACCGCATCGCTTTAGGATTCTTTTCCTATCGCACCGAAATACATCAAATTCAAACTTTTGGGTCAAGGATTTTACATCCGAGACTCGCACCGCTTTAGGATTCTTCCCTATTGCACCGAAATACATCAAATTCAAACTTTTGGGTCGAGGATTTTACATCCAAGATCGCACCGCTTTAGGATTCTTTTCCTATCGCACCGAAATACATCAAATTCAAACTTTTGGGTCGAGGAATTTACATCCAAGACCGCACCGCTTTAGGATTCTTTTCCTATCGCACCGAAATACATCAAATTCAAACTTTTGGGTCGAGGATTTTACATCCAAGACCGCACTCGCTTTAGGATTCTTTTCCTATCGCACCGAAATACATCAAATTCAAACTTTTGGGTCGAGGATTTTACATCCAAGACTCGCACCGCTTTAGGATTCTTTTCCTATCGCACCGAAATACATCAAATTCAAACTTTTGGGTCGAGGATTTTACATCCAAGACCGCACCGCTTTAGGATTCTTTTCCTATCGCACCGAAATACATCAAATTCAAACTTTTGGGTCGAGGATTTTACATCCAAGACCGCACTTCTTTAGGATTCTTTTCCTATCGCACCGAAATACATCAAATTCAAACTTTTGGATCAAGGATTTTACATCCGAGACCGCATCGCTTTAGGATTCTTCCCTATCGCACCGAAATACATCAAATTCAAACTTTTGGGTCGAGGATTTTTTTACATCCAAGACCGCACCGCTTTAGGATTCTTCCCTATTGCACCGAAATACATCAAATTCAAATTTTCGGGTCGAGGATTTTACATCCAAGATCGCATCGCTTTAGGATTCTTTCCTACCGCACCGAAATACATCAAATTCAAACTTTTGGGTCGAGGATTTTACATCCAAGATCGCACCGCTAGGATTCTTCCCTATCGCACCGAAATACATCAAATTCAAACTTTGGGGTCAAGGATTTTACATCCAAGACCGCACCGCTTTAGGATTCTTTCCTACGGCACCGAAATACATCAAATTCAAACTTTTGGGTCGAGGATTTTATATCCAAGATCGCATCGCTTTAGGATTCTTTCCTACAAAGAATGAAATACATCAAAATCAAACTCTCGAGGTTAAGGATTTTACATCCAATACCGCATTGCTCCGAGATCTCTCCTCATTGCAATGATTCAATTCAATCAATTCAATTTCCTTTCGAGGTTGAAGATGTTACATCTAAAACCTCAGAATTCCTTTTTTCATTTCAAATCAAATCCCTCAAATTAATCTTGACAAAACTTCAATCTAAATTGAAACTCCAGACTAAAATCTAAGTTCACACGTCAAACTTAAGCTAAAACAAAATGAAATCTAAATTGAATTCCCCCAGATCATGTGATTTGGGATTCACCTCTTTTTTTCCTTTCCCTGCCGAGAGTTCGAGAATCTCCAGCTTCGAGATATACTTGCTACTCCCCAACGAAAACTCCTCTATTTCATCCTAAGTTTGTCACTTGGATGTTCGTGTTGGTTTTGTTGATCGTTCGGTCAACACCAATACGCGCGGTGTGCTCGTCAGCTCACCACACATATTGGTGGTCCATTTGTCGACCTCATTTTCGATGAGGTCTTCTTCTTCTCCTTAAGATTTTAGGATCTAGCCTCAGGCTTTTCCTTTCGACCGTCTTAGAGGACTAGAATTGGGACCCACCTTTTAGAAATTCAAACCACTTCTTAACTCCCCGCAAACTCCACAAACTTGACTATAGACCCCTAATCACCTGTAGGGTCGAAATCAAATGTGGAAGTTTAAATGATGAGTTCCTATAGACTCTTCGTCTTGAGACCGCCCCTGCGGCCTCGGTCCGGTGAAGGGGCCGACTTACACACACACTACAATTATACACTACACCTATACACTACACTTTCACACACCCATACCTAACTTGACCTCCCCGACTCATGTGGGTGATTCACATGGATGGTCCTTAACCCCTAAGCCCTTGGCTAAGAGGTTAGGAACAACATAGTGAATGCCTCGAATGAGTCCCTTCATTACTCATATGGGCTTGACATGGCTTCATGGCTCAACCAAAATGATTTCATTCCACTTACATCCACCCAACCTTCAATTTCCCAAATTTTCAATTTTTGACCCCCGGGACCCTACACCCGCTTAGCCTACCCAAAAACCCTTGAAATTACCCAAATTTCTCAAAAATTTCCAAATTACCCAAAATTCTCCAAAATCAATCCCAAACATTTCCACATCACTTAAACTGATCATCCATACCCAAAAATACCAAAAATTCCAAAAATACCTCCAAATACCCTCCAAATACCCAAAATACCCCTTTTGGCCAAAAAATCCAAAAATTCAGAAAATTCCCAGAAAATTTCAGAAAATCCCAAATATTCCCAATTTCATTTTGTCTAACTACACCATGGGCCAATTTTGTCAATTTACCCTACTTTTGTCAAAACCCCCAATTTGACCCATTTTAACCCAAAGTGAACCCAATGTCAAACCAAACCTACCCAATTGACCCCAATTTTGGTCCAATTCAATTCTAAACTTCAATTCAATATCACCAATACCAATCTAGACCAAATCCAAGTCCAATTTGATTGACATTTGGAACCAATCTCACTTTTGGCCTTAAAGCCCAATTTGGACCCATGACCCAAACCTAACCCAAACTCACCCAATTCAATTCCAATTAACCCCAAATCTTTTCTAAATCTTCCTTAACATTCCCACAAACAAAACACTAACATGATTTGCCCAAAATTTAGACCCAAACCCCACTCAAACTCAACCCAAAGCTAAAAGGCCCTATTTCGACCTAAACCCAAACCTAACCCAAATGAGCCCAAACCCCAAAATCAAAGCCCAACCAAAGTCAAAACCTCTTTGAAACACTCCCATAAACATTTCTCAACATTGGTTTTACATCAATTTCAACTCTAGCCCAACATTAGCCCAACTTGGCCCACTTGGACCTACATAGGCCCACTTACCAAATAAACCCAAATTCAAACCAATTCAACTCCAAATCACACCAAATTGACTCCAAGCCCTTCATAGAACATCCCTAAACCAATTATGACATTTATTCGACAAAGTTCTTCACAAAATCTTTACCCAAATGCCCATCCTAAAATCAAAAAGCCCATTCCCCTTAAACTTTCCTAAAAGCCCACTTCACCACATTCAAAAGCCCAAATCCATCCAAAGCCCACATGGCACTTCCCCTCATCATCCATTTAATCAAAATCACCCCTAAGTCTCAAAATCATCAATTAAACCATTCCAAATCAAGCTTCATGCAAATTTTCACCAAAATATCCAAAATTCTTAAAACCCATTTCCATGAAATTGACTCAACTTTCCCCAAGCCAAAGACAAGCCATGCAAGCCATGGACAAGCCACATGAAGCCATGGAAGTCTTGACATGTGACCATGCCATTAATGGTAAAAGGAGGGGCCCCTTTCCTAATCTTTCATTAAGCATTTTTTACCTTAAGCATGTCACACACTAAACCATGTTTAGCCACCTCATCATGGATAGAGACCACACCACTCTCCCTTAGCTGACCCAACTGATCCTCTCAGCCCAAAATCAGGCCATGGGGAGGTGCACCCAACCCAAACCAATGGGTCGACCAAATTAAGGCCAAAATGACCCCCTCCCCATTCCATTTTAATTCAAAGCCTTTACACATGGCAATCGCCACCGGATTGCACAAACCTCCAACCTCGACCCACCCGGACCCGAGGGTGACCCATGCTCAGCCGCCACCGCCCGGATCGCCGGAAAACACCATGGCCGAGACCTCGGGAGGAGCCAAAGTTCGGAATTCCCACTCGCCGAGCTGCCCCATGCCAAATGGTCACTATGGCTGTTCTTCTCCTCACCAGAGCAGCTGATCCCATGCCTCAACTCCCCCTGGAAGGCTCTCCAGCCTCTCCTATTTAAACCCCTCACCCTCACGACCATGGAAAAGAGTTGCACAAACCTTGCCGAAACTCTGCCAAAATTGTTCCAAACCCTTCTCCACCCTGTAGAGCGCTTGATCCCGTGTCAATTTGCCCTAATCCCCACCGATAAAATCCAATTTCCCAACCGAAATTCCACCCAAAACCGAGACACTTCTCCACAAGCGAGCCAATTCCCAAATCGATTGGTTCTACACCTTCACCGTACCAAGGGAAGGTGTCCATCGGCAAAAGCCCCATCTCCAGAGCCACCCAGTTGCTCCAGCTCTCCAAGCTTTGTGATCGAGCTTGGTCGAAATCACATCTAGACAATTCACTGCGACCGAGAGACTTCATCCGGAGCTTGCGGGATCCAATCGAAGGTGCAACAACTCTCGGATCGAAGCCACACTTCTCTGAGCAAAGGTATGAGCTAATTCTTTATCCCGAGCTTCTGGAGATTCTCCATTTCAAATGCCTTAGTTTCAATGCATGATAACCGTATAGAAGTGTTCGTCTCTTCAAGACGAATCCATAGAGCATAAGAACATGAAAGTCCATTGAGTATCGAGTGAGATCTTAGGGATTTAGTGTGGACGGCTCTCGGCGAGGACGCTCGGGACGATGAACGGATGCCGTCCATTCAATACACGCGCGACGGACGGCCGGATGGCGTCGGACCCGGAGACGGTACGAGAACCGCGGGGCCCGGCCGCCGACTCGGTGGCGGCGTCTAATGGGAGCGCGACACGCGCCGTTTCGGAGATGCCGAGGATGAGTTGGCGCCGCGTGGATAAATAGAAAATTAGGGTATTTTTTGATTTATTTAATTCCCTAAACTTCAAAAATTCATATCTTTGTGTAGAAAAATCGAAAAATAAAATAAAAATACCCTTCGCTCAGCTGAACGTAGGAAAATAATGTGGAAAAGAAATCATTTAATTTCATCAAGTATTTTATTTTTTATAATTTATTTACTCTCTCGCATACTTTTAATTCTCCATGCATGTATACAATTCACCATGGCATGAGACCATAGGGCTTTGAAGCCTCCGAATTTGGGAACATTCCCCGAATTTTCCAAAGTCGAGGCCATCCCTATGAGGAGTTATCGATTTTTCAAGTTCATGTTACCGTTTTGAGTATTTTAATTCCAATAAATAGCATGTTGTGAAATAAATTCTAGGAAAATTCGAGGATGTTTCTTATGACCAGAGAACCCTTGAAAAATAGGTTTTGAGTTAGTTCATTTAAAACAACCCTAATCGGCTTAAACACCCAAAATAGGTCTCTAATTAATTAGAGTTAACCATGCATCAAATTGACTTGAAATCAATTCTCCACTGACCTTTAGGATCAGAGGAATCCACCATAAAAGTTTGAGGTCAATTGACTTGGTTAGCCCCACTAATCGGGTCGATTAAACCACTTAGTCATTTTAAACTTTAAAAATTCATAACTTTTAAAATACCTTTCAAAAATTCACCAAATTGGTTTTGGAGCCTCTCTGATATCAGGGGAATTTAAGAAAATTAAAATTTCAATTTTCTAAAAAAGTTGATTTTTAATAATATTTTAATATTTTTAATAATTAAAAAATAATAAAAATCACAAAAATAATAAAATTCACCAAAATGTCACATTTTGAATTTTAATCACTTAGGAACAAACCCCACATTTTTCTTAGGTCTATTTAGTGAGATATTAAATTTTAAAGCTTTAAGGTAATTTTAAAATTAAAAAAAATGTATTTTCTAGCATTTTCACTAAAATAATTATAATAAATCATAGAAAAATCAGAAAATTGTAAAATTTGCTTCTCTCTTTTCCTTGATATCAGAGAGATTTTTGAAAAATATAAAATTCATTTTTCAACATTTATTTTATTTTTAAATTAATTAACACTCCAAAACTTAAAATAATTATAATAAAAATAATATAATTCAAACAATCACCAAAATTGGTCCAAGTGGTCCTCTGGTCATTAGGAATGTCCCCTAATTTTCTTAAGGACAGAAACTTTCCCTTGGTCATGTTATTAAATTTTCCTTGAAAATCTCTATTTTCTACCAAAAATAATTATATAAATAAATTAAATACAGAAAAATCACATTTTCTCCTCTCATGTCTTTATTGACATATGAGTGAAGTTACATAAAAATTTCAAGTTCATTTGAATTCAATTTAGTGAGTTATGAAATTATTAAGCTTAAAGGGTAAAGTGGTAATTAAATTTTTTTTAACCCTTAATTAAAACTTTAGGTTTAATAAAAATTAACAAGTAAAATATTTGATCCTAATCTGATTTGGATGATTGAAATTTAAATAATTAAAGGGTAGAAACCCATTAAGCAATTTTAAAATGATTAAACTTTAATTAAATAATGGATTAAATTTGGAAGAATAATAAAATTGGAATTATTAAAATAGGGATATTATTAGGAAGAGATTTATTCTTTAATTTAAAAATCCCTAAATTAATTATCTCATTAATATTCAATTCTTAATTAAAATGATAACTCAAATTTAAAATATTAAAAGACTTAATCATTAAACTAAAATTAAATTATTAAACTCTTTTAAAAATTTCAATTAAAATTAAAAATTAAAATTAAATTAAAATTAAATTAAATTAAATAAATTAAATTAAATTAAATTAAATCAAATTAAATTAAATTAAATAATTAAATTAAATTAAATTATATTAAATCAAATTAAATTAAATTAAATTAAATCAAATTAAATTAAATTAAATAATTAAATTAAATTAAATTAAATTAAATCAAATTAAATTAAATTAAATCAAATTAAATTAAAACTAAACTAAATCAAATTAATTAATGTAACATCAAATCAAATTAAATTGAATTAAATTAAATTAAATTAAATTAAAACTCAATTAAATTAAATTAAATCGAATTAAATGTAACATCACCTAAAACAGAAAGAAATTAAATATAAAGCAACTTGAACACTATTCCAAATTTAAACTCATTAATCGAAATTAAACTAAATCACAAACCATCCGAACACCAATTTACCCTCAAATGCTTTAGTCATCATAACCCCTAAATAGAACATTAAATGAAATGTTACTTCACTCATAGGATATTCAAATGTCCTAGTTCATCGAGCAAGTTAACAAAACTCGAATTCCTGACGATTAATTCATTTGTATAATTAAATTCATTCGGACTTAAAAAATCCTAGAAAATATCGAAAAGATGTTTAAGATTTGTCTTAAGCACTTCCTCGATATGATAGGATGTTCATAAGAACAATCGAACTTAATTATTCTTTGATGAAGAAAATCGTCCTCAAACCAAAACACAAAGACCTAGACGTCATAGGAAATGACTAGCCATAGGATTAAGAATTTGGTAGTAAAACCATAACCCTTACCTTAGCTTTACCTAGGAACTTGCTTAAATATTCTAATTGTGTTTTAAGTGCAATTGGGATGACGGGAAGACCCTCTAGGTACGCTTTATTTTATTGCAATCTACTTTCTTGCAATTTACCTTCTTGCAATTTATTTAACTGAATTGCACTTACTTTTCTTGCATGATGAACAACTGTTGCATGAAAACTCACACCTTTAGGATAGACCCTAAAACTAAAACCAAAACTAAGTTAAAATTCATTGCAAGATAAAATTCACCGCCACAACATTTCAAAATATAAAACAACTCAAAATTTAATCACAAACGTAACACAAAACTACAATTACAACTAAATTAAAACGTCCCTGTTGGATGATCGGGAATACCTCGGATGATGTAACCTACGTGTTGCTAACGGGATTTCCCACGGTCTAAATGAAAGTGTGGAACTCATTCAGTTGAGTTTAGCAAATTCATCTGGACTAAGTGAATCCGATAAAAATAATGATGTCGGAAGGATGGAACCGTGGGATCTTAACCGGTGTCGTTATAATCAACTTTAAGATTTGTTTTAAATAAAACATAAAAAACACCCGGAAATTAAGATTTTCTCTAAACCAAAACACTTTTCTCATCCCCGATTTATGACTTCTAAAACTAAACCTCTGCAACAACAAGGAGCTCGGAGCATGGTGGGCAGCACGGCCATCGTCATCGGCGAAAACTCGAGTCTACTTCAACGAAACTTTCCTAGAATTAAATAACCAAGCCATAGGATTTCGAGGTAGTTTGCTTAGTGCAACATAAATCCTCAACCTCTTCGTTAGGCACTTGCATTGCAAATTAAGCCCTAACCGGTCTTAGGATTCCGAGGTAGTCGTTCGGGTACGACATAAACCCTCACATCTTCAAGGCTATTTGTATGATCCTATCATATAAATATAAATCCTAATTAATTAAAATTGGCGAGGATCAAAACATTTAAATAAATATTAGGACTTCCCTAAATCCAAGCCAAACAATAGGATAGTCGGGAAATTACCGAAGTTCGCTTCGAGTCTGTGATTTCTCCTACCTTTCTTCCTTTGGATTCCCAAAACAAAATGTTCCAAATTTGATCCATTCCCTATTGAAATTCCAAATTTCAATCCATTGAAAAACTTAAACTTTGAAATCCTCGAGAGCGTAATTATTGATTATTATCGAGAGTTTTCTTAGGTGATTCTCATCACTTAAGATGTAATTAACTATAGGGGCTTGCCCTTATAGGGAATTTTAAAGAACCTGAGTAATATAAACCCTGTTTAATGTTTTTATATTAAGCAGGGGAATTTTGTCGGCTTATAAAATTGGTTCGCAGACCAAACGGATGTCACAAATCTTCTAGTTTATTTAATCGAGCCCCACCGTCATAGCGTGTGTCTATCCTTAGGGATAGATACACGGTTGTGGTGCGGTGCTCGTTTATATAAACTATTTGGGATGTGAGATCGGTTTAATCTCATATCTTAAAACCTTCAAATTTAAAATTATTTTCAAAATCAAATACTACTTTTCAAATTATTTATTTTAATTAAATTAAAAATTCGCCGACAGCTTCTGTTAGGCGACCCCCTTTTCAAAATAAAACACACGACCTAAAAATATGCCGACAGCGTTGCGTTCGTAACAGATAGCCCTACAAAATAAACATAAAAACAACATTTCTTTAAAGTGTAATCTCTTTCAATAATATGCAAGAAGTGTAAAAAATATTAAACATTAAAAGACTTATCGAAATGTGTCAGGGCAGAATTTCATTTCTTGCTCGTTTTTGCTCCAAATTGCACCTTTTTTGCTTCTTTTTGCTCCAATCACCATTTCTTGTACCTAAAGCCAATAAACATACAAAATACCTTCCTTCAAAGTGTAATATCATCAAAAATAAGTAAATATATTTTAGGCGTGCCATTCATCTTATTCTTATTTCTCTGGAATAGATAAATCTAGAATCTCATAGGTTAGAGCGGGACAAAGTAGCAAGAATAGGAGTGGAGAGAGGCTCGAGCAAAGCGAGAGGAGCCATTAGGCCATTCGACTGAAAGGAGAGGAACAATGTAGTTGAGTAAAGCAAGAGGAGACATTAGGCCACTCGAACAAGGTGAGAGGAGAACTTCTGTTATGATCGAATACAAGTCTTAGAGTATCACATTTTAATATGTCAATCAACATGGGGTAAAATCCATAAACATGGGTTTCCTTAATAAGTTAACTTTTGAATATGCAAAATTGTAAATCAACATGGGGTAAAATCCATAAACCGTCTTTCCCTTAATAATGAAACTTGAAAAGGTGAACTTTTCTATCTCACCATGGGGATTTTTTTGTATAAAATGCATTTTGCCACTTCAACTAAAGTAGTGTATAGTTTACGAAATTTGAGATCATTAACCCTTTCTATAATGAAAGGAGACAAGAGAGACCTAGCTGATAATAAGAGGAACAAACAAAGAGAAAACAAAAGAAAAGAAAGAGATGAAACAAAATGGTTTGCGAATCACGTACAAAAAAATACTATATGATAGAAGAGAGAGTGGGAGGGGGGAAATGCAGAGTGAATGTAAAATAATATGAAATGTTGATTATCCCCTTTCTCTTGAAATGACCTTCCAATTTATAGATGAGGCGATTACGATATGTGCAATTACTTGTTTTCCTCTGCTTTAATGAGAGCATTATAGAGTATTTAGGGTATTTTAAAATCATTAGCCTATAGTTCGGCTATCTTCTGGCTCGATCAACTAAGGTTGGTAGGTTTCAATTTGGCTAGGATCACTTTGTTGGCTATGTTTATTTGATATTATTGGTCAGCCTTGGATTGAGTTTGAGTCAGCACGAAATAGATGCTCAGCTTACGTTTTGAATAGCTCACTATAGATGTTGAATTGTAATCCATGGATGATGAGCTTCAGTTGGCGTGATGAAGCTCGGCTCGGGTAGAGGGTGAATCACTATAATTTGATAGGTTGCTCGTATTTTGATGAGAGGTTCCTCTAGGATGTTTTTGGATCTAATCATTACTGATCCTTGGACCTGCCTAAAGAATCTTGCATGGAGGGCATTTGTGAGGTGGTTTGCTATATTGAAAATTTCCCTTTAATTAGGTTGCGACAAGAGGTAGGCCTATGCCTCTGCTTGGTTTAATTGGATTCAGCCTTTGGTTCGATCGACCTCTAGCCCCAATTTTGAGGGGGTGCTCATACTAAAATGGGTCCCTTATTCTTTTGCTAGCGGGCTCTTCAGTTTTTGCCATCAGACTCTCCTAGTTGTACTTCTTTATCCATTAGTTCATTACATATCATCAAGATTCATGCTGATGCATTTTTTATGTACATGTTTTAGTTCTATTATTCTTTTCTTAAAAGTGTCAGCAACGATAAGAATAGAGAATTAAATGCAAAATAAGATTCATTTATTTCATAATCAACACTCTAATAATTGCACTCCATCGATTTCCATGCCCCTTATTCCTAGAAATATGATGTGATTGACACCTTTGCTATTTACTTATCCTTGCATATTTATGCCCTAATCTGGCACCTTTCAGAACATATTAATTATGAGCAAAGTGAAATCTTTTGATGATGTCCCAAGTGAGGATATGATGAGGAGGGCCCTTTGGATTACCAGCATTGTGAGCTTACCTCGAGGTGAAGAACAAAGTACAGAGTGAGAAGAGGTTTGATGGGAAGAAGAGGCCGAAGAAGGAAGATAGCCTGGTGTCGAATGGTGGACAAAGCAACTTGCCTACTAGAATTAGAGGGCAGACCAACTGATGGATGAAGTTTGGTCTTCCAACTCACTTCAAGCCTTCGGAGGGAAAGGACAAGGCGGGGGAAAGGAGCATGCTAGGTGAACAGACTGGCACATCAACGCAACCTCCTCCAGTGACTCATGTCCAACCTACTATCACTCTTATGTGGGAAGTTGTGGAGCTATTTTATCTGGGGGAAAGAAGTTGTAAGTGCACTGCCATCGATCGAGAGATTAAGGATTGTGTCCACTTCACTGCTGCTTGGTGAGGGCAGTTTGTCACTCCAATGAACTAATGTGGATTAATTTCTTGGTATGAAGAGACTCTATTTCCTTAGATAAGAATTTTTTTTTGTTAATTGAAGTTTAATTTCTTACCCATAAGAGTTGATTCAGATCTTTGTCTCCCTACCGAGGGATGGTTAGGGACAAACTTCGGAACCGATCTAGATGACTCAGATGCTGACGCAGAGTGTGGAAAATGTGTTCAACCATCTTGAAAGCTCCACTGCAATCCATTTATAAGTTATGATCTAGCAGATGATGTTGTCAGGGTCATTGGCTCATTGACTATAGGAGATGAAAAGTTTATACACTCAAATCACTGGGATGTAAAGGGATGAAGAAATAAAGAGGCGGGAGAAGAAGTTATGGCCCTTCAGACGGAGCTAGAAAACATTCGGTTGGTACAAGCAAACATTTGAGAGACTTGCTTGATGCTCCTGTTCTATTCCAAAGTGGACTATGTAGTTAGATTGGGGTTTGGTAAAAAGATTTTATATCATAAGCTACTTTGGTGAGGACTTGTTAAGGCCGAATCAATGAATGAATCCCTTATAAAATATTTTGTCTGAATAAATTTTCACTTATATTATTTATTTGAAATTTTATATTCTATCATTATCATTCACGATTGACATGTTGATGTGATGTGCTTTTTTTAGATTGACATAAGGTTTTGCGATGATTTTGCTTCCTCTGGTGCATAATATAAAGGGCAGAGGGTTGGATTTTGGCACTCTGCTCTCTGACTCATTTTCATGCTTTTCTTTCGGTTTCTCTGGTTTTTCCTTCTTTGCTTTCATTTGAATGGCTTATTAGTATTCTTCAATGCACTTCGAGCCAGTCCCAATGACCAAGAGGTCATCTATGAGTTTGGTATGTGTATTTGTTGCGAGACGCTTTCATTTTTGATGATTATGTCCAACTTTGAGCTATAGGACCATCTAATTAGCTAACTAATCATTTTGGAATGTAGCTCATCTACTACCAAGTCTAGTTCTAGATTATCATTCTATTGGGAGTTGTGATTGATCTTCCCTACCCAAATCAAGCTGAATTTGATTGCTGCCATCATGAATTTTATTATCTACTTTTGCCAAGCTAGGATTCCATTAGCGTGGAGGATTTTCACTTACATGTTTTATTTTTGGGTTGAGCTAGACGAGTATTTTTGTTCTTTTTATCTCTTTTATTTTTTAAGGAGTCACTAGTTTGTTTATCTTCTTATGCCTCCCTTTTTTAGTAAATCTCTCTTCCAGATCACATGAATGATCTAGAGAATGGAGGAATCAGAAGATAAGGATATACACCAATGAAGACAAATGAGAGAAAGAACGTGGAAAATTTCTGTAAACTAAGCTTCGTGTGATAGCCTAAAATTGTATGTCTGAAACGAGATTAGATCGAAAATGCCTTGGAACATGTCCACGAAGAAGACCCTATGAAAGCAACTCAAAATCAAAGAGCCAAGTGTATATACTTGTTTTGGGATCAAGACCAACTCTCAAGAGAATCTATCCCTTGGTTAATCACATCTTAGGGGGTGCCAAAGAATACTCTCGATTAGAGGAGTCCTGCATACATTTAGATGATGATTAGTAGAGAGTCTCAAAGAACAGATATTTTACAGAGGAATACTCTGATGCTTTCAAAGCTCCTGCTAAGACACAAGGCAAAGAGTAAGTCTCTCATGGATCCTCATGGGTAACAGACTCACCGGCACACCGAGCCTATGAAATAACTAGATCATCTTGAAGGCATATTCAGATACATCAAAGTACTTATAGTCCATAATGGAAATAGAAAAATCATCGTATCCCAAATGGGTGGCAGCTCATCGATAATCAGACTATTAAGATGATATCAATGACAACCAGAGAAAGGAAGGGAGGAGTAATCCTTAATAGGTAGAGGTAATTGATACACCTTAAAATGCGATACTTTTATATATACATTTTATACTCATTTTTAAGAATATTATGCTTTAATGAAAGGTATTTTGTATGTTTTTTATTACAGATGCAAGAAATGAATTTTAATTACAAAAGAAGAAAAACAGAGCAAAAGAGTTCAAATGGAGCAAAATGTGACATGGCGCCTAAGTGACACATAGTTACATGACTCTTCTAGTAGGCTGGCACCTAAGTGCCACAGTTAGGCACCTTTATGATCTTTTGACATTATATTTGGATGAATTTTGAAGAGGTTTCTGAAATGACTCTTAGTGATTTTGAGTTTTATTTAAAGAAATGATTTCTAAAATGGAAAGGGGGTTTTTGTGTGGGTCGGCTAGACCGCCATTAGAGTGGGCGACCATATTAATGAAAGGGTGGTGAGTCTTTGTGGGTGTGTGTGTTTGTGAGTCTTGTGTGAGTCTTTTGGAGTCAACGATAATCAAGGAACTTAAGGAGATTGCTTGGGGAAGAATTTGAGATAAGTATTAGTATTTTTGTTTAAGTCTTATTTAGTAAACTTGAGCTTTAATATAAATTATGTTTTGTTGTGTTATCCCCAAGAATTCTGAGTAGTTTCCGTTTTCTTTCTCCTTGCAATAAGAATTAATCACGTGAAGGATTTGATTTGTTTAAATTTTCTTTTTATTCTAAAATTATGATTTTATTTTCACCGGACCTTAATTTACTTTATAAATTAGTCATTTATAATGTTAAAATCTGTTGTGAAACATAATGACCCAAGATGGCTATGATTTCACTCAATTAGTGAATACTACATTAACCTTTCTGATGGGAGGGGACTTAGTCCACTGGTTAGTTCAAATAAATAGAGAGATAACTTTTGATGGGCGTAGACTTGGTGTTTCTAGAGTAATAGGCTATATCCTTTACCAATATGGTTTAGAGTGTAGAACTTTTGGCCTGGTTAGTGTTATAGAAAGGGCATAATGGGTGATCTATAGGTGGCAGGCCAGAACCTACCAGCATAACCATAATAAATTAGGAACTTACTTTAGATTTTTTTATCAACTCTGGAGAGGGTAAAAAATAGGTATGCTCCAATTTATCACAAAACTACATTTTAACCTTTAAACATTTGATTCCTAAACTGATTAAAAACTCATTGCAAGAGGAAATACTCTTTACATAATTTGAATTTTTGTTCTTTTAATTAGCTTAGAAAAATTTGCATTTCCTTTAGCTTTTAAACTGAATTTGTAGGTGATGCGGGCATGGTGGTCCTTCAGTTTAATTTCTGTATGCTGTAAATGTCTTTCAACTCTACAACACACAAGGCAGTTAATTTAGGAAATATTAATTAGCAATCACAATCAATTAACTTCAGTATATTAGATTTATCTTAAAGCTGCCACCCCTAGTGAGCTAATGGGTTATTATGATTATTAAATGGTGTCGCTAGGTCACAAATGCAAGTTTACGTATCGCTGGTGTGACTTTTTTAAATTGCAAAAATTAATGAACTCATATATATATATATATATATATATATATATATATATATATATATATATATATAAAAGATGGAAGTGGCGAGCTGGAATTGCTCTGCTAGTGGTTTCAATGGAGCTAGTGGACGAGTCGGCGGCCGTGCTCGTTCAAGGTGGTGGAAGGTGGTCGGAAGATAGCAAGAGGGGGTGCTGTTTGGTCTTCAAGTTTGCCTTCACGGGTGGTGGTGGGTGGTTGGTAAGGTCCTTTCAAGGGGTTTTGATCTTTCCCGGGCAAAGTCTTTTGATTTTTACTGTTCCATTGGTTGGGTTCTGCTGCTTGCTGCCTTTTCCTCCCAGTATCTTCTCCCTTTGTTGCGTAATCTGATGTTATTTCAGCTCTGAAAATCTGCTGTCATGGCTGGGATCAACATATCCACCTCTTATGCAGCTGCACTAAGTAATGGCTTGCCTGTTACTAATGCTGCAGAAAAATTGCTTTTCCCCCAAAATTTACATGATGCAAGCAATGTGAAATCGGATTGCCCCTTCATTAGACCTCTTGGCTCTAAGGAGGGCGGACCAACCATTATTTTCACTTCTAAGGAAATGGAATCTCTTGCTGAAGCTATTAAGTTCTCCATTGTGGGTCAATTCCAATATGGCCACCCTAAGATGGAATTAGTCGAGAATTGCTTTGAGCGCATTCCTTTGTGGGTCAATGGAAACTTGGAGTGATGGATGGAAGACACCTCCTTATCGGATTATCCAGGGAAGAAGACTACGCAAGATTAATTGGAATGCAGATTATGCAAATAGCTAACACCCGAGATGAAACTCATCAAATGGTACCTCGGCTTTGATCCAGCCTAAAGAACCCCCACTTAAACCTATGTGGTTTAAATTTCCTAATCTACCTATTGAACTCGTTCCACACTAATGCTCTATTTCAGATTAGTAGAGCATTAAGGACTCCCCTTAAAGTTGACCCCTCCACTTCTAATTTGGGGAACATTCATGCTGCTAGAGTGTTGATTGAGAGAGATGTTTCTCTCCCTGAGTTAGACAGATTGTGGATTACCACCTCTGACAGTGGTGAGGGCTTCTGGCAAAAAATCCAAATGGAAACTAAACCAGGTGTTCGTAAACACCGTAGAATGTTCGGCCACTTAATGGAAAATTGTTACGGATTAAAATCCCTTCCAAAAGCCGATCGGACCCCAACCTTCGAGTGCAACAAACCAAAGATACTATTCAAGGGAACTTATTAGCAGAACCTATTGCTCTAGACTCTCGGTTGATGTCTCCAGTATTGCACGGAGATGTGAACCCGGAGATTATCCCGGAGGATCCGATAAATCCCGCTCAAGGAGACACCTCTACATTACCCCCGAACTCACAACTAAAGCTCCAAAAGACTCACACAATCAAGATATCATTGAAGCGAGTCATTATACCCTCCATAGATATTATATCTACATCCCGAATAATATTCAAGTCGCTCGGCGAGAACGAAGGCAAAAAAGAAGAAAAAGGTGTTATCTGAACTTCAAAAACTGACCCAAGGTGGGGAAAGTGTCACTACCCCACCTGATATCAGAAGTGGCAGAACTAGATCTAGATCCAGATCAGCCCCAGCTCACTCCCCTCCCCAGCCTAAACCCCCAGATGTTTAACTTCTTATGTTGGAATATTAGGGGTGTGGCCCACCCCTCATCTCTTAAAAGGCTATTGCATCTCTTTAAGAAACACCAACTTCGGGGCATTGTGCTTCTTGAACCATTGGTTCACAAACACAAATCCAAATTATTTTCCAAGTTTGTCGGTCGTTCCATTTTTACTAACTCTTCTAATAAAATCCGGGTTCTCAGCGAGCGGGAACTCCATTGCAAAGTTATTGTGGACCATCCTCAATTGATTCATTTACATTGTACGGTTAATGGTATTTCTTTTGCTACGACTTTTCTTTATGCAGTCGCACTAAAGCTGCTAGAAGAGAACTTCGGCAAGAAATCCATCTTATCGACTCTAGGGAATCTCTTAGCTGGATTGTGGGTGGGGATTTCAACAACATTTCTTCTACTATAGAAAAATGCGGTGGCAGGCCTCCTAATCTCAACCAACTCACCGAGTTTAATGATAACATCCAGAGAGCAAACCTTTTTGATTTGGGGTTTCAAGGGAACCCTTTTACTTGGAGGAGGGGTAAAATCGGGAGAGACTTGATAGATTCCCGGCAAATGATTCTTGGCACCATACTTTTCTTCATACTACCATTTCACATCTAAATTTTGCCGGGTCCGATCACGGACCATTACTTATTTCCATTTCTACTCCCCCAACCAAACCAGTTCTCCCCATTTCGCATTCCCGACTTTCGGTCTTCCCACCCTCAATTTCAATCTATTATCTCTAAGCGAGTGGATCGGTTGTCCCCACTCCAATCCTTTTATCGGACTTCGAATCTTCAATCGAAACCGGCCGCTCGTCCTTTCTCACCGGAGTTGGGAGACTATTGGTGACATCACTCATAACACCGTACGAGCCGAGAAGGATCTCTCTTCTTTGGAAGTTGTCGCCCTTACCGATGATACTAAATACCGCCGGATGGTCACCGCTCAAGAACATCCGCTTACTCTTATTGATCGGCGGGACCAATTCCTTAGACGAAAGCCGCTACTACTAAATTCAAAGATGGAGATAGGAACACTAAATTCTTTCATGCATGGATAAAATTCAAAAGGAAATGTAATGCTATACATTCCATCTTAAATGACCAAGGCCTTCTACTCAATGAGGAAGCTGCTATTGCCAATGATGCTGTCAAGTATTACCGAGAACTTCGACTTTTAAACTCGGCGACGGATCTCCTATTGATGATAGCTCGTTTAATAAAGAGTTTAATTATACCCGGCCTCTACAATTAGCCGATATTCCCTCTCATGAGGAAATTTGGGTGGCACTTAACTCTATTGACGACTCTAAATCAGCTGGTCCCGATGGGTACAGATGCTGACTTCTATAAAAACCCGGAACACTTGCAAAGCCGAGGTCACCACTCGCTATCCAAAGCTTCTTTTCGGGTAGGGACATTCCCCAATACTTCCATGCATCTACTATTGTGCTTGTGCCTAAGACCAATGCCCCCAAGTGCTTGGAACCACTATAGACCAATTAGCTCTAACCACTCGTTATCGGTAAGGTTATCGACAAAATCTTAGTTGCGCATTGCAACCTCATCTTACTCATATTATCAGCCCCAACCAATCGGCTTTTGTTAAAGGCGGATCTATTGCGGATAATGCCCTCCTTGCTCAAGAACTTTTGTTGGATTTGGACAGTACCTTGTAGGGGTGGTAACTTGATTTACAAACTAGACATAAAAAAGGCTTATGATACTATCGATTGGAACTTTATTCTTCGAGTGCTCGCATGCTTGAGGCTTTTCCAATACCTTCGTTTACTCATTAAGAGATGGCTTCAGAATAATAACCATTCTATCCTCATTAATGGCAAATGCTCGGGGTGATTTCGCAGCTACTAGAGGGCTTAAACAAGGTGATCCACTCTCTCCCACTATCTTCATCATTGTTATGGACTATCTCTCAAGGCCGCTGGATACTCAAGTCTCCTCTCACCCTTATGCCCAATTCCACCACGAGTCGGATATTAACATCTCTCACCTTTTATATGCTGATGATTTAATGATATTCTCCAGAGCTTCTAAAGCTGCTGTCAACAAGGTGATGCACTGTCTCAAGAAGTTTCAACAGATATCTGGCCTTCATTTCAACAAAAACAAGTGTGAATTGCTTTTCCCCAACCATATCCACCCTAACATTATCCATTGGACCACTGAATTCACTGGCTTTGTCAAAACCAACCTTCCCATAAAATACTTGGGGGTTCTTCTTATCAAAGGCAGATCTAAACAAACTCATTTTGAGGAGATCATTGCCAAGCTGAATACTCAACTCTCTAATTGGTCCAATTCCTTCCTCTCATCTGGTGGCAGAATTACACTCCTAAATAGCATATTAACCTCTTTCCTTGCTTATATCCTGCAGATGGCTTGCTTAAAGAAAAGTTCCAGGATTCAGATTGAAAGAATATTTAACAGATTTCTATGGTCTGGTCATAGAAAACAGTTTCATTAGGCTAGTCGGCAAAGAGTAGCCTTGCCTAAAGTAGCTGGTGGTTTAGGTTTTAAAGGCTTGAAACACCTACGAGCAAGTTAATTTCTGTAAGCTATGGATTCATTTCAGGGAGCAGAATTCTCTTTGGGCTCTTTTCATGAAAGGGAAATATTGTAGAACCACTCATCCCTTAGCTTCTCATATCAAAACGGTATTTATAGAATCCGGAAACATATGCTCATTAACAAGGAAATAGCTGAATCTCTTATTTACCGGGAGTTAGGCAAGGGTGACATCCTGTTTTGGCAAGATAATTGGTGTCAAAAGGAACTTCGGTTCCCCTACCTAATATTAACAAAGACCAATTCCCTATTTCCTGCTCGTTGGGACAACACGAATTGGTCCATTCCTAAACCGAAACAATTACTCGGCCGATTCTCGTTGTTGATCGAGTGGCTCTTATCCCCTTTGATAGGTATCAACTCGATAAACTCGGATGGATAAATGGCAAGAATAGCAGCATTACCAAGCACATTTATTCCACTATCAACTCTTGGAATCGGGTCAACTGAGGCACATAGCATATGGAACAAATATCTTACCCCCTCTATGTCCTTCCTCATTTGGAGAATTTTCCATGGGCTCCTCCCTACCGATGATATTCTAAAACTCAAAGGTTTGAGAGGCCCTTCTAAATGCCTTCTCTCGTGCCGTTAATTCGAAACTCGAACCATCTTTTCTTTAAATGCCCCTTCTCCCAAGAGGTTTGGTCGAGTCCGATCAGCAAGTTGAAAATTAACCTGCTCGTTGTTAGATTGGCATGATTTTAATGATTCCCGGCATTCCCGGCGAAAAGTTAAAGCTGGGGAGATCCCTTGTATTGTGGCTTGGTTCATTTGGATGCATAGAAATGGGGTTAAATATGATGGGGTGCTTCATAAAGCTAACGGGGTAGTTACCCATCGCCTTACTTTTATCTCTAAATTGATCTCTCGTTAAAAATTTTCCAAACATTCTTCGAGCTTCCTTGTCCGCAAATAGACCTATGCTTCACAAAGTTACTAAGATCTTTTGGAAAGCCCCTAGCCCTCCTTTTATTAAAGTCAATACTGATGGTGCTTTCAAGGATCAATTAGCCGGCATTGGAGGCATCTTCGGAGACCATACCGGGAAAGGTTTGCTTTTCTTCCAGTGCTCCCACTACTGTCGATGATCCATTGGAAGCCGAATTGGCTGTCGTTTTTGGGCTCTTCACATTGCTACACTTTTTCAATGGTCTTCCATCATTGTGAAGGGAGACTCTTCTACTCTAGTTCGAGTACTTTCGAATGACCTTCTTCCTCCTTGGCACCATTCCACTTGGGTTTACCAAATCGGATCTTTGTCGCCTCGCCTATCGTTCAATTTAACTTTATTTTCGGAGAAGGTAACGGACACTGCTAATTGGATTGCTAGAAAAGCTTTATCTTCACAAGATATAATGGTCTCCTCTACTCTACCTCCCCAGCTTCTTCATCTCATCCAGGCTGACTCATTCCAAGCCCCTCACTTCAGAATTTTGGAGTGATGCCCCTGCAATTGTTACTCTCCCTACACCTGCTTAAAGCTGTTTATAATTACTGTAGGAGCATTTTGGGTGTCTTTTTGGTTTTTACTTGGTTTTTTGCGCCTTTTGGGTTTTCTCTTCAGGGCTGTTCTCTTCTTTTACTAGGAATGACCACTACTCTCTAGTTTATTTCATTTACTTAGTCTCTTTTCCATTTTGGTGTGGAGTTGTACTGGGATCTTCTTCCCTGGGGGATCTCCCTTTTGTAATTGCATACTTTTTTATTAACATGTAGGGGGCCAGTGTAGCCTCTTTCCAAAAAATATATATATATATATATATATATATATTGATTTAGTTTTCTAATGAGTCATAGAATTAAACGCAAGTATACGTATCGCTCAAGTAATACAGGGCTCTAGTGGAGTCCTGGTTATCGATCCCACAGGGAGGCAGTAAATTCTATAATGTAGCACGGAAAGCACTTCACGAATCACAACACGATTGCAAGTATTTACTAATATTAAAAGAGAAACAAACAGTTGCAGTTACTAATTTTACTAAAGTATGTTCTAACTTTCGAGCAAGTTAAACTAAAACAAGACTAAATTTATAACAAAGTTCTGCTGTAAGAAAGAATTTTCCTCCTCTCCAATACTAATGTGATGATTTAGTGACATAGATCAGTGGTGCAAATGTATTGTGTCAAATAGGAGCATTCCTATTCTTTACCCTTTTACAAGTGCATAAAGAACATTGATTAATCCTAAGTTCAGTCCGCAAATCCGTGGTTAGGCTGGGCTTTGGTTTCTAAAGCGTAGGACCAAATTTGGGATTTCAGTCTGTCACTCTAAAATCTCTAATTCTACGCCCATAAAAATATATTTCCTTATTTATTTGCACTTAACCCCCATGAAGTACATCACTCATTCATTGACATTGAATGTGACCTTAACTTTTGTTGTGGAACTCATGATCCTTTCAAAACATATGTTTCCCAACAAGTTTTAACAATTTAATTGGCCAGATCAAAAAGTAAATGAAGTACGAAGTGAAAAGGTCATAAAAAATTCTCCATAATAAATCAACACATCATTTCCATATGACAACATCAACACATCCCATGAAAAAGAGAAAGACAAAGAAATCTACTCAAGACTCATGAGGAGAGGATGACAAAACATGAATTTTATATATAAAAGTAATGTCATACAAATAGAGTAAAGAAAAGACAACTTATCTCAAACTCTTCCCCAAGCGAATCTCAAGGAATTCCTTTAACTCCACTTCTTTCTTCACAGCAACACATAAATCTCTCTTTAGATAAGTAAGGAAGAAGAAATCTCTCACTTTTCCTCTCTTCTTACACTCCTTAGAAGAAACCACACAAACCCTAGATTTTCTAAACAAAATGAAAATACACACTCACTCTTCACTCCCTCACACTCAAGACTCTCTCCCCCTCCACTAAACTTGGCTCTAAAATAGTTTAAATTTGGTCATAACTAATTTCCCAAGATTTTCTTCAAGCATCCATCCAAAATCCGGCCAAATACATTGAATCTAGTTTGAAATTGGGATAAGGCGTGGTTCGGCACAGGATAGGGCGCCGTCTGGCGCTATTTTCCGCCTTATGGTCCAAAAGTCTCTGTAAATTGGCGCAGTTCAGCGCTGGTGACAGCGCCGTTCAGCGCTAGTTCAATAAAGTACATTTTGCTCTATTTGCTCCAAATTTGCTTCTTTTGCTTTCTTTTGCTCCAAAGGCCTAAAATCATTGTACCTGCATGAAATCATGAAAAATACATTTCTTTAAAGTGCAATATCATCAAAGCAGGTATGAAATGAGAATTAAAAAGCTATCAAATTTTTAGTGGATCAAGATCCCCTAAACTTAACTATTACTTATCCTCAAGTAATTTAGCTAATACATAAAATAATGATCCACTGCAATGAACTTTCTTTCTAGAATACCATGATTTTGACTTAGATAAATACAGTAGTAAAATTTTCAAAAAGATCTTTGAATAATCCAAGTAAATTCTGTAGGTATAAGGCTATTTATTCATCAAGTCTAAGAGTTCTAGTCTTCTATTCATTTCAAAAAAGACTGTAGATTGTCCTATTAAGGCACTTAAAAGGATTACATGAAAAGAAGTTTATGAGAACACTACTAGTAAAGATGCAAATCCATACATATAAGTTCAGGAAAGTAATTAAGTTCTTCCCTCTAGGTAGATCAAAGTGAAGCCAATTTTGATTAGGTATCTTCTCAAGCTTCTCCTCACTTTTTCTTTTCTTTTTCTTCTTTTTCTCTTTTCTCTTTTTTTTTTCTTTTTTTTCTTACTTTTTCTTTTTTCTTTTTTAAGTGAGGATTACTATATCTAGATAGCCTTTAATAATTTTGAACTTCACTATTCTCACCCTAAATTTAAAACTTTCCACACTCATTTACCTTATAGGCATTTCTTTAGCTTATTATTGATTCGTCATAGAGTCTCAATCCTTTCCTTTCACATAAAGTTTTAAGATTCTTAATATTTCAAACATACATTTTTTCTTACTTTAAATAGTCGACTATAGTCCTACTCTTTTATACCAAATATCTAAGCCTACAAAATTACTTCATTACCAAAAATGTTCATTCAAGTCCACTAAAGTACTCAAATAAAATCAAAATACAATTATTTGAAATTGAGCTCTATCACAGAAAATCATGTTAATAATTTTGAAAATAATTTTAAATGAGAATAACTAATAGTTAAATCTTTCTCTCCCCAAAGTTAAATTTTAAAATATCAATACAATTAACATGGGAAGAAATAAAAGATATAAACATATATAACTCATACCTCAATATGTTGGGCTTTTCATACCTTTGGGTTTAGGCAGGTCTTCTTCTTAAATGAGAATAGTTGGCCTGAAATAATTAAGAGCATTTCTACACATACATATACGTTAGAAATTTGCAAGGGAAGAAGTTTAAAATCTTAAAACATAAAACATCAACTAAACTCACAACATTAACATCCAACTGTTACAATCACAGATTAAACTAACAGACTGAATACAATTACATCACAATTCAACATAAAGTTCATAACAAACACATCCAAATACAAATTACATCACAAGTACAAATCAGAGTCTCAAGTATATCACAAATACATCAACAAATACAAAATGCAATGACAATAAAAAAATATTAAACTACCAATCATCATCTGCAGGAGCTACACCATCATCAGGTTCATCAGGCTGGTATGGAGTGTACTCAGGGTATGTAGGGAATACAGCACTAGTGTCTCCCCTGAAGAATCTCATTTGTGCGTCATGATAAGTTATATCATATTCTCGCCACTGCACTTGATAATAATCATTTATCTTATTCCTTGCTTCTAGTCCCTCTACTTTGGTATTTAACTTTTCTAATTGATCCATAACATCATGCAGAGTAGGTTCCTTAGATGTAGATGGTCTCTTCTGACTAGAAGAAGGTACATCAGCTTTCTTACTTCATTTCCATCCTACATGGGTTTCATAGGTTTTCAGATTTAGTTTACTTATGGGCTTCAGGGGATGGACTACCTCATCATTATCTTCAGTCGCTACACTCGACTGAATACACAAGGCATGAATTAGGCTGGGGTGTCCTAGTACACTTGTAGTCTCTCTTTTTGAATTTGTCAAAATACTCTTATGAATGATAGCCCCAATATTGATATTCTTCATGTTCTGAATTCCGAACAACTCTATCTACAGTAACCTCACTGTGATGGCTGGTAGGCAAAAGTCTTGCAGAAATGAAATAATGCCAGACTTTTGATACATATTTCACTGTAGAAAGGGGGAAGTTAACTTTTTGCTTTTGTTTAATCTTCTATTCCCCTTTTCCATCAGTTAAATAGTTCATAAATGTATCTAATGCTTCATTAATAACAGGAAAATTTTTGTATTCACATAAGAAAGGTTCTCTCAACTGATAAAATGCAATTATGCGGGTGAGGGTAAACTCAACCATTTGTCCTCTAACAAGGTTATATTCACTCTCAGAATAGTATAAATTTACATAAAATTCTCTTACAATCCCCAACATCGCTTCAACAGTAAAATATCAGAAAATTTCCCATAGACGATTTACAATTAATCCTTCAATCACACCTCCAGAGTTTTCAAAGGCTTTTTATTGAATACACTTCTTATTGCTAAGAAATGTGCTAAAGCAGGAATAAGCCTTGAAATTCATAAATTTACTTTCATCATAATCAAATTTTCTCTTCCCCATAGCCATTCTTGGAGCCATTTTTCTAAAAATATCAAATTTATCCAAATCAATTTCAAAATTTCAATTTAATGGACTCCAAATTAAATTTATATAGATAAGAACTCCAACACCATGGAAAATCTCCAAATTTTCTCTAAAAACCTCAAAATTCAACTCTTCCTAATGTAGGAGATTTCCACGGTCAAAATAAAAAAAATTTAGTTTGAATTGAAGCTCTTATCAGGAGAAGATGAAATCTGAACTTTTCCAGCCACGAAATCTCTTCAAATCCAAATGCAAGTGAGCCCTAGGTGTGAAAATCGACCTTGGATGGAGGTAGAAGATGATGGTTTGGGCAAAAATGGTAAGTCCCATGGTTAAATCTTGAAATTTGAGGGTTTGAGGCCTTTTTCTGATCGGGCGCGGTCCAGCGCTGGTGAAGGTGTTGTTCGGCGCATTTTTCATTTCAATAGGCCAAACTCTCTATCTTTTGGTACTGTCTGGTGCTGGTGACAGCGCCGTTCAGCTCTAATCCAAAAACTGGGCTTCCAACTTTCTTTTGCAATTTTGATCTTTTCAAGCCCGCACCGAAGTCTAATTAGTCCATTTAGCATTGAATAACATAATAAAGCCATGGAAAATAATATTTTTTTAACAGAAACAACACAAAACATCACTTTGATATATAAAATCCAAATTACAAACACACATAAATAACACCAAACTCTACACATCATTAAGCCATAAAATACTAAAATTTAGCCTCGCTCACAACCACAACACAATAATGCTGAAAATTAAACAAGAAAGCAAGTCCAAATATAACATCCAAGCAAAGCAAAGCAAAACAAGTAATCAGCTCAAATACATAAACACAGAAATATAATAATTAAGTCTTCATTCTTCATCAGAACTATCATCAACTCTTAAATCTTCAATTGATTGAACGTAAACAAACTGATTGTAAGATGAGCGAAACGAGAATTCTTCAGTAGAATCCTCCGCAATCCAACCTTTTCTCTTCATCAAAAGTATCAAATTTCGTTTAAGGTACCCAGAATGATCAAAGTGTTCCTTCATTCTCCAATCCAGATGATCAAAGAAGTCAGATAGATTGTTGATTGCATTCATTAGGTGTTGCATTTTCTTCTCCAATTTCTTAATTTTCTTCAAAATGATCTGTGAACTTTCAGGAAAGTAAGGAGGAATAGGTGTTGAATTCTGAGATGGTTGATCTTCAATGATACTCATGTCGTTCATATTACCAACAACCTGGTTACTATGTTCATCGGTTGGGTCAATAGGCTTCCAAGGTAGAAGTACTCTTTCCCAATTCTCATACGACACTTGTAACTGACTGCAGAGGAGAAATATGGTGGAAGGATGTCCAAGCCCATACTTTGATCCATGAACGATAAATTTCTAAACAGATTTAGCAATTATAGAACCAATATCAATAGTCATCCCTATTTGAATACAATAGTTCATATAACATATTCCTTAGTTACTTTACTGATTTTAATAGTTGGGAGAAATTTTGCACATATAAAATAATGTAAGTGCTTTGAAGTAGGTTTTAACAGTGTGGTCCAAAAATTTACATACCTATTATCTCTTATCTCCCATTCATCACTTTCATCCATCAAATATCTGTATATATCATTATGTTGTCCATTGTTAGGGCAAAGTTTGAATAGTGGCAGATAGACACATTCTCAATCATATATAAATCATTAATCTTTGCAAGAGTAAATGTGATAAACCTACCTCGCATCTAGACTGATCCTTGGTTGATTCCATGAAGATTTGCATAATACTCTTTCACAACAGGGACGACTATGGTGGCAGTAGTATGACATAACACTTCCCAATGTCTCTAAATAATAATTTCTTCAATTCGAGTAGTAGGAGAATTCTTACCTCGTTTCACGAAGCCTCACTCCTTAATTAGCCTCTTCTTTGAGATATTTTTATTGAATAGACGTTGAGCTACGAAAACGACGAAATTTCTACGGTTAAAAACTTGAAATCTTGAAGTTTTGATCGAGTCAGAATCCATTTGGATGAGATTTGGGATCTTCCTTTTCGTTCCTCTGGAAGTTTTTGCCTCTAGAGGCGGTTTTTGGGAGTTTAAGTGAAAGAAATGCCACCTTGAACCGCCAAAACACTTTTTTAAAGATGAAAAATTATTTTCTGAACAGCAGCATTGTCCGGTGCTAGTTCAATTTTTGCCAAACTTTATTTTGTCCAAATTCTTTCCAAACTACGATTTGATTCATTTCTTTAATGTTGTTAATGATATTTAAGGAAGGGCATGACTTAATTAATTAACAAACAAAAACAATTAACACATCAGATAAGCAATCACTCAATAACTGTGGGTTGCCTCCCATAAAGCGCTTGATTTAACGTCATCAGTTCGACATAACTTCAAGTTATTCATATTGATCCAACATTAAAACCTCTTTAAAATTAGTTTTATTGCCTTCGAAATAAGGTTTTAATCTTTGTCCATTAACTTTGAATATTCTTCCAGATTTAGGTTCTTCAATAATCATAACTCCAAATTGATAGATTTCTACAACAGTGAAATGTCCTGTCCATCTAGATTTCAGTTTCCTAGGAAATAATTTTAATCTTGTATTGTATAGTAAAATCTTTTGTCCTGGTTTATTGTATCATTATTATATGATTCATTTCTAATTTTTTCAAACTCATTCAACTGCAACAGTCTTTTCTCACCAACATCTTTCAAATTAAAGTTCAATTTCTTTATCGCTTAATATGCTTTATATTCTAATTCAACTGGCAAGTGACAAGTCTTTCCAAATATTAATCTGTAAGGGGACATTCCTATAAAAGTTTTATAAGCTATTTTGTATGCCCATAAAGCGGTGTCTAATCTAACAGACCAATCTAATTTCTCAGGATTAATGACTTTTTTCCAAAATACGTTTAATTTCACAATTAGATACCTCAGCTAAGCCATTAGTTTGGGGATGATAAGCTGTAGAGATTCTATGCATAATATTATATTTTTCGACCACTCTCTGAATCAGATTATTTTTAAAATGGGATCCTTCATCAATGATGATTACTCTAGGCATTTCATATATTGTGAAAATATTTTTCATTAAAAACCTCGAAACACTTCTAGCATCACACTTAGGTAAATCTATTGCCTCAATCCATTTGGATACATAATCAACAACAATTAATATATATAAATTCCTAAATGAAGGTATAAATGGTCCCATAAAATCTAATCCCCAAGCATAAAAAATTTCAACTTCCAAAGTAAAATTTAAAGGCATTTCATTTCTTCTAGATATATTGCATATGCTCTTACATCGATTACATGTTTTAATAAATCTATAAACATCTCTAAAAATAGTAGGCCAATAAAATCCAGATTGTAAAATCTTATGTGTTGTTCTATCAATTCCGAAATGTCCTCCAAATTCAGAATTATGACATTCTCGAATAATTCTTTCAGTTTCTTCATAAGACACACATCTCCTAATAATAAGATCTTTACATTACTTATACAGATAAAAATCGTCCCAAAAATAAAATTTAGCATCATGTTTAAATTTCTTCTGCTGTTGTATTGTTAATTTAGGTGGTAAAATATTACTAACGATGTAGTTTACAATATCAGAATACCACGGTATATTTCCTTCTATAATATTATACAACTGCTCATCAGGGAAAGTTTCTATTATTTCCTTTTCAAATTCAGCCAAAGCAGGTTATTCAATTCTAGATAAATGATTAGCTATTTTATTATCGACCCCTTTTCTATTAACGATCTCAAAATCAAATTCTTACATTAAAAGTATCCATCGAATCAATCTTGGTTTAGCATCCTTCTTTTACATTAAATATTTAATAGTAGAATGATCAGTATGCACTATACATTTGGCTCCAATTAAGTAAGATCTAAAATTTTCAAAGGCATAAATGATAGCTAATAACACTTTTTATGTTGTAGTGTAATTAATTTGAGCATCAATAAGAGTCTTATTAGTGTAGTATATAACTTTAAACATTTTCTCGTGCTTTTGCTCTAAAACTACTCCAATAGCATAATCGCTCGCATCACACATTAATTCAAAGGGTTTCTCCCAGTCAGGTGAAACTATTATAGGAGCAACTATTAATTTTTTCTTTAATAAATCGAAAGCTTTTAAGCATTCATCATTAAAATCAAACTTCTTATTTTTTTCCAAAAGTTGGCATAAAGGCTTAGTAATTTTTTAAAAGTATTTAATATATCGCCTGTAGAATCCTACATGTCCCAAAAAGCTTCTTACCCCTCTCACAGTTGTTGGAGGTGGTAATTTTTCTATAATTTAAATCTTCGCAGGATCTACTTCCATGTCATTTTCAGATATTTTATGCCCAAGCACAATTCCTCCTGCAACCATAAATTGACACTTTTCCCGGTTATGACTAAATTTGTTCCTTTAAATACCTCTAAAACTTTTTCTAAGTTGCATAAGAATGCATCAAAGGACTCTTCAAATACTGAGAAATCATCCATAAATACTTCTATTCCATCATCTATTAATTTGCTAAATATGGACATCATACTTCTTTGAAACGTTATAGGCGCATTACATAATCCAAAGGGCATTCTTCTAGAAGCAAAAGTTCCATAAGGGCAAGTAAATGTAGTCATCTCTTGATCCTCATAAGCAATAGGTATTTGGTGATAACCGGTGTATCCATCCAAAAAGCAATAATACTTGTGTCCAACAAGTCTTTCTAGCATTTGGACTAAAAAAAGTAAAGGGAAGTGATCTTTTATGGTGGCATCATTTAATTTTCTATAATCAATATATATTCGCCTACCAGTGACTTGTCTTGTCGGTATGATTTCATTTCGTTCATTTACATCAACAGTCACTCCTCCTTTCTTAGGAACACAATGAATTAGGCTTACCCAAACACTATTACAAATATGATATATAATTCCAGCATATAACTACTTTAAAATCTCTTTTTAACCACTTCTTTCATCATTTTCTTCTTTGTAGATCAACTCTAGGTTTATGTGGTTCAATCAATAAAATTCTGTGCATACAGATCGTAGGACTAATTCTTTTAATATCTGCTAAGGACCAACCAAAAGCCTTTTTTGTATCTTTTTAAGGTGTCCAGTAAATTTTTGTTCTTGATATTCATTTAAATCCGAAGATACAATGACTGGTAAGGTGGATGATTCTCCTAAAACATATACTTCAAATGATTAGGGAGAATTTTCATCTCAAGTTCAGGGGGTTTAATGATAGATGGAATTAAACTTTTATCTCCATTTTCCATAGTATCCAATCTTTCAAATCTTTCCTGAACAAATTCTAACTTTTCATTCTTCATATCATTCAAATCATCTTCACTTTCACTTTCATCCTCACATTCCAAATTCTCTTCAAATACTTCTTTAAAATGATCTTCTCTCAAATAATTACAGATTTCTATTCGAAAGCACTCATCATCATTTTCAGCTGAAGCATATTTCATAGATTTCAGAATATTGAAAATTACCTCTTGATCATTAACTCTCATAGTTAATTCTCCTTTTTAGACATCGATCATAGCTCTCTCTGTAGCAAGGATTGGTCTTTCCAAAATAATTGGAATTTCTTTATCTTCCTCTATATCTAATATAATAAAGTCCACAGGAAAGATAAATTTATCCATCACTAATACATCTTCCACAACTCCTTTAGGATAAGTGATAGAATGATCAACCTATTGAATAATCACAGATGTAAGTGAAATTTCTCTTATTCTCAATCTTTTGAAAGTTGATAAAGGCATAAGATTAATACTAGCTCCCAGATCACATAAAGCCCTTCCAAAAAATTTCTCACCTATAGCACACGGGATAGTAAAACTACCAGGGTTTTTAAGTTTTTCAGGAAGTTTCTTTGAAATAATTGCACTACACTCACAGCTAAGTGCAACAGTCTCGTGGTCTTTAAACTTTTATTTCTTTTTAAATATATCATTCATAAACTTTGCATAATCAGGCATCTGCTCTAATGCTTCAACAAAGGGAATATTAATCATTAATTTCTTAAGGATTTCCAAAAACTTTGTGAATCTATTATCCCTGTTCTGTTTTTTTAATCTTTAAGAAAATGGAGGAGGTGGTTTTTCAACAGTTATCTTCATTGGTTCAATCAGATATTTTAAGTCTGGATATATCTTATTAGAACCTTTTTCATTGTTCACTTCCTCACTTTCAACTTCAACTTCTTTTTGTACTCTTATTTCCAATTCTTTTCCACTTTTTAATTGAATAACCTTAATTTGCTCATTGTTTTGATCTTTTGGGATGATCTCAACATTGTTAGGAAAATTTCCAGAAGGTCTATTATTAAGCGCAGTAAAAATATGTCCCAATTGATTCTCAATGTTCTTCATTGCAACATTTTGAGCTTGAATTTGATTACCCATATTCAGAATTATTTCTTTAGTAGACAACTTCTTTTCCTTAAATTGTGGATTACTATTAAAACCAAGAGGATAAGAAGGTCTATAATTGGTATTTTCTTGGTTGTTCGGATTTCCAACTGGATTCATAGAATTGTTTCCCCATTGCAGGTTAACAACGACATTGTTATTATTCCAGTTGAAATTTGGGTGATTCTTCAAACCAGGATTATAATAATTCGAATAAGGATTGTTGACTTTATTATTTTTGGCATTCAAGGTTTCATAAGGTATTTGAGACTCTATCATCTGTCCTGATGAATTTTCTTCTAACGCTGAGGGTGTTTGAGAATAATTCATTCCATATTGATTTATTTTCTTAGAAATTGCAGCAATTTGAGAGACTATCATAGTTATCGCATTAGAATCTTGAATACTAGCTACTCTCTTAGGATTTACCTGCTCAGAGGGCCATTGAAAATTATTAGTAGCCATCTCTTCAATTAATGAATATGCTTCATCAAAAGGTTTTGACATTAATGATCCACCAGCAACAACATCTATAATTGATCTCAAAGATCTCACTAATCAATTATAAAATGTTTGAATTATTAACCAGTCTGGTAAAGCATGATGTGGACACTTTCTTAGAAGATCCTTAAATCTTCCCTAAGCTTCATATATAGATTCTCCATCAAACTGACTAAAGGATGTGATATCATTCCTCAACTTAACAGTTTTTTAAGGAGGGAAATTTTTTGACAGAAACTTTTGTGAAAGCTCTCCCCAAGTTCTGATTGATCCAGTGGCTAACGAATTTAACCACGCCTTAGCCTTATCACTTAATGAAAAAGGAAAAATTCTAAGCCTAACAGCATCGTTTGACACTCCATCGTATTTAAAGGTAGCACACAGTTCTAGAAAACTAGTGAGATGTAAGTTAAGATCTTCTTTAGGTGTTCCTCCAAATTACTTATTCTATACCATTTGGATAATAACAGGTTTAAGCTCAAATGAATTAGCAACAACATCAGGGTTTTGCATAGTTAAGTGAATTTCATTTGTTGTTGGATTAGCATAATCTCTTAAACGTCTTAGTATATTTTCATTTTGATTGTTTTGATTGTTCAAATTGTTAGCCATTTTGTGAGGATTTTCATATAGTTTTTGTTATTTTCGATTTTTTCTAATAGTACACTCTAATTCAGAATCGCAAGGCACTAAACCTATAGATCCGATACTACACATACAAACACAATAAACACACTAACAATAAATAAACACACACAATTATAACTTATAATGCAAATATAAGCTTTCAAATACTACAAAATAAATTTTAGCAGTTACCTCTCCGACAACGGCGCCAAAAACTTGGTGCGACTTTTTGAAATTGCCAAAGTTAATGAACTCAGATTTATATATAAATATATGTTGATTTAGTTTTCTATTGAGTCACACAATTAAACTCAAATATATGTATCACTCAAGTAATACATAGATCTAATGGAGTCCTGGTGTTGGCCGTTAAAATCTTTGTGTGAGTTTGAAATTTTTGAAAAAGGTTTAGAATATAGTTTTATAAAATAATTTAGTTTAATACATAAAGATTTTTGGAAATAACATTTTGATTTTGAAGAATACTAAACCAAACTGATTTCATATAAACATTGGTTTAGATAATCAAGTGCTTCATCATAAGAAATGTACCTATGTCGAAGAATACGTACATTGGTTAGGGTGAGGCTTGATCAAATAAACTAAAGAATTCATGACATTTGTTTGTTCTGCGAACCATTGTTGACCGACAATTTCCCTATCTAATATGAAGGAATTAGATTGGGTTTATATTAATCTAGGGTCTTTAAGTTTCCTATAAGGGCAAGCCCCTATTGTTAATTACATCTTAGATGACCGAAGTCACCTAAGAAAACTCTTGATATAGATTAGAAAATATTTATATTCATGACTTCCAAAGGTAATATTTTCAAAGAAAATGTGACAGTTGGAAATTCAATAGATGAATGTCTTAAGTTTTGGAACATTTCATTTTATCAGAATCCAAAGGAGAGAAGGCTAGTGGAAGGACAAAGATTCAAGGAAAATCTTGATGTCTTCCCAAACTATCCTATGGTTTGGCTTTAATTTTAGATATTTATCTGGTGTTTCATACTGTCAATTTTATTATTTAGGACTTACATTCACTTTATACTGATCATGTGAATGACCTGGAAAATAGGAGGATTTTTGCTATACCCGATGACAACCTCAGAATCCTAAGACGAGTTAGGGCTTATGTTGCACAACATGGTTATGCAAGGGCCTAAAGAAAGGTGAGGATTTATACTGCACTAAGCAGGCTACCTCAAATTCCTATGGGTTGTTTGTTTATTTCTAAGGAGTTTTGCTATTGAAGATGGTTGTGCTGCGCACTATGCATTCTCCAAGCTCCTCGTCGTAGTAGGTTTAGTTTAAAGAAGTGTCAATTGTAAGAGAGGAGAGAAGTGTTATGTTTTGGAAATATCTAAATTGGGGTGTGTTAAAATTTTATTAGGGAAACATTAAACTTGATTATAACGACACCGGTTAAGATCCCACGGTTCCATCATCCCGACACCACTATTTTCATCGGATTCACTTAGTCTAAATGAATTTACTAAACTCAACTTAATGAGTTCCATACTTTCATTTAGACAGTGTGAAACCTCAATATCAACGCGAAGGTACCTCAACCGAGGGATTGTCGATCATTCAATGAGATGTTTTAATTTTGGTACAATTGTGATTTTTTTGTTTTGTTTGTGATTAATTTTTGAGTTATTTTATATTTTTGAATGTTGTGGCAGTGAATTTTATCTTGTCTTGATTTTTAATTTTGATTTTGGTTTTGGTTTTATGGCTATCCTAAAAGTTTCAGTTTTCATGCAGGGTGACATTGTTGTTTATCATGCAATTTTGCAAGGAAAGAAAGTGCAGTAGAGTGCAGTCAAGTAAATTGCAGTAAAAATAAAAGCATACCTAATAGGTCTTCCCGTCATCTCCACCTGAAACTTTAGTATTCTTGCAATAAACATTTATAATTTTAAGGAAAGTAGAACCTATGGATATGTTCGACATAAACTTACAAAGTCCTGCGTCATAACCCGGTAAATTCTATTAGTTTATTTGAAAGATATTTTTCATTTAATAGATATGATAGGTGCAGCAGTCCTCCAAGGTGTCCAGAAGACTTGTAAAAGATCCAGGAGAAACCCAGATATTTCACACTCCTTTTGAGCTTCCTTGAGTTCATTTGGACTTGTCATATTTATTAAATGATTTATATGTTTGATACCCTTATGCTTAGTGAGCCAACGTTTTAGCCATCCCAAAAGGCGGGGTAGTTATCATTTGATACTTTACTTATGAATTATGTGGGTAGGACTTTAGGTACAAACTTAACTTATGGAAGAATTTATCAAATTTTGATCGGCTTGTAATGTTTCAAAAGGTAGTTTATAATTGATTATGTTTTCTTTTCTAATTCTTATTAGTTAATTACTTTAATTAAGCCTAGCTCACTAAAAAGCCCTTAGGATTTTAGTAGGTATTTTTATATCTTTAGAAAGTGAAGTTAGATGACTTTCATGGTAATGATTCTTATCAAAACATTGAGTTATCATTTAAACACCAAAATGAAGGGGTATTAAATTAATGAAATATTAACTTCCAAAATCAACCTCTAACCTTAAGGCTCTTTTTAATTTGATTTTCTTCCAAATTAAAATAATAAAGAAAATTTAAATATTTAATTTTAATGTGACAAAATTGCAATGGGTTTCTACCATTTATCCCTTTATGTTTCAATCATCCAACATAATATTTAAGGTCATTTATTTCCCTTTTTCCCATTTTGATTAAGGCTAAATTTTCCAAAATTATAATTTTACCCCTAAAGGCCATTATCACTTCATAATTCATTAAATTTAGCTCAAATGACTTTAAAACTTTTATGTGACCTCACTTATGGGTTAATTAAAACATTAGAAGAGAAAATGTGATTTTTCAAATTTTTATTTAATTTATATATTTATTTTCATGCAAAAATAGGAATTTCCAATGAAAATTCAATAACTTGCCCAAGACAAAACATTTGACTTTGAAATTTTTATTGGAGGTGGATCTAGACCAGAGGACCACTTGGACCAATTCTCATAATTGTTTGAGTTTTAATTTAATTATTAGAACTATTTTAATTTCTAGAATAATAACTAATTATAAAATATTTTAAAAGTTGAAAATTTTAATTTTATATTTTTCTTAAGTCCCTCTGAGGTCAGGGAACCAAGAGAAACACATTTTATTTTTTTTTCTAATTTTTATTTTAATTATTAGAATTATTTTGGTGGAAAATTAAGAAAATTCATTTTTAGTCTTTTATAAATTAATTCAAGCCTTTAAAATTTGATATTTTGATTTTTGAAGCTTAGGAAAATCATGTGGATGGTTCCTAAGTGATTAGAAGACCAAATGTGATAATTTCATGATTTTTAATATTTTTGTGATTTTTATTATTTTTTTAATTCTTTAATTATTTAATATATAGTTAAAAATGAAAATTTTGTTAAAATTCCAATTTTATTTTTAAAAAAATTCCTCTGATCACAGAGAACTCCAAGACAAAACTAGTGAATTTTTTGTTGTATTTTAATTATTAAAATTAGTTTAATGTTCAAAATTATCATTTAACTTAGAAAATTCATTTAGGTGACCAAATGAACTCCAAATTCCATAAAATTTTTATGAGGAGTTCTTTGACCTTTAAAGTTTAGTGGAGAATTTTTTTTAAGCCATTTACATTTATATATAATCCAATTTATTTTTATTTGTTATTTAATCCTTAATCACCAATAGGGTTATTTTTAGTGACTTAAATCAAATTTTTATTTTTTCTAGGGTCCTCTAGTCATAGGTAACCTACCATAAATTTTCTGAATTTTTTTAATCAACATTCTAATTATTGGAATTAATTTATCAAAACAGATGCAATAACTTGGAAAATATAGATCTCTTCATAGTGGTCTTCTCTGACCTTGAAAAATCAGTGAAGATCCCCCATGACAAAGGCTACAACATGCTGAAATGGCAAGCCATGGTGAAATATCCTAATGCATGGAGAATTAAAATACTACATAGTGTATTTAATTAATTACAATCATACATGCATCAAATAAATTTCAAACAATTTCCACATTATTCCCCTATGTTCACTGAGCAAGAGGGTATTTTTATTTTATTTTTATGATTTTTCTACACCAGGTTATGAATTTTTTAAGTTCAGGCGGTTTAAATAAATCAGAAAATCCATAATTTCCCACTTAACCAGCTCAATGCCGCCTTAACCTACGGCGGATCAAAGGCCCACGCGACACACTCTTATTTGGCGCTGCTAGTTGATTGGGATTCCACACGGCTCGCAATTCCGTTCCATCTCCTCATTCGGCGCGATCAGAGCCGTCCAACGAAAACATGCGCGATCCAATGACTGCCCGTTTTCGTCCCCGTCTGGTTTGATCCCATGACCGTTCACACTAAAACCCTAATTTCTCGAGCTAGACTCAACCAAATCACTTTGGGTTTGATCCTATGGACTCGTCTAAGCATGGCGAACATATCCGTACGACTAAGCATGGTTTAAATTAACCATAATACATGGAGAATTTAGAGAAGCTCGAGAAGAAGGAGAGGTCAATACCTTGGCTCTGAGAAGTGAAGCTTTGATTATAGATTCTCTACACCTTCGTTGGAGTCTTAGGAGCTCAGGGATGAAGCCTCTTGCCCTGGTGAATTGCCTGGGAATGAAAGTGACCAAACCCGGTTTGGAGCTTTGTTGGAAGTCCCTGTTGGAGTAGCCTGGTGATGGGGCTTTCAGTGGGGAATTTTTTCTCTTGTGTGGGTATGGTGTGTGAACAATTAATTTGAGTTTAGTGGAGTTTTGGGAGGAGTCATGTTTCTGGCCTGAAATTGTACTTCAAAATTGAGCTGGGTCAATGGGTTTTAGGGCAGGAATGTGTTGACCTCATTTTTGATGAGGTCTTCTCTTCTTCTCTTTAGTACTTAGGATCTAGCCTTAGGCTTTTCCTTTGACTATCTTAGAGGACTAGAATTGGGACCCACCTTTTAGAAATTCAAACCACTTCTTAACTCCTCGCAAACTCCACAAACTTGACTGTAGACCCCTAATCACCTAGAGGGTTGAAATCAAATGTGGAAGTTTAAAGGATGAGTTCCTATAGGACTCTTTGGCCTTAGGACCGCTCACAGGTGGCTCGGTCCGGTGAAGGGGCTGACTTACACACACACTACACTTATACACTACACCTACACACTACACTTCCACATACCTCCTAAAACCACACATATACCTAACTTGACCTCCTGACTCATGTGGGTGATTCACATGGATGGTCCTTAACCCCTAAGCCCTTGGCTAAGAGGGTTAGGAACAACATAGTGAATGCCTCAAATGGGTCCCTTCATGGCTCACATGGGCTTGACATGGCTTCATGGCTCAACCAAAATGACTTCTTTCCACTTACATCCACCCGATCTTCAATTTTCCAAATTTTCAATTTTTGACCCCGGGACCCTATACCCGCTTAGCCTACCCAAAACCCCCGAAATTACCCAAATTTCTCAAAAATTTTCAAATTATCCAAAATTCTCCAAAATCATTCCCAAACATTTCCACATCACTTAAATTGATCATCCATACCCAAAAATACCAAAAATTCCAAGAAAACCTCCCAATACCCCCCAAATACCCCTCTTGACCTAAAAATCCAAAAATTCAGAAAATTCCCAGAAAATTCCAGAAAATCCCAAATATTCCCAATTTCATTTTGTCCAACTACACCATGGGCCAATTTTGTCAATTTACCCTACTTTTGTCAAAACCCCCAATTTGACCCATTTTAACCCTAAGTGAACCCAATGTCAAACCAAACCTACCCAATTGACCCCAATTTTGCTCCAATTCAATTCTAAACTTCAATTCAATATCCTAAATACCAATCTAGACCAAATCCAAGCCCAATTTGATTGACATTTGGATCCAATCTCACTTTTGACCTTAAAGACCAATTTTGACCCATGACCCAAACCTAACCCAAACTCACCCAATTCAACTCCAATTAACCCCAAATCTTTTCTAAATCTTCCTTAGCATCCCCACAAGCAAAAAACTAACATGATTTGCCCAAAATTTGGACCCAAATCCCACTCAAATTCAACCCAAAGTTAAAAGGCCCTATTTTGACCTAAACCCAAACCTAACCCAAAATTTAGACCCAAACCCCAAAATCAAAGCCCAACCAAAGTCAAAACCTCTTTGAAACACTCCCATAAACATTTCTCAACATTGATTTTATATCAATTTCAACCCTAGCCCAACATTAGCCCAAGTTAGCCCAATTTGACCTACATAGGCCCACTTACCAAATAAATCCAAATTCAAACCAATTCAACTCCAAATCACATCAAATTGATTCCAAGCCCTTCATAGAACATCCCTAAACCAATTATGACATTTATTTGACAAAGTTCTTCACAAAATTTTTATCCAAATGCCCATCCTAAAATCAAAAGCCCATTTCCCTTAAACTTTCCTAAAAGCCCACTTCACCACATCCAAAGGCCCAAAATCTACCCTAAAGCCCACATGACATCTCCATTTGTCATCCACTTAATTAAATCCATTACCTAAGTCCTAAATTCACCATCAAATTATTCCAAATCAAGTTTCATACAAATTTCCATCAAATTACCAAAAATTCTTAAAACCCATTTTCATGAAATTGACCAAACCTTTTCCCAAGCCAAAGGTGAGCCATGCAAGCCATGGACAAGCCACATGAAGCCATGGAAGGCTTGACATGTGATCAAGCCATTAATGGCAAAAGGAGGGGCCCCTTTCCTAATCCTCCTTAACCCTTTTTTTACCTTAAGCATGTCACACACTAAACCATGCTTAGCCACCTCATCATGGATGGAGACCACACCACTCTCCCTTGGCTGACCCAACTGATCCTCTCAGCCCAAAATCAGGCCATGGGGAGGTGCACCCAACCCAAATCAATGGGTTGACCAAATTAAGGCCAAAATGGCCTCTCCCCCATTCCATTTTAATCCAAACACTTTACAGATGTCCAAGCCCAATTGACTTCACCATTGCCAAGCCCTGACCTCCCTGGTCAAGATGGTGACCCATGCCTGCCGGCCAGCCGCCTGGATCGCCGAAAAACACCACACCCGAGAGCTCACATGTGAGCCAACTTTGAAATTCCACCTTGCCGAGCTGCCCCATGCCCAATGGCCACCATGGCTGTTCTTCCCATGACCAGAGCAGCTGATCCCAACCCTTGGCCATCCCTGGGAGGCTCTCCAGCCACCTCTATTTAAACCCGACCCCCTCACGGCCATGAGAGGAGAGTTGCACAAACCTTGCCGAAACTCTGCCAAAATTGTTCCAAACCCTTCTCCACCCTTAGAGCAGTTGATCCCCGAGTGTCAATTTGCCCTAATCCCCATCGATAAAATCCAATTTCCCAACTGAAATTCCACCCAAAACCAGGACACTTCTCCACAGTGAGCCAATTCCCAAATTGATTGGTTCTACACCTTCACCAGACCAAGGGAAGGTGTCCACCAGCAAAAGCCCCATCTCCAGGCCACCCAGTTGCTCTAGCCTCCAAGCTTTGTGATCGGGCTTGGTCGAAATCACACCCAGACAATTCACTGCACCGGGAGACTTCATCTGGAGCTTGCTGGGATCCAATCGAAGGTGCAACAACTCTCAGATTGAAGCCACACTTCTCTGAGCAAAGGTATGAGCTAATTCTTCATCCCGAGCTTCTGGAGATTCTCCATTTCAAATGCCTTAGTTTCAATGCATGATACCCGTATAGATGTGTTCGTCTCTTCAAGACGAATCCATAGAGCATAAGAACAAGAAAATCCATTGAGTATCGAGTGAGATCTTAGGGATTTAGTGTGGACGGCTCTCGGGTGAGGACGCTCGGGGACGATGAACGGATGCCGTCCATTCAATACACGCGCGGACGAACGACTCAGATGGCGTCGGACCGAGGAGACGGTACGAGAACCGCGGGGCCCGGCCGCCGACTCGGGTGGCGGCGTCGAATGGGAGCGCGACGCGTGTGCGTTCGGAGCCGCCGAGGTTGACGCGGCGCCACGTGGATAAATAGAAAATTATGGTATTTTTCTATTTATTTAATTCCCTAAACTTCAAAAATTCATATCTCCGTGTAGAAAAATCAGAAAAATAAAATAAAAATACCCTCTCGCCTCAATGAACAGAGGAGAATAATGTGGAAAAGAAATCATTTAATTTCATCAAGTATTTTATTTTTTATAATTTATTTACTCTCTGCATTATTTTAATTCTCCATGCATGTATACAATTCACCATGGTAAGAGACCATAGGGCTTTTGAAGCCTCTGAATTTGGGAACATTCCCTGAATTTTTCAAAGTCAGAGGCCATCCCTATGAAAAGTTATTGATTTTTCAAATTCAAGCTACTTGTTTTGAGTATTTTAATTCCAATAAATAGCATGTTGTGAAATAAATTCTAGGAAAATTTGGTGATGTTCCTTATGACCGAGAGAACCCTAGAAAAAATAGGTTTTGACTTAGTTCATTTAAAACAACCCTAATTGGCTTAAACACCCAAAATAGGTCTTTATTTAATTAGAGTTAACCAGGAATCAAATTGACTTGAAATCAATTCTCCACTAACCTTTAGGATCAGAGGAATCCACCATAAAAGTTTGAGGTCAATTGGACTTGGTTAGCCCCACTAATTGGGTTGATTAAGCCACTTAGCCATTTTAAACTTTAAAAATTCATAACTTTTAAAATACCTTTCAAAAATTCACTAAATTGGTTTTGGGGCCTTTCTGATATCAGGGGAACCTAAGAAAATTAAAATTTCAATTTTCTAAAAAAGTAGATTTTAATAATATTTTAATATTTTTAATAATTAAAAAATAATAAAATTCACCAAAATGTCACATTTTGAATTTTAATCACATAGGAACAAACCCCATATTTTTCTTTGGTCTATTTTATGAGATATTAAATTTTAAAGCCCTACGGTAATTTTAAAATTTAAAAAAATGTATTTTCTAGCATTTTCACTAAAATAATTATAATAAATCATATAAAAATCGGAAAATTGTAAAATTTGATTCTCCGATTTCCTTGATATCAGAGAGATTTTTGAAAAATATAAAATTCATTTTTCAACATTTATTTTATTTTTAAATTAATTAACACTCCAAAACTTAAAATAATTATAATAAAAATAATATAATTCAAAAAATCACCAAAATTGGTCCAAGTGGTTCTTTGGTCATTAGGAATGTCCCCTAATTTTCTTAAGGACAGAAACTTTCCCTTGGTCATGTTATTAAATTTTCCTTGGAAATCTCTATTTTTCACCAAAAATAATTATATAAATAAATTAAATACAGAAAAATCACATTTTCTCCTCTCATGTCTTTATTGACACATGAGTGAAGTCACATAAAAATTTCAAGTTCATTTGAGTTCAATTTAGTGAGTTATGAAATTATTAAGCTTAAAGGGTAAAGTGGTAATTAAAATTTTAATCCTTAATTAAATTTTTTAGGTTTAATAAAAAATTAACAAGTAAAATATTTGATCCTAATCTAATTTGGATGATTGAAATTCAAATAATTAAAGGGTAAAAACCCATTAAGCAATTTTAAAATAATTAAACCTTAATTAAATAATTGATTAAATTTGGAAGAATACTAAAATTGGAATTATTAAAATAGGGATATTATTAGGAAGAGATTTATTCTTTAATTTAAAAAATCCCTAAATTAATTATCTCATTAATATTCAATTCTTAATTAAAATGATAACTCAAATTTAAAATATTAAAAGACTTAATCATTAAACTAAAATTAAATTATCAAACTCTTTTAAAAAATTCAATTAAAATTAAAAAATAAAATTAAATTAAAATTAAATTAAATAAATTAAATTAAATTAAATTAAATAAATTAAATTAAATTAAATAATTAAATTAAATTAAATCAAATTAAATTAAATTAAACAATCAAATTAAATTAAATTAAATTAATTAAATAAATTAAATTAAATTGAATAATTAAATTAAATTAAATTAAGTAAATTAAATCAAATCAAATTAAATTAAATTAAATAAATTAAATTAAATTGAATAATTAAATTAAACTAAATTAAATTAAATAAATTAAATTAAATTGAATAATTAAATTAAATTAAATTAAATTAAATTAAATTAAATCAAATTAAATTAAAATTAAATCATATCAAATTAAACTAATTTAACATCAAATCAAACTCAATTGAATTAAATTAAAATTAAAACTCAATTAAATTAAATTAAATTGAATTAAATATGACATCACCTAAAACAGGAAGAAATTAAATATAAAGCAACTTGAACACTATTCCAAATTTAAACCCTTTAACTTAAACCAAATCATTTGAATACCAATTTACCCTTGAAAGTTTTAGTTATCATAACTCCTAAGCAGAACATTAAATAAAATGTTACTTCACTTATAGGATATTCAAATGTCCTAGTTCATCGAGCAAGATAACAACAAAGCTTGAATTCTCGGACGATTAATTCATTTGTATAATTAAACCCATTTGGACTTAAAACAATCCTAGAAAATATTGAAAAGATGTTTAAGATTATTCTTAAGCACTTCCTCGATATGATAGGACATTTATAAGAACAATTGGACTTAATTGTTCTTTGATGAAGAAAATCGTCCTTAAACCAAAACACAAAGAACTCAGACGTCATAGGGAATGACTAGCTATAGGATTAGGAATTTGGTAGAAAACCATAACCCTTCCCTTAGCTTTACCTAGGAACTTGCTTAAATATTCTAATTGTGTTTTAAGTGCAGCTTGGGATGACGGGAAGACCCTCCAGGTACGCTTTTATTTTATTGCAATTTACTTTCTTGCAATTTACTTTCCTGCAATTTACTTTCTTGCAAATGCACTTTACTTTTCTTGCATGATAAAACAACTGTTGCATGAAAACCCACACCTTTAGGATAGTCCCTAAAACTGAAACCAAAACTAAGTTAAAAGTCATTGCAAGATAAAATTCACCGCCACGACATTTCAAAATATAAAACAACTCAAAATTTAATCACAAACGAGAATACAAAACTACAATTGCAACTAAATTAAAACGTCCTGTTGGATGATCGGGAATACCTCGGATGATGTAACATACGTGTTGCTAACGGGATTTCCCACGGTCTAAATGAAAGTGTGGAACTCATTCGATTGAGTTTAGCAAATTCATCCGGACTAAGTGAATCCGATAAAAATAATGATGCCGGAAGGATGGAACCGTGGGATCTTAACCGGTGTCGTTATAATCAACTTTAAGATTTGTTTTAATTAAAACATAAAAAACACTTGGAAATTAAGATTTTCTCTAAACCAAAACACTTTTCTCATCTCCTGATTTATGATTTCTAAAACTAAACCTCTGCAACAATAAGGAGCTCGGAGCATGGTGGGCAGCACGGCCATCGTCGTCGACAAAACTTGAACCTACTTCAAGCAAAACTTTCCTAGAATTAAATAACCAAGCCATAGGATTTCGAGGTAGTTTGCCTAGTGCGACATAAATCCTCAACCTTTTGTTAGGCATTTGCCTTGCAAATTAAGCCCTAACCGGACTTAGGATTCCGAGGTAGTCGTTCGATACGACATAAACCCTCACATCTTCGAGGCTATTTGTATGATTCTATCATATAAATATAAGTCCTAATTAATTAAAATTGACAAAATCAAAACATTTAAATAAACATTAGGATTTTCCTAAATTTAAGCCAAACAATAGGATAGTCGGGAAATTACCGAAGTTCACTTTGAATCTGTGATTTCTCCTACTTTTCTTCCTTTGGATTCACAAAACAAAATGTTCCAAACTTGATCCATTCCCTATTGAAATTCCAAAATTCAATCCCTTGAAAACTTAAACTTTGAAATCCTTGAGAGCAGAATTATTGATTATTATCGAGAGTTTTCTTAGGTGATTCCCGTCACTTAAGATGTAATTAACTATAGGGGCTTGCCCTTATAGGAATTTTGAAGAACCTGAGTAATATAAACCCTGTTTAATGTTTTCATATTAAGCGGGGAATTTTGTCGGCTTATAAAATTGGTTCGCGGACCAAACGGATGTCACAAATCTTCTAGTTTATTTAATCGAGCCCCACCGTCGAGCGGTGTGTCTATCCTTTGGGATAGATACACGGTTGTGGTGCGGTGCTCGTTTATATAAACTATTTGGGATGTGAGATCGGTTTAGTCTCATATCTTAAAACCTTCAAATTTGAAATTATTTTCAAAATCAAATACTACTTTTCAAATTATTTATTTTAATTAAATTAAAAATTCGCCGACAGATTTCTGTCAGGCGACCCCTCTTCAAAATAAAACACAACCTAAAGATATGCCGACAGAATGTTGTGGGGATTGAGTCCTTTGTGTTGTGGGAAGGATTTAGAGTGATTTGGGCAGAGTTTTGTTAAGGTCTGGTTTAGCCAAACTTTTACCGTAAAGGGTGGTGGCTTAAATAGCCATTGCTGGGGTGGCTGCCAGGGCTTCAATTCAGATGCAAATAGCTGCCTAGGTGGAGTGCAGAGGAGCTCCAATGGCAATTTTGGGCTGAGTTGGCCATAGGGTGGAGTTTAAGTTTGGCCAAGTGTGAGGTGGCTCTCGGTTTGGGCTCCTCTGGAGAATAGGCCTGTCGGCCAGGTCAGGGGAGGTGACCAGTGGGTCAGGTGAGCCAGTGGGCAGGCCATCACGGGGTGAGCTTAAGTGGTTAATGCAATATGGAAAATCCCCCCTAGGTTTAACCATTTAAATGAGGAGATCCCCTAATTTAGGGGACCTTTGGTCCATGACTCCACTAGGGTGGGCTAGATGGGTCTAGCCTAGTCCCTTGGGTCAACTTAGTGGCTGTGGAGGGGTTGGTTTGGTCACATTTGGTTCAATTTGATTAAATTGGGTCATGGGTTCATTTGGGTCACCTTGGGTTTAAATTGGGCTAACTTGGGTTTGAGCTTGAATTGAGCCCTAGTGATTGAGCAATATTGTGTATATGATTGTCATAAATGGTTTAGAGAAGGATTGGAGTGGTTTTGGATTGGTTTGGGGGATCAATTTGGCTTGATTTGGGATTTTGATCATTTTGGGGCAAGTTGGGTTAAGTTGGGTTCCGGGTTGGCTAGAGATGATTCTAAGGCCAATTTAAGGTTTCAAATGGTCTAGGGGGATGTCATAAAGAGTTTCCAACATTAATTGGGTGGAAATTTTGGGAGTAAGGCAATCAATTTGAGAGATATTGGGCATATGGCATGTTTGGGTCAAATTTTGGGGTTTTGGACTTTAAGTGGGTTACGGTGAGACTTGTGCTCAAATTGGGGGCAATTGATGATTCAATTCCATTTAAGGGAGTTTCATAAAGAGTTTAGAATTCAAATTGGGGAGAAATTGATTGGTGTTATGTCAATGTGGGGGATTTGGGTCACTTAGGCAAAATTAAGAATTTTGGATTTTAAGTGGAATTGAACTAAAATATGGGTAAATTTGGCTTGAATTTGGTTTAGATTGACATTGGAGATGTTGAATTAAAGTTTGAAACTGAAATTAGGCAAGATTGAGATCAATTGGGTAGACATTGGGTTCAATTTGGGCACTTTTGGGTTAAATGGGTCAAATTGGGGCTTCTGGTTAAATTGTGCTAAATTGGCCAAATTGGGTCATGTGGTAGTTGGGAGAAATGAAATTAGGAATATTTGGGAGGTTTTGGGGATTTATGGAAATTTTTTGAATTTTGGGCTAAGAGGGGCATTTTGGTCATTTTGGGGTTTTTTAGGAAAATATGGTAATTTTGGGTAATTTTGGTTAATTTGAGTGGTACGGAGTGTTTTTGAAGAATTGTTGGTAATTTGAGTGATTTTGGAAATTTTTGGGAATTTTAGGGTTTTGGGGGTATTTTGGAGCAAAGGGGTTAAAAATTTGAAATCTTTGGAAAAAAATGGGATTGGTTGAAAGTGAGTAATATGACATTATTTAAGTTAAGCCATGGACTAAGGGTCACCCTCATTTGGTCCTCTATGTGTTGGTACTAGCCAAACCTTAGACTGGGGCTAAGGGCTTGAGAAAACCACTTACATGAGTTTCCAAAGAGTTAGGGGATCTAAGGTGATATGCTTTGTTTAGGGTTGTGAGTGTGTAGTGTAAGTGTGGTGTAAGCTCCAGACCTCCCAGGATAGATCTTAAGATGTGACCACCTATATGAGACTTCTCCTGGGCTTCCTTATGCTTGGTCTCTTCCACCCAAAAATTGGAGGTTAGGCCTTAAGCATATGAAAACTCCCAGTGAAGTAAGAAAGGTTTGAATTTCTATGGGGGAGGGTTACAAGACTAGTCTTCTAAGAAAGTCACTAGGAGAGTCCTATGCCTAGACCCCAGGCTATTATAAAGAGAGACTAGACCTCAACCAAAAGTGAGGTCAACAAATGGACCCCCAATAGGTGTGGTGTGCTGGGCAAGCACACTGCACGTTTTGGTGTTGACCGATGAAATCAACAAAACCAACACAGTTGTCTAAGTCAAAACTTAAGACAAACACAGAATGTAGCGAGGAAGTTTTCCCTGGGGATTATCTGGTTGAAATCTTCCAAGTCCCGGGAACTCCTACTGGGAAAGGAAAATGGAATGCCTTCATGAGAGAAGCTATGGATTTCAAGCCTCTAAAATCTGAAGGAGTTCGATTTGAATTGATTTGAAGCAGTAATTTGTATTTTAGGATTTTAATTTGATTTCAAATTAAAATTTGTGTTTGATTTTATTTAGTTTTGAGTTTGAATTTTGATTTAATTTTTATGGAATTTTAAGGAAATTTCAGGATTTGTAGAATTTTGAATTTGAAGATTTTAATCTTGTGGAAAATTTTCAGTTTGGAAGTGAGTACAAAGGGGAAGTCAGAATTATTGTACCGAACTCAGAAGATGGAAGTCAGAATTTAAGTACTGATCCTGAAGGGTAAGGACTGGAATTTAGGTACCAGCCTCGAGGAATGAGAATCAAAATTTTGATACCGACCTTGTGATTTCGTGGATGTGGAAAAATTTCTTGGAAGGGTGATGGAAAATTAAGGAATTATGGGGGGAATCAGATAACTAAGCTCCGTTCCCTGAATTTCATGGAAGGCAGAAAATTTCTCAGATAGGAAATGGAAAATATATGAAATTTCGGAGGAATCAAACGACTGAGCTCCATTCCTAGAATTTCAAAGAAGGCAAAAAATTTCTTGGATAGGAAATGGAAAATAATGGAATTTCGGGGGAATCAGACGACTAACCTTCATTCCCGAAATTTCATGGAAGGCGAAAAATTTCTCGGATAGGAAATGGAAAATTAGGGAATTTTGAGGGAATCGGACGACTAAGCTCTATTCCCGGAATTTCTTGGAGGAGGAAAATTTCTCGGATAGGAATTGAAAAATTATGGAATTTCGGGTGAAACAGACGACTAAGCTCCGTTCCTGGAATTTCATGGAAGGTGGAAAATTTCTCGGATAGGAAATAAAAAATTAGGGAAATTGAGGGAATTTTGGGGAGGAAAGCTCAAGGACTCACATCCGGCCCAAGGGGTAACAGGAGGGATTCAGAACTCAGGTACTGATCCCAAAATTTCATTTGAGGAGAATTTGGTAAAACTTGGTATTGATTTTCAAAGAAAGCAAATTTGAGGCAATTCGGTAGAGACCAGTAGCCATTGTAAGATTTACAGAATTTCATGATATTTCTAATTTGTGAGAAGTGGCGCTGTGTGAAAAGTGCCAAATTTCGTGGAGTGCCCGCAAAAGCGAATGATTCAAACATGAGTTCAAGGACTCATAATCGAGAGAGAGAGAGAGAGAGAGAGAGAGAGAGAGAGAGAGAGAGAGAGAGAGAGTATTATCATTTGTTTGTTTTTAATTCATCATTTTCTTTCAACTTATTTTGTTTTATTTCAGTTTGTTTTGCTTCATTTGATTTCATTTGATTTAAATTTTGAGTTTATTTAAATTTCTTTTCATTTCATTTGATTTCATTTGACTTAAGTTTCGAGTTCATTTTGATTTTAATTTTATTTTGTTGTCATTTTATCCTTTTCTTCTGCATCATTCTTTTATCCTTTTCATTTAGAACCAACACATAGTTCTACGGCTTTTGATTGTCGCGCCGAAAAAGAAAAAAAAATTATGAAAACACTTCATTAATTTTGCTGAAAGTAGTTGTCGGCATATTTTTAGGTCGTGTTTTATTTTGAAGAGGGGTCGCCTAACAGAAATCTGTCGGCGAATTTTTAATTTAATTAAAATAAATAATTTGAAAAGTAGTATTTGATTTTGAAAATAATTTTAAATTTGAAGGTTTTAAGATATGAGATTAAACCGATCTCACATCCCAAATAGTTTATATAAACGAGCACCGCACCACAAACCGTGTATCTATCCCTAAGGATAGACACACTCGCTTGATGGTGGGGCTTGATTAAATAAACTAGAAGATTAGTGACATCCGTTTGGTCCGCGAACCAATTTTATAAGCCGACAAGTTTCCCCGCTTAATATGAAAACATTAAACGGGGTTTATATTACTCGGGTTCTTTAAAATTCCCTATAAGGGCAAGCCCCTATAGTTAATTACATCTCAAGTGATGGGAATCACCTAAGAAAACTCTCGATGATAATCAATAATTCTGCTCTCAAGGATTTCAAAGTTTAAGTTTTTCAAAGATTGAATTTTGGAATTTCAATAGGGAATGGATCAAATTTGGAACATTTTGTTTTGTGAATCCAAAAGGAAGAAAGGTAGGAGAAATCACTGATTCGAAGTGAACTTCGGTAATTTCCCGACTATCCTATTGTTTGGCTTGAATTTAGGAAAGTCCTAATGTTTATTTAGTATTTCAATCTTGCCAATTTTAATTAATTAGGGCTTATATTTGTATGATAAAATCAAACAAATAACTTGGAAGATGTGAGGGTTTATTGTCGTATCCGACGACTACCTCGGAATCCTAAGACCAGCTTAGGGCTTAATTTGCAATGCAAATGCCTAACGAAGAGTTGAGGATTTATGTTGCACTAGGCAAGCTACCTCGAAGTCCTATGGCTTGGTTATTTAATTCTAAAAAAGTTTTGCTGAAGTAGGTTCAAGTTTTGCTGACGACGATGGCCGTGCTGCCCACCATGCTCCAAGTTCCTTATTGTTGCAGAGGTTTAGTTTTAGAAATCGTAAATCAGGAGATGAGAGAAGTGTTTTGGTCTAGAGAAGCCTTAATTTTCCAAGTGTTTTGTATTTTGATTAAAACAAATCTTAAAGTTGATTATAACGACACCGGTTAAGATCCCACGGTTCCATCCTTCCGCATCATTATTTTTATCGGATTCACTTAGTCCAGATGAATTTGCTAAACTCAACCGAATGAGTTCCACACTTTCATTTAGACCGTGGGAAATCCCGTTAGCAACACGTAGGTTACATCATCCGAGGTATTCCCGATCATCCAACAGGACGTTTTAATTTAGTTGTAATTGTAGTTTTGTGTTCTTTTTGTGATTAAATTTTGAGTTGTTTTATATTTTGAAATGTTGTGGCGGTGAATTTTATCTTGCAATGACTTTTAACTTAATTTTGGTTTCGGTTTTAGGGGCTATCCTAAAGGTGTGGGTTTTCATGCAACAGTTGTTTTATCATGCAAGAAAAATAAACGCAATTACAATAAAGTAAATTGCAATAATGTAAATTATCGGAAAATAAATTGCAGGGAAAGTAAATTGCAATAATACAAATGCGTACCCGGAGGGTCTTCCCGTCATCCCAAGCTGCACTTAAAACACAATTAGCATACTTAAGCAAGTTCCTAGGTAAGGCTAAGGGAAAGGTTATGGTTTTCTACCAAATTCCTAATCCTATAGCTAGTCATTTCCTATGACGTCTAGGTTCTTTGTGTTTTGGTTTAAGGACGATTTTCTTCATCAAAGAATAATCAAATTCAATTGTTCTTATAAATGTCCTATCATATTGAGGAAGTGCTTAAGAAGGATCTTAAACATCTTTTCAATATTTCTAGGATTGTTTTAAGTCCAAATGAATTTAATTATACAAATGAATTAATCGTCCAAGAATTTCAAGTTTTGTTAACTTGCTCGATGAACTAGGACATTTGAATATCCTATGAGTGAAGTGACACTTCATTTAATGTTTTATTTAGGAGTTATAATAACTAAAGCTTTCAAGGGTAAGTTAGTATTCAAATGATTTGGTTTAAGTTAAAGAATTTAAATTTGGAATAGTGTTCAAGTTGCTTTTAAATTTATTTTCTTTCTGTTTTAGGTGATGTTATATTTAATTCAATTTAATTTAATTTTAATTGAGTTTTAATTTAATTTAATTTGATTGAGTTTGATTTAATTTGATTTGATGTTTAATTAATTTGATTTGATTTAATTTTAATTTGATTATTTAATTTAATTTAATTCAATTATTTAATTTAATTTATTTAATTTAATTTAATTTGATTTAATTCAATTTTATTTAATTAATTTAATTTATTTAATTTAATTTAATTTAATTTAATTTAATTTAATTTAATTTAATTTTTAATTTTAATTTAATTGTTAATTTAATTTAATTTAACTTAATTTAATTTTTAATTTTAATTGAAATTTTAAAAGAGTTTAATAATTCAATTAAGTCTTTTAATGTTTCAAATTTGAGTTATCATTTTAATTAAGAGTTGAATATTAATGAGATAATTAATTTAGGGACTTTTTAAATTAAAGAATAAATCTCTTCCTAATAAATATCCCTTATTTTAATAATTCCAATTTATTATTCCTCCAAATTTAATCTATTATTTAATTAAAGTTTAATCATTTTAAAATTGTTTAATGGGTTTCTACCCTTTAATTATTTAAATTTCAATCATCCAAATCAGATTAAGGTCAAATATTTTACTTGTTGATTTTTTATTAAACCTAAAGTTTTAATTAAGGGTTAAAAGTTTAATTACCATTTTACCCTTTAAGCTTAATAATTTCATAATTCACTAAATTGAACCCAAATGAACTTGAAATTTTTATGTGACTTCACTCATATGTCAATAAAGACATGAGAGGAGAAAATGTGATTTTTCTGTATTTAATTTATTTATATAATTATTTTTGGTGGAAAATAGAGATTTTCAAGGAAAATTTAATAACATGACCAAGGGAAAGTTTCTGTCCTTAAGAAAATTAGGGACATTCCTAATGACCAGAGAAGCACTTGGACCAATTTTGGTGATTTTTTGAATTATATTATTTTTATTATAATTATTTTGAGTTTTGGAGTATTAATTAATTTAAAAATAAAATAAATGTTGAAAAATGGATTTTATATTTTTCAAAAATCTCTCTGATATCAAGGAAACCAGAGAAGCAAATTTTGCAATTTTATGATTTTTTTATGATTTATTGTAATTATTTTAGTGAAAATGCTAGAAAATACATTTTTTTAATTTTAAAATTACCCTAGGGCTTTAAAATTTAATATCTCACTAAATAGACTTAGGAAAAATATGGGGTTTGTTCCTAAGTGATTAAAATTCAAAATGTGACATTTTGGTGAATTTTATTATTTTTGTGATTTTTATTATTTTTTAATTATTAAAATATTAAAATATTATTAAAAATCAACTTTTTCAAAAAATTGAAATTTTAATTTTCTTAGGTTCCCCTTATATCAGAGAGGCTTCAAAACCAATTTAGTGAATTTTTAAAAAGTATTTTAAAAGTTATGAATTTTTAAAGTTTAAAATGGCTAAGTGACTTAATCAACCCATTAGTGGGGTTAACCAAGTCCAATTGACCTCAAATTTTTATGGTGGATTCCTCTGATCCTAAAGGTCAGTGGAGAATTGATTTCAAGTCAATTTGATGCCTGGTTAACTCTAATTAATTAAAGACCTATTTTGAGTGTTTAAGCCAATTAGGGTTGTTTTGAATGAACTAAGCCAAAACCTATTTTTCCTAAGGTTCTCCGGTCATAAGGAACATCACCAAATTTTCCTAGAATTTATTTCACAACATGCTATTTTTTGGAATTAAAATACTCAAAACGAGCAACATGCATTTGAAAAATAAATAACTTTTCACAGAGATGGCCTCCGACCTTGGAAAATTCAGGGAATGTTCCCAAGTTCAGTAGGCTTCAAAGCCCTATGGTCTCATGCCATGGTGAATTGTATACATGCATGGAGAATTAAATGTATGCAGAGAGTAAATAAATTATAAAAAATAAAATAATTGATGAAATTAAATGATTTCTTTTCCACATTATTCTCCTCTGTTCACTGAGAAAGAGGGTATTTTTATTTTATTTTTGTGATTTTTCTACACAAAGATATGGATTTTTAAAGTTTCGATATTTAATAAATACATTAAATACCCTATTTATCTATTTATCCACGCGGCGCCGCCGAAACATCGGCGGCTCCGAAGGGGTACGTGTCGCGGCCGTGATTGGGCGCCGCCATCCGAGTCATCCGTCCCGGGCCCCGCGGTTCTCGCACCGTTTCTCGGTCCGACGCCATCTGAGCCGTTCGTCCGCGCGTGTATCGAATGGACGGCATCCGTTCATCGTCCCCAAGTGTTCTCACCCGAGAGCCGTCCACACTAAATCCCTAAGATCTCACTCGATTCTCAATGGATTTTTACGTTCTTATACTCTATGGATTCGTCTTGAAGAGACGAACACATCTATACGGCTAACATGCATCGAAACTAAGGCATTTGAAATGGAGAATCTCCGAAGCTCGGGATGGAGAGTTAACTCATACCTTAGCTCGTAGAAGTGTGGCTTCAATCCGAGAGTTGTTGCACCTTCGATCGGGTCCCGCAAGCTCCGGATGAAGTCTCCCGGTCTCGGGGAATTGTCCGGATATGATTTCGACCAAGCCCGATCACAAAGCTTGGAGGCCGGAGCAACCGGGGTGGCCCGGAGATGGGGCTTTTGGCTGGTGGACACCTTCCTTTGGTCCGGTGAAGGTGTAGAGCCAATCAATTCGAGAATTGGCTCACCGTGGAGAAGTGTCCCGGTTTTGGGTGGAATTTCAACTCTGAAATTGAGCTTGCAGAGGAGAAATGGCAGGGGGATCTCACTGGGGATCAAGTGTTCTAAGAGTGGAGAAGGGTCTGGAACAATTTTGGCAGAGTTTTGGCAAGGTTTGTGCTTTTTTCTCTCCATGGCCGAGAGGGGTGGAGTTTAAATAGGAGAGGGTGGAGGGCCTCCCAGGGGGAGTTGAGGCATAGGATCAGCTGCTCTGGTGAGGAGAAGAACAGCCATGGTGGCCATCGGGCATGGGGCAACTCGAGCAAGTGAGAATTTCAATGTTGGCTCACATGTGAGCTCTCGGCCATGGTGTTTTCCGGCGGCCTGGTGGCCGGCCGGCCAGGCAATGGTCACCATCTTGGTCAGGTGGGTCAGGGCTGGGGTTTAGTGTAGGCAATTGAGGTTTGACATGTGTAAAGGAGTTTGATTTAAATGGAATGGGAGAAGGCTCACTTTGGCTTGGTTTGGGTCAACCCACCATTTTGGGCTTGGTACACCCTTCCAAGCTCCGATTTTGAGCTGAGGGAATCATTTAGGTCAGCTTAGAAGGAGTGGTGAAGTCTCCATCCATGATGAGGTGGCTAAACATGGTTTAGTGTGTGACATGATTAAGGTAAAAAAGGTTAAAGGAGGTTTAAGAAAGAACCCCCTCTTCTTGCCATAAATGGACTAATGACAAGTCAAAGCCCTCATGGCTTCATGTGGCTTGAGAATGGCTTGTTCATGGCTTCATTTGGCTTGGGAAAAGGTTGATTTGTTTCATGAAAAGGGTTTTAGAAATTTTTGACATTTAGGGGGTAATTTGACATGTGGCTTGATTTGGAATGGTTTAATTGATGATTTTGAAACTTAGGGGTGATTTTGATCAAATGGATGATGAGGGGAAGTGTCATGTGGGCTTTAGGATGATTTGGGCTTTTAAAATTTAATGAAGATGGGTTTTTAAGAAGGTTTAAGGGAAGTGGGCTTTTAAGTTTAAGGATGTGTTCATGGATGGGAATTTTTGTAGAAGTTTGGGCCAAATAGTTGTTGGTTTTGGTTTAGGGATGTTTCATGAATAATTTGAAATAGATTTAAGGTGGTTTGGGTTTGAATTGGGTTGAATTTGGGTTTATTTGGTAAATGGGCCAATGTAGGTCAAATTGGGCTAACTTGGGCCAATGTTGGGCTAGGGTTGAAATTGATGTAAAATAAATGTTGAGAAATGTTTATGGGAGTGTTTCAAAGAGGTTTTGGCTTTGGTTGGGTTTTGATTTTGAGATTTGGGCCTATTTGGGTTAGGTTTGGGTTTAGGTCAAAATTGGGCTTTTTGATTTTGGGTTGAATTTGAGTGGGGTTTGGGTCAAAATCTTGGGCAAATCATGTTAGTGTTTTGTTTATGGGGATGTTAAGGAAGATTTAGAAAAGATTTGGGGTTAATTGGAGTTGAATTGGGTTAGTTTGGGCTAAGTTTGGGTCATGGGTCCAAATTTGGGCTTTAAGGCCCAAAGTGAAATTGGATCCAAATGTCAACCAAATTGGACTTGGATTTGGTCTATATTGGTATTGGGGATGTTGAATTGAAGTTTAGAATTGAATTGGACCAGAATTTGGGTCAATTGGATAGGTTTGGTTTAACATTGGGTCTACTTTGGGTTAAAATGGGTCAATTTGGGGGTTTTGACAAAAGTAGGGTAAATTGACAAAATTGGCCCATGGTGTAGTTGGACAAAATGAAATTGGGAATATTTGGGATTTTCTGAAATTTTCTGGGAATTTTCTGAATTTTTGGATTTTTAGGCCAAGAAGGGTATTTTGGGTATTTGGAGGGTATTGGGGGGTATTTTTGGAATCTTTGGTATTTTTGGGTATGGATGATCAATTTGAGTGATGTGGAGATGTTTGGGATTGATTTTGGAAAATTTTGGGTAATTTGGAAATTTTGCAAAAATTTGGGTAATTTCGAGGTTTTGGGTAGGTTTAATAGGTGTAGGGTCCCGGGGTCAAAATTGAAAATTTGGGAAATTGAAGATTGGGTGAATTTGGGTGGAAAGAAGTCATTTTGGATGAGCCATGAAGCCATATCAAGCCCATATGAGCCATGAGAGGACTCATTTGAGGCATTCATCTATGTTGTTCCTAACCCTCTTGCCGAGGGCTTAGGGGTTAAGGACCATCCTCGTGAATCACCCACATGAGTCGGGAGGTTAAGTTGGGTATGGGTGTGGTTTTAGGAAGTGTGTGGAAATGTAGTGTGTAAGTGTAGTGTAAGTCAACCCCTCACTGCGACCAGGGCCACCTGGGGTAGTCCTAAGGCCAAAGAGTCCTATAGGAACTCATCCTTTAAACTTCCACATTTGATTTCAACCCTCTAGGTGATTAGGGGTCTATGGTCAAGTTTGTGGAATTTGCAGAGAGTTTAGAAGTGGTTTGAATTTCTAAAAGGCGGGTCCCAATTCTAGTCCTCTAAGACAGTCAAAGGAAAAGCCTAAGGCTAGATCCTAAGTACTAAAGAGAGAAGAGAAGACCTCATCGAAAATGAGGTCAACAAATGGACCTCCGATAGGTGTGGTGAGTCGACGGAGCACACCGCGCGTATTGGTGTTGACCGAAGCGATCAACAAAACCAACACGGATGTCCAAGTGACGAACTTAGGACGAAGTAGAAGAGTTTCGTCTGGGAGTGTCAAGTATATCTCCGGAACCGGAGATTCTCGAACTCTCACTGGGGAAAGGAAAAGGAGGTAAATCCCAAATCACATGATCCGGGGGAATTTCGATTTAGATTTTATTTTGTTTCAATTTATGTTTTGATGTGTGAGTTTAGATTTCAACTTGGAGTTTTTTTTTTTTTATTGAAGTTTGTCAAAATTAATTTGAAGGGTTTGATTTGAAATTAAAATTGGAGTTCTGAGGTTTTAGATGTAACATCTCCAACCTCGAAAGAAAATTGAATTGATTAGATTGAATCGTTGCAATGAGAAGAGATCTCAGAGCAAAGTGGTGTTGGATATAAAATCCTTAATCTCAAGAGTTTGATTTTGATGTATTTCATTGCAATAGGGAAAGAATCCTAAAGCAATGCAGTCTCGGATGTAAATTCCTTAACCCCGGGAATTCGATTTGATGTATTTCAGTGCAATAGGGAAAGAATCCTAAAGCAATGCAGTCTTGGATATAAAATCCTTGACCCAAAATGTTTGAATTTGATGTATTTCAGTGCAATAGGAAAAGAATCCTAGCGATAGCAGTCTTGGATGTAAAATCCTCGACCCAAAAGTTTTGAATTTGATGTATTTCAGTAGCAATAGGAAAGAATCCTAAAGCAGTGCAGTCTTGGATGTAAAATCCTCGACCCAAAAGTTTGAATTGATGTATTTCAGTGCAATAGGAAAAGAATCCTAAAGCAGTGCAGTCTTGGATGTAAAATCCTCGACCCAAAAGAGTTTGATTTGATGTATTTCAGTGTACGATAGGAAAAGAATCCTAAAGCGATGCGGTCTTGGATGTAAAATCCTCGACCCAAAAGGTTGAATTCGATGTATTTCGAAGTGCAATAGGAAAAGAATCCTAAAGCGATGCGGTCTTGGATGTAAAATCCTCGACCCAAAATGTTTGAATTTGATTTTGATGTATTTCGATGTGATAGGAAAAAAATCCTAAAGCGATACGGTCTTGGATGTAAAATCCTCGACCCAAAAGTTTGAATTTGATGTATTTCGAGTGCAATAGGAAAGAATCCTAAAGCGAGTGCGGTCTTGGATGTAAAATCCTCGACCCAAAAAAGGTTTGAATTTTGATGTATTTCAATGCAATAGGAAAAGAATCCTAAAGCGATGCGATCTTGGATGTAAAATCCTCGACCCAAAAGTTTGAATTTTGATGTATTTCGAAGTGCAATAGGAAAAGAATCCTAAAGCGGTACGATCTTGGATGTAAAATCCTCGACCCAAAAGGTTTGAATTTTGATGTATTTCGGTGCGATAGGAAAAGGATCCTAAAGCGATGCGGTCTTGGATGTAAAATCCTCGACCCAAAAGTTTGAATTTTGATGTATTTCAGTGCAATAGGAAAAGAATCCTAAAGCAGTGCAGTCTTGGATGTAAAATCCTCGACCCAAAAGAGTTTGAATTTGATGGAGACTTGAAGCCTGGAAAGATTGAATTCGGAATTTTGGAAATTTGGAAGGATGAGTTTGAACTCGATTGAAATTTGATTTAAGATTTGATTTGAAATTTGGACGATCAAGTTTGAAACTTGATCGAGATTGGATTTGGAATTTGATTGAGGATTTGATTTGAAATTTGTAAAGATGGAATTTGATTTTGAAGTTTGGAAGGATGGAATTTGATTTTGAAGTTTGGAAGGATGGAATTTGAGATTTGTGTTGATTTCGTTTATCTTTTAATGGTTCAAATTTTATTTTATCGTTTATTTAATGTTCATGTGGACTTGGTGTTTGTCATTTTTCAGATTTTTTTTTTAGAAAGTTTTCTTTTATTCTTTTTTTTATTTCTTTTCTGTTCTTTGTTCGAAGTTCATTTAACTTTAATGGCGTTTCCTAATCAATTTGCACAAAAGAGGTGAAGGCCAAAAACGTGACATGGTCACTTTCATTCCAATCATGTTGAAAATACATCATACAACTCGATCCGGAATATATTTCATACAATCCACGTAGACTCAAAACGGATCGTGTATGATCTTTATTGATCCATCAAAAGAATCATCCGTCAAAAATCCATGTCCGAATAGTGAGGTACATGGTCTATAACATCACCTTCCAAGCCATCCTTGGCAAGGATGCCGACTGGATGTACGTCGGAGGTGTGATATTTCCCATGTAACTCACGGCTCGTAAGGCCGGAGATTCTCTAGCTGCGGGTCCGGTTGGAAATGGTAAGGTATTTCTATCGTCGTCCATCCTCCCGAAAGTAACCGAGATTCGCTCCACCGGCACCCCTGGTATGCAATGCTTTGCGATATCCGCTCCGTTACCTTGCGGTATCATGACGGAACCCACCGGTAAAGGTATCTTTACCGGCCCTCGGAACTCACCCGGGCCCGCTATCCGGAGGTCGCATCCGAACATGATGTTACACTCATTTAAGAAAGAGACCGTGCGTAAAGGTCCGACGAAGTCGTGGTGATCAATATGTGGGGGTATGCGGTCACCCCTGTTTGTAGATGTTGATAATGCGGCTATTGGGTATGCAATCGACTGGCAGGTACCCTCCATGTTATCAATCTTTTTACCATTCTCTTGATAACCGATGGCATCGGATCTACTTGCCCATGAAGGAGTATTCCGGTGGGTTTCCCTTCCCGTCTTCAGAGAAAGTTGTAGCAAGCATCCGCATTGTATTGTGATTCTTCCTTTCCTCGGCATCCATCTCCGGGGTTCCGAGTATGTGTTTTCCCTCGGGCGGCTGCTCGGCCCATTCTTTTCGCATCCCGGATACAATCCACGATTTGCCGTTGTTCATACTCCGAGAATATGTCGGTGTGTAGCTCGAGGCCTTCTAGTATGTTGATTCTTCTTCCTTTAATTCTCTCGAAGTATTCGAAAGTTTTCTTTCAACTTTCTCGCATCCTCTCCAGCTCGTATTCGGAATGATCTGCAGATGGCGAGGCCTTGTGACATATTGTGGGATATATGGTTCAATCCCTTCACGTTCCCCGCATACCTCGGCTCCTCGGGGATGATGCCTGTCGGGACATCCCCGGGGTTGCTTCGCAACAAGGTCATGCACTCGCTGGTGGTTCTATCCGGTGGCGTGGTAGCCTTCTTCCTTCCGATCTTCCGGAGATTTCCACGGTTCTTCTGTTATTCTAGGAGCCGGCCTCCTTTCTTCGGGTTCCTGGTGAACCGGTGTCCTTGAAGTGTACGTACCGGCGTAGTAACTTGTCTCGTCGTGCTTGGTCTGCGACTAGTTTTGTTAACATTTTACGGATACGGCGATTCTTATTTCTTCGTTGCGTGGTCGTGAGAGTAGCTCTCCGAACTTCTTGAATCTCTGCGGGCGCGGCGGCGACAAGCCCGCCCTCCGCCGTAGCGACTACGGACTTCATTTTCTTGTCTTCTTCGGTGTTTGCTTTTCTTTTCTTGTTGTTGGATTGGTGGCTTGGGCCACCCACTTTCATCACTCGTCCGTCCGGGCAGTTCTTCTCGGTTAATCGGGACCCGGTCACTTTCCTCGTATCGTAGGCCTCGTCGGTGCGAAATCCGAGTCAATCTCGATTATCGCTCCATCTTTCACCCTCTTTTCATCGAGTGCAAGGCTTACGCCATTCTTAAAGTTCAAGACCAACCGCCCGTTCGACATTTCCCCGCGAAAAGACAAGGAAAAGAATCGTGGGTTGTACTTAAGAACAAGAACATTAAGAAAATGTTTATTAAAGATACATTTTTTATTATTCTTATATTTTAACAGGAATGAAGTAGGATAAGATCAGAAAAGGGACTTTGATTTGGAGAAGAAAACGAGGAAAACTTTATTATCATTTATTTATTTATTTTAGCACATTTTATTATTTTTGGGTTCGGACCCAATCACAAGTAATTACTTCGCCCGTGTTTCTTAGGGATGAAGAATTCATTCCTTCAAAACATCAGGTAGCGTAATACTTTTTCAAGTATCGTCCATTGATCGGAAGCATATGTCGTTCTCCCTGGCAATTCACTAGCTGGTAGGAGCCTCCTGAGTATACCGCTTCAACCACAAATGGTCCTTCCCAAGTGGGTTCAAATTTTCCTCCTATCTTGCGGTGTGCAAGAATAGGTCTCTTGAGAACGAGAACTAAGTCACCAACTTTGAAGGTTCTTGGGCGGACCGGTTTGTCATGGGCTCGAACCATTTTAGCTTGGTATAGTTCTAAATTCGTTGCGCTGCAAGTCTTTTCCCTTCCAAGTTTTCTAATTCTTCGAGTCGTAGTCCGGCGTTTTCTTCCGTTGTGATCTTGTTTCGCAACCGCAATTCGAGTGAAGGAAGCCGAACCTCTAAAGGTAACACTCGCCTCGGACCCATACACCAGAGCGTAAGGTGTAGCTTGAGTAGGAGTTCTGAAGGTTGTCCGGTAGGCCCATAAGGCTTCTAACAATTTCTCGTGCCAATTTCTCTTATTATCGTCCAAGGTTTTCTTTAAGATTTGAACGAGAGTTTTATTAAAAGCCTTAGCGAGACCGTTTGCTCTTGGGTAGTAAATTGTTGAGTATCGCCAGTCGATTCCGTGTCTCCTGACAAAATTGTTGATTTGTGTGCTTCGAATGCCGACCCATTATCCGAGATGATCCTCGCGCGGCACTCCGAAACGGTAGACAATTTGGTTTTTGAAAAGCCGCAAGCACGTGGTGTGCTTTCACTTCTCTAAGTGGAACCGCTTCCGCCCACTTGGAAAAGTAATCCGTAGCCGCAAGAATGAAGCGATGTCCTTTCGAAGATGGTGGTTCTATTGGACCCACTATATCCGTGCCCCAACATTCAAATGGCCACGACGCAATTATCGGGTGCGGCACATTTGGAGGTTGGTGTAGAACCACTCCGTGCACTTGGCATTGGTGACGGCTCTTGGCGATTTTCATGCGATCGGTCATCATCGAGGGCCGGTAGTACCCTAGTCTTTTAATTTTCATTTTCATCTTTGGACCCGATCGGTGAGCGCCACGGAGTCCCGAATGCACCTCTTTAACAATTTCACGGGCCTCGGACCCGCTTAGGCACCTTAGCCACATTTGATCAAAAGACCTTCGTATAATGTGTTGTTTATTAATGCGTAAGACGCAGTTCTTTTCTTGATCCGATGGGCCGCCGACCTATCGTCCGGTAGCTTTCTCGTTTGCGGGTAGTCCATCAATGGCCGTCGCCAATCTTCTCGTGTTTTCCGTCACTCGCTGCAATCGATTCTTTTTCTTTCGTCGATTTGTGTATTGTGTCTATGTCGAGCCGTGATAGGACCCGACGTCCGTGAACCGACACTTCCATCGATTCATCTTGCAAACGAGCAAATTCTTTTGCGAGACGGGCTAAAGCATCTGCTAAAGCATTCTCTTTTCTAGGAATTTTGTAGATTGTCACATTTGGGATCCGTTCCAACAGTTCGTATGGCATACCGGAAGTATTGGTCGAGTCTTGGCTTTAGAATTCCGTACTCGTCCGACGATCCGTTGAATGATTAACTGTGAATCCCCGTAGATGTTGATGTCTGTTATCCCCATTTGAATGGTTAATTCCAATCCCGTTATGAGGGCTTCGTATTCTGCTTCGTTGTTTGTACACGGTTCTATCAAGTGGTAGGAGTATCTTAACATCCCCCGCTCCGGTGTTATAAAGATTAGCCCGATTCCTGCCTTACCGGGCACTATCACTTGCGATTCTTCGTCTTTGTGTGTCGAAGATGCTCCGTCAAAATATAATTCCCAACGTCGATCGTCGAGGTCTTCTAAGTTCATTATTTGTTCATCCGGCGGATCGTCATTGAGAGGAGATTCGGCCGCAAAGGGTGTGTCTGCGAGGAAGTCCGCTAAGACTTGTCCCTTTACGGCACGCAGAGGCACGAAAGTTATATCGAATTGCAATAATATCATTGACCATCCGGCAAGTCCGCCGGAAAGTGTTGGACGAGTCATCAAGTATTGCAATGGATTAAACTTCGAAATCAAGTTGACCTTATGAGAAAGCATGTAGTGCCCGAGCTTTTGAGCGGCGAAGATCGAGGCCAAACAATGCTTTTCAATTGCGGAATACCTTACTTCCGTCGGAAGTAAACGACGGCTTAAGTAGTAAAGAGCATTTTCTTTACCCTCATCATCGACTCAGGCTAACAGGGCTCCGAGGAGTCATCTAAAGCCGCGGTGTAAAGTATCGCCGGTCTACACCGAGATCGGGGCTGCTAAGACAGGAGGTGTCATTAAATATTGTTTAATGTCTTCGAAGGCCTTCCGGCATTTCTCTTCCCAAATAAATTTGGCGTCCTTTTTAACTAGTGCCGAGAAAGGTCGACACCTACTCGACGGGTTTGAGATAAAGCGTCGAAGATATGCCAACTTCCCTTGAAAAGATCGTAGTTGTTTTAAGGTTTTGGGAGGCGGCATTTCTAAGATAGCTTTAATCTTCTCCGGATCGATTTCAATTCCACGATGTCGGACAACGAATCCTAAGAATTTCCCGGAGGTGACGCCGAAGGCGCATTTTAAGGGATTCATCTTAAGGTTAAATTGTCTTAATCGTTCGAAAACAATTCTCAAATCATACGAGTGGTTTTCCTTTACTTTGCTTTTGATGACGACATCGTCCACGTAGCACTCGACTTGATTGTGGATGAGATCATCAAAAATTCTTGTCATTGCTCTTTGGTAAGTTGCTCCTGCGTTCTTCGATCCGAATGGCATCACCGTGTAGCAAAATACTCCGATCGGCATTCCGAATGCCGTAAGCTTTTCATCTTCTGGAGCCATTTTTATCCGGTTGTATCCCGAAGATCCATCCATGAATGAGAATATTTCATGTGTCGAAGCAATATCGATCATCGGTTCCGGAATCGGTAGAGGGAATTCATCTTTTGGACATGCCTTGTTTAAATCTCCGAAGTCCACACAAATTCCGATCCGACCATTCTTCTTTCGACCGGCACCACATTGGCTAACCGAGTCGGGTATTGTTCTTCACGGACAAATTTAGCGTCTATTAGCTTTTTAACTTCGGCTATGACTTGTTGTTCGATTTCCGGACGCATTCTTCGGGACCTTGTCCGACTGGAACGAAGTAGGATCCACTCCTAGCTTATGGACCGCAACCTCCGGGGCTAATCCCGGCATTTCATCGTAGCTCCAAGCAAAACAAGTCTTTAAATTCCATTAATAACTTGATTATTTCTTCGGAGTCTTTTTTATTGAGTAAGGAGCTAACAAAGGTAGGTCTAGGCTCTTCGCTAGTACCTAAGTTAACTTCCGTCAACTCATCTATTGTTGATTTAATTTCTTCTTCGAATTCGGTGGAGCGTCTCCAATTTGTAAATCTTCGAGTTCGTCCGTAGTTTCCATGCGGTTTTCATTGGACTTGCAAGTGACAACCAAGCAAAATTCGGCATCGTCAATCGACCCTACCGTGCCGAATCCGAGTCCATACTTTGAATTGGGAGGACGACCGGAGTTATTCCATAACTTTTCAAAATGTTGTGATTGGCCTCTTGTCCATTGTCGAGGTAAGAAACCACGTTGAATTAAATTTTGAACACAGGGAGAGTACCACCCAAAAGGTAATTCCATTAATTCTGATGAAGTGACATCTTCGAATTGTACATTATTTTCAGTTTTGGAGGAAGAAGCACCATGGTAGAATTTGATCGGCTTTGCACCGTCATTACGTACCTCTTTGACCACCATACCCTCGATCTTGCTAGGCTTGGATCGGGGTTAGGGTCATAGTATGTACATAGTGGTTAATCTTCTCGTACATTGATTTGTATTCTTCGTTCTTTTCATCTTCGAGGGGGATCTTGTATTGCGGCTTCTTTCGACTTATTGTCGTCGCTTCTCGCTTGATTTCTTTTTCTTCTTCGAACTATCATCCCAATCAACATTGATGGTTGGTTTCCTCCGTCCGATTGTCCTAGCGTCTCTACCACGACCTCGTCCCCGGCCTCGACCTCGGATGCGAGTTGTGGAGAAACCTTCACCATCTCTCCGGAAGGGAGTGGTGAGTGATCGTTGGACTAGAACTTCGGGTTCTTCGTTGTCTCGAACTTTCTTTGCTTCATTTGTTACGGTATCTCTGGAGAAGATTGTTTTCTTTGGCGGTGCATAATAAGCTGCATCTTCATGGATTCCAATCTCATGTACGGAGAATGGTTGCAAGTCACCTTTGATGCACTGTTCCCCTCCATCGTAGTACTTGATGCACTGGTGTAGAGATGATGGTACCATCCTGTTTTCATGTATCCATGGTCGGCCCGACGAAAGCGTTGAACGACGTTTCGAATCGATTATGTGAAATTTTGCGGTTGTCTTTGCTAAGTCACCGGTCTTCATCAATAGCGTTATTGACCCGAGGGCTCTTTCTCCTTTCTGGTTGAATCCTCTTAATAACATTTTGTCGGCCTCGAGCTCACGAGCATCAATTTCCAAGTATGCTAGCGTTCGAAGACTCATTATATTGATTGATGCTCCTGGATCCACCAATACTCTGGAGAGCGTAAACTTCCCAATTGTAATCGAAATGTACAACGGTCGGTTGTGATCTCGTCGTCCCAAGTAGTAGGTCATTGTCCGTGAAGGTAACACCTCGTCGTTCCTTTAACGAGCAAACCTCATCTAAGGAATCTCCGGCCATTTGAGCTAAGCAAATTTCCGGATCAAGTAAGGCCTTGATCGAGCTTCCCTCATCTCCTTTGATAAGATGAGAGCATCGTAAATGCTCGGCTTGGCGGTAGTTTCCTAAGATGGGCTAGTACATTGTAGTCCACTTTGTTTCCATGCGTCTCGGCTTCTTCTCGAATGGGTATTTCTTCTGCTGGGGTTGGTTCTTCTTGAACAACCACCTGCTTTCCTTTGTCTTTTGGACCCATTCTCGGAGGTAGAACTTTTCCACTTCTTAGGTTGACTTCTGTAATTTCTTCCGAATCTAGTGTTGAGTTTGTCGGTGTCTCCTCCTCGAATCGGAATGACCGGCTCTTCCGGATTATGTTCCAAATCCGAAGGCTCTAACTCTATCGTAATCGGAGCTCCTCGAAACTCGCGGATAGAGCCGTTGTTTGTTGAGCTCTCGTAGCCTCCTTGATGGATGTCTTCTTCGTCATTTTGATCGTCGAGATCTTGTATGATTTGAGAATTGTTGTTGGTATCGAAATTGACGCCCGGATTGTCACTAGTTACGTAATCGTTAGAAACAGTCAAAACGTAGCCAACGCCATCATCCTTATCATTATATGATCTCACCGAAGCGAGCAGATAATCATACAAAATCGGAGGTTCGAGGATCTCTCCCCGAATCGAAACAACTATCCTAGGATAAGCAGCCCCTAGTCTAGCCTTAGGAATCTCGGTCCCCTCTTCTTCGTCAATTTTCTTCTTCTCTTCGATTTTCTTCTGTCGAGGTGGTTCTTCTATCGCAAGTGATAGTACCGACTTAACGGGTCTCGAACTCTGAATTGAAGCTCGCACCGAAGCGGTTCGGATGTTATCTAAAATCTTCTTCGAAGACCTCGTCCAGGCGGTAGTCCATCCATCGTCAGTTGCATAGGGATCTATCGGGATGACGGGATCGGTTGAGATAACATTGACGGAACCTCCTTTCTGGGGTTCCTTCATATACTCCTTCGGGATTGTTATATTTCCTTTCCGAAGGTTGTCATTGAGCCAACTTTTAAAGGTAATGCGGTCTTCTATCTTGTGCCCAAGCATCCGATGGTAGGGGCAAAAGTTGGGATCACCTTTCTTGTTGACTTCCTCTCGGTCTTTTGGGCTCTGGCAACTTGGAAATCCGGAGTTTTCATTGAGGCTACGGAACATCTTCGCATCTGCTTCATTCTTGAACGGATATTCTCCGCTCGAAGCTCCCTCAATGTACGTTGCGGACGAGACGGTTGTTCATACTTGCGGAGACGACTGATAGCTGGACCGGGGTTGCTTGGTAATTTTGTTGTGGTTGCTTCGCGGCCGTTCGGTGGTATTTGCATCGGTTGCTTGCCTTTGTCAACTCGCTCGCAACGATCCCGCATTTCTTCTCGAAGGTCTTCACCGGCTCCTGCTTGTCCGTTTTGTCGGCAAAACTTAATTGCTTCGCCTCTTCTTGCAAGCTTCCGGCCTTGCTTAACAACTTCTCAAAAGTCTTAATAGTGAATCCCTTGAGGAGAAGTGCTATCGGGCCGTGAATGCTTTTAAGCAAGATGCCGACTGCATGTTGTTCTTGCTGTTGTGGTTCACACTTCATGCTTAAATTTCTCCATCGAAGTATGTAATCCACTAGAGTTTCATTCGGCCTTTGTTTCTCTACCACTAAATCACCTATAGTGATGTGGTGCTGAGCTCCGGCAAATCGCTTAATGAAGAGGCTCTCTAGCTGCGAGAATGTCTTTACGGATCCGTTGGGTAATTCCGCATACCGGTCGAGGCGATCCCCGACGGATCGCTAACGAACCGTCGGAAGAGTAGCGCATCGCTCCCGCCGGCATTGTAACAAGCGGCACGAAAGTGTGCAACATGCTCGTCGGGGTTCCGGCTCCGTCGAAGGTCTTAAATAGAGGTGGTACGAAGCCCTTCGGGTATTGGACAGCGTCGAATTCTTCCGGATAAGGTCTACCCGTCCGAATAGATGTCCCGTTCTTCGATTGTGCTAGGGCTTCTCGCACTCGTTGCTCTACCAAGTTCTTGATATCCTTTTCGGGGATCATACTTTGTGTTGTATCCTTTTACGGTGGTCATCCCCATTGACGGATGTAATCTCCTTTCCTCCGTCTACAATGTGAATGACCTGCTGGGGTGTCTCTACATGTGGTTGTACTTGACTTTGGAGAGTGGCCAGAGCTATGGCCATCTCTTCCATCCTTTTCGCCATTTGAGCGATCGTGTCGTCCTTTTCTCGAAGCTGTCTCTTCATCAGTTCCGGCTCCTCTCTTTCTGCGGCTGCAGGAGCACCTTGAGAAGATGATGAAGCTCGTGTTTCAACCATGTTGATTTCTCGCATATTCGTTGTCCATGAATTCCGATGAGTCGATCTCATCTCCGAACTTTTCTTCTCTTTCTTTTGCCAACCGTCGGATGTCGGTTCTCAACTTTTCCATGGCATCTTCTAGCGGAGCTTTCGTGTATCTTTGTGGTTGTCATGCGATGGTTGCGGGTCCTTTTTTCACGAGTCCCCTTCATCGCGAGTAGCGCTTTCTTCGGATTCAAGCCTCTCGGCGAGACTTTCTCTCCGGTCGCTCGTTTCAATCTCAATCGCCCGTGGTGGGACGCCACACCATCCTTCTAGCAGACAGAAGGTCTAGGACCGGATGGTCCGGTGGCCAAATGCTGGAAGGTGGTATCCTCCCTAATCTGTAATCCTGATACTACGACAGGCGGGCTAGCCTTCATTCTCTTGCTTGGCTTTTCTATCATGACGGCGGGTTCTACTCGGGGCCCAAGACGGGATTTGACTGGCACCCACCCTATCCTTCGTAGAATTTCCGACACGGGGCAGTTTCCTTCTTTGCTAGCTTTTCTACCAAAGTTTGCGGTCGAGCAAACGGCGTAGTTCTAGTTCTTTTCTTGCGGCTATTGTTGTAGTATGCGGGCCGTGGTAATGTGGCGGCAATCTTTCGAACATTCTCCTCATCCTCTGCGGCGGAGAGGGGATGGAACCCGCTTCCTCCCAAAAGTGGTATGTAGTCGGGCGGTGGTGTATATTCCGGTAGCGGTGTATATTACGGCAACTCTGGAATTTCCTCCAGGAAGGCAATCTCAGCAGCTCTGGCTTCCCTGGCGATCCTTCTAATTCTATTTCTTCTTTGGGTCTTTGTCAGCGACGGAATCTTCAAACTGGACCCGATTTCGAAGACAGATGGTCTTACAGGAAGATCCGTACCCTCCACGGTAACAGGTTTATCATAGTTCTGGATTCCTTTCCCCTTTGATTTGGCGTAAGTCGGGGTAGGTGCAGAAACAACTAGACCAGTGGGGGTAGTGAGAACGATCCTCCTGCGGACGGCGGTACTCCTCCTAGTCGGGACCCTTTGCGGGGAGGAAACTCTTGGGTCGACCTAAGGTTGAACTCGAGCGGTGGTTCCTCGGCTTCGGATACCTTGTTTGTCGGTGCAAAGAGGGAGACGTCGGTGACCTTGACGTTCGTGTTTTCGAATCCTCGTCCAAATCGGATGACCCCATTGTCGGGCGGCTCATCCTTATAGACAGCGAAGTCCAGTCCGTTGGTGAAGGAGAAAATCAGTTTCGGGGCTTCCATTTCTGTAGGGTAGATTCTGGTTGTCAGTCCCAAGTTATGCTTCTTTTCTTTAGGACGAAAAGAAAGGAATTGAAAAGAGTCCGAACTCATTCTTTGTTCATGTATTTATAAAAAGGAATCATTTGTTAAAAGAATCACTTATTAGAGGGTTTGTTTATTTAGAACGGAATGTTCAAAGGTGTAGAGAAGGTAAGGAATCCGATTCAGAAAGGAAAAGAAAGTCTTAAGCAAGACTTCCCGACTCGAAGGATCACTCCTAAACTAACACCTATCGGGGTCCACCCCACCTCAGAAATGAGGTAAAAGGATCTCGGAACCTCTCTGTTTAGGGGTGTCTAAACAGTGGCTCCTAAATCCGAGAGAATGTTGGCTATACTTGTTCAAGATAGAAATGAACATAGTATTCCAACGGAAAGAAGGGTAGTTTGATCCATTAGGGACATGGATACACTACCGATTTTTGAAAGCAGAATTATTTGATTATAATGGAGAGAGGAACCATCCCCAGCGGAGTCGCCAGAAATCCTGTCGGCATATTTTTAGGTCGTGTTTTATTTTGAAGAGGGGGTCGCCTAACAGAAGCTGTCGACGAATTTTTAATTTAATTAAAATAAATAATTTGAAAAGTAGTATTTGATTTTGAAAATAATTTTAAATTTGAAGGTTTTAAGATATGAGATTAAACCGATCTCACATCCCAAATAGTTTATATAAACGAGCACCGCACCACAAGCCGTGTATCTATCCCTAAGGATAGACACATCGCTTGATGGTGGGGCTTGATTAAATAAACTAGAAGATTAGTGACATCCGTTTGGTCCACGAACCAATTTTATAAGCCGACAAGTTTCCCACGCTTAATATGAAAACATTAAACGAGGTTTATATTACACGGGTTCTTTAAAATTCCCTATAAGGGCAAGCCCCTATAGTTAATTACATCTCAAGTGATGGGAATCACCTAAGAAAACTCTCGATGATAATCAATAATTCTGCTCTCGAAGATTTCAAAGTTTAAGTTTTTCAAAGATTGAATTTTGGAATTTCAATAGGGAATGGATCAAATTTGGAACATTTTGTTTTGTGAATCCAAAAGGAAGAAAGGTAGGAGAAATCACTGATTCGAAGTGACCTTCGGTAATTTCCCGACTATCCTATTGTTTGGCTTGAATTTAGGAAAGTCCTAATATTTATTTAGTATTTCAATCTTGCCAATTTTAATTAATTAGGGCTTATATTTGTATGATAAAATCAAACAAATAGCCTGGAAGATGTGAGGGTTTGTTGTCGTATCGGACGACTACCTCGGAATCCTAAGACCGGTTAGGGCTTAATTTGCAATGCAAATGCCTAACGAAGAGTTGAGGATTTATGTTGCACTAGGCAAGCTACCTCGAAGTCCTATGGCTTGGTTATTTAATTCTAAAAAAGTTTTGCTGAAGTAGGTTCAAGTTTTTGCGACGACGATGGCCGTGTCGCCCACCATGCTCCAAGTTCCTTATTGTTTCGGAGGTTTAGTTTTAGAAATCATAAATCGAGGAGATGAGAGAAGTGTTTTGGTCTGAGAAGCCTTAATTTTCCAAGTGTTTTGTATTTTGATTAAAACAAATCTTAAAGTTGATTATAACGACACCGGTTAAGATCCCACGGTTCCATCCTTCCGGCATCATTATTTTTATCGGATTCACTTAGTCCGGATGAATTTGCTAAACTCAGCCGAATGAGTTCCACACTTTCATTTAGACCGTGGGAAATCCCGTTAGCAACACGTAGGTTACATCATCCGAGGTATTCCCGATCATCCAACGGGACGTTTTAATTTAGTTGTAATTGTAGTTTTGTGTTCCGTTTGTGATTAAATTTTGAGTTGTTTTATATTTTGAAATGTTGTGGCGGTGAATTTTATCTTGCAATGACTTTTAACTTAATTTTGGTTTCGGTTTTAGGGGCTATCCTAAAGGTGTGGGTTTTCATGCAACGATTGTTTTATCATGCAAGAAAAATAAACGCGAGTTGCAATAAAGTAAATTGCAATAATGTAAATTATTTGGAAAATAAATTGCGGGAAAGTAAATTGCAATAATACAAATGCGTACTCGGAGGGTCTTCCCGTCATCCCAAGCTGCACTTAAAACACAATTAGCATACTTAAGCAAGTTCCTAGGTAAGGCTAAGGGAAAGGTTATGGTTTTCTACTAAATTCCTAATCCTATAGCTAGTCATTTCCTATGACGTCTAGGTTCTTTGTGTTTTGGTTTAAGGACGATTTTCTTCATCGAAGAATAATCAAATTCAATTGTTCTTATAAATGTCCTATCATATTGAGGAAGTGCTTAAGAAGGATCTTAAACATCTTTTCAATATTTCTAGGATTGTTTTAAGTCCAAATGAATTTAATTATACAAATGAATTAATCGTCCAAGAATTTCAAGTTTTGTTAACTTGCTCGGTGAACTAGGACATTTGAATATCCTATGAGTGAAGTGACACTTCATTTAATGTTTTATTTAGGAGTTATAATAACTAAAGCTTTCGAGGGTAAGTTAGTATTCAAATGATTTGGTTTAAGTTAAAGAATTTAAATTTGGAATAGTGTTCAAGTTGCTTTTAAATTTATTTTCTTTACGTTTTAGGTGATGTTATATTTAATTCAATTTAATTTAATTTTAATTGAGTTTTAATTTAATTTAATTTGATTGAGTTTGATTTAATTTGATTTGATGTTTAATTAATTTGATTTGATTTAATTTTAATTTGATTATTTAATTTAATTTAATTCAATTATTTAATTTAATTTATTTAATTTAATTTAATTTGATTTAATTCAATTTTATTTAATTAATTTAATTTATTTAATTTAATTTAATTTAATTTAATTTAATTTAATTTAATTTAATTTAATTTAATTTAATTTAATTTAATTTTTAATTTTAATTTAATTGTTAATTTAATTTAATTTAACTTAATTTAATTTTTAATTTTAATTGAAATTTTAAAAGAGTTTAATAATTCAATTAAGTCTTTTAATGTTTCAAATTTGAGTTATCATTTTAATTAAGAGTTGAATATTAATGAGATAATTAATTTAGGGACTTTTTAAATTAAAGAATAAATCTCTTCCTAATAAATATCCCTTATTTTAATAATTCCAATTTATTATTCCTCCAAATTTAATCTATTATTTAATTAAAGTTTAATCATTTTAAAATTGTTTAATGGGTTTCTACCCTTTAATTATTTAAATTTCAATCATCCAAATCAGATTAAGGTCAAATATTTTACTTGTTGATTTTTTATTAAACCTAAAGTTTTAATTAAGGGTTAAAAGTTTAATTACCATTTTACCCTTTAAGCTTAATAATTTCATAATTCACTAAATTGAACCCAAATGAACTTGAAATTTTTATGTGACTTCACTCATATGTCAATAAAGACATGAGAGGAGAAAATGTGATTTTTCTGTATTTAATTTATTTATATAATTATTTTTGGTGGAAAATAGAGATTTTCAAGGAAAATTTAATAACATGACCAAGGGAAAGTTTCTGTCCTTAAGAAAATTAGGGGACATTCCTAATGACCAGAGAAGCACTTGGACCAATTTTGGTGATTTTTTGAATTATATTATTTTTATTATAATTATTTTGAGTTTTGGAGTATTAATTAATTTAAAAATAAAATAAATGTTGAAAAATGGATTTTATATTTTTCAAAAATCTCTCTGATATCAAGGAAACCAGAGAAGTAAATTTTGCAATTTTATGATTTTTTTATGATTTATTGTAATTATTTTAGTGAAAATGCTAGAAAATACATTTTTTAATTTTAAAATTACCCTAGGGCTTTAAAATTTAATATCTCACTAAATAGACTTAGGAAAAATATGGGGTTTGTTCCTAAGTGATTAAAATTCAAAATGTGACATTTTGGTGAATTTTATTATTTTTGTGATTTTTATTATTTTTTAATTATTAAAATATTAAAATATTATTAAAAATCAACTTTTTCAGAAAATTGAAATTTTAATTTTCTTAGGTTCCCCTGATATCAGAGAGGCTCCAAAACCAATTTAGTGAATTTTTAAAAAGTATTTTAAAAGTTATGAATTTTTAAAGTTTAAAATGGCTAAGTGACTTAATCAACCCAATTAGTGGGGTTAACCAAGTCCAATTGACCTCAAATTTTTATGGTGGATTCCTCTGATCCTAAAGGTCAGTGGAGAATTGATTTCAAGTCAATTTGATGCCTGGTTAACTCTAATTAATTAAAGACCTATTTTGAGTGTTTAAGCCAATTAGGGTTGTTTTGAATGAACTAAGCCAAAACCTATTTTTCCTAGGGTTCTCTGGTCATAAGGAACATCACCAAATTTTCCTAGAATTTATTTCACAACATGCTATTTTTTGGAATTAAAATACTCAAAACGGCAACATGCATTTGAAAAATAAATAACTTTTCACAGAGATGGCCTCGACCTTGGAAAATTCGGGGAATGTTCCCAAGTTCAGAGGCTTCAAAAGCCCTATGGTCTCATGCCATGGTGAATTGTATACATGCATGGAGAATTAAATGTATGCGAGAGAGTAAATAAATTATAAAAAATAAAATACTTGATGAAATTAAATGATTTCTTTTCCACATTATTCTCCTCTGTTCACTTTGAGCAAGAGGGTATTTTTATTTTATTTTTGTGATTTTTCTACACAAAGATAAGGATTTTTAAAGTTTCGATATTTAATAAATACATTAAATACCCTATTTATCTATTTATCCACGCGGCGCCGGCGAAACATCGGCGGCTCCGAAGGGGTACGTGTCGCGCTGTGATTGGGCGCCGCCATCTGAGTCATCCGTCCCGGGCCCCGCGGTTCTCGCACCGTTTCCTGGTCCGACGCCATCTGAGCCGTTCGTCCGCGCGTGTATCGAATGGACGGCATCCGTTCATCGTCCCCGAGTGTTCTCGCCCGAGAGCCGTCCACACTAAATCCCTAAGATCTCACTCGATTCTCGATGGATTTTTACGTTCTTATACTCTATGGATTCGTCTTGAAGAGACGAACACATCTATACGGCTAACATGCATTGAAACTAAGGCATTTGAAATGGAGAATCTCCGGAAGCTCGGGATGGAGAGTTAACTCATACCTTAGCTCGGAGAAGTGTGGCTTCGATCCGAGAGTTGTTGCACCTTCGATTGGGTCCCGGCAAGCTCCGGATGAAGTCTCCCAGTGCAGGGAATTGTCCGGATATGATTTCGACCAAGCCCGATCACAAAGCTTGGAGAGCTGGAGCAACCGGGTGGCTCGGAGATGGGGCTTTTGTTGGTGGACACCTTCCTTTGGTGCGGTGAAGGTGTAGAGCCAATCAATTTGAGAATTGGCTCACTCGTGGAGAAGTGTCCTGGTTTTGGGTGGAATTTCGACTACGAAATTGAGCTTGCAGAGGAGAAATGGCGGGGGATCTCCACTGGGGATCAAGTGTTCTAAGAGTGGAGAAGGGTGCCGGAACAATTTTGGCGAGTTTTGGCAAGGTTTGTGCTTTTTTCTCTCCATGGCCGAGAGGGGTGGAGTTTAAATAGGAGAGGGTGGAGGGCCTCCCAGGGGGAGTTGAGGCATAGGATCAGCTGCTCTGGTGAGGAGAAGAACAGCCATGGTGGCCATTGGGCATGGGGCAACTCAGCAAGTGAGAATTTCAATGTTGGCTCACATGTGAGCTCTCGGCCATGGTGTTTTCCGGCGGCACTGGTGGCCGGCCGGCTGAGCAATGGTCACCATCTTGGTCGAGTGGGTCGGGGGCTGGGGTTTAGTGTAGGCAATTGAGGTTTGACATGTGTAAAGGAGTTTGATTTAAATGGAATGGGAGAAGGCTCACTTTGGCTTGGTTTGGGTCAACCCACCATTTTGGGCTTGGTACACCCTTCCAAGCTCGATTTTGAGCTGAGGGAATCATTTAGGTCGGCTTAGAAGGAGTGGTGAAGTCTCCATCCATGATGAGGTGGCTAAACATGGTTTAGTGTGTGACATGATTAAGGTAAAAAAAGGTTAAAGGAGGTTTAAGAAAGAACCCCCTCTTCTTGCCATAAATGGACTAATGACAAGTCAAAGCCCTCATGGCTTCATGTGGCTTGAGAATGGCTTGTTCATGGCTTCATTTGGCTTGGGAAAAGGTTGATTTGTTTCATGAAAAGGGTTTTAGAAATTTTTGACATTTAGGGGGTAATTTGACAAGTGGCTTGATTTGGAATGGTTTAATTGATGATTTTGAAACTTAGGGGTGATTTTGATCAAATGGATGATGAGGGGAAGTGTCATGTGGGCTTTAGGATGATTTGGGCTTTTAAAATTTAATGAAGATGGGTTTTTAAGAAGGTTTAAGGGAAGTGGGCTTTTAAGTTTAAGGATGTGTTCATGGATGGGAATTTTTGTAGAAGTTTGGGCCAAATAGTTGTTGGTTTTGGTTTAGGGATGTTTCATGAATAATTTGAAATAGATTTAAGGTGGTTTGGGTTTGAATTGGGTTGAATTTGGGTTTATTTGGTAAATGGGCCAATGTAGGTCAAATTGGGCTAACTTGGGCCAATGTTGGGCTAGGGTTGAAATTGATGTAAAATAAATGTTGAGAAATGTTTATGGGAGTGTTTCAAAGAGGTTTTGGCTTTGGTTGGGTTTTGATTTTGAGATTTGGGCCTATTTGGGTTAGGTTTGGGTTTAGGTCAAAATTGGGCTTTTTGATTTTGGGTTGAATTTGAGTGGGGTTTGGGTCAAAATCTTGGGCAAATCATGTTAGTGTTTTGTTTATGGGGATGTTAAGGAAGATTTAGAAAAGATTTGGGGTTAATTGGAGTTGAATTGGGTTAGTTTGGGCTAAGTTTGGGTCATGGGTCCAAATTTGGGCTTTAAGGCCCAAAGTGAAATTGGATCCAAATGTCAACCAAATTGGACTTGGATTTGGTCTAGATTGGTATTGGGGATGTTGAATTGAAGTTTAGAATTGAATTGGACCAGAATTTGGGTCAATTGGATAGGTTTGGTTTAACATTGGGTCTACTTTGGGTTAAAATGGGTCAATTTGGGGGTTTTGACAAAAGTAGGGTAAATTGACAAAATTGGCCCATGGTGTAGTTGGACAAAATGAAATAGGGAATATTTGGGATTTTCTGAAATTTTCTGGGAATTTTCTGAATTTTTGGATTTTTAGGCCAAGAAGGGTATTTTGGGTATTTGGAGGGTATTGGGGGGTATTTTTGGAATCTTTGGTATTTTTGGGTATGGATGATCAATTTGAGTGATGTGGAGATGTTTGGGATTGATTTTGGAAAATTTTGGGTAATTTGGAAATTTTGCAAAAATTTGGGTAATTTCGAGGTTTTGGGTAGGTTTAATAGGTGTAGGGTCCGGGGGTCAAAATTGAAAATTTGGGAAATTGAAGATTGGGTGAATTTGGGTGGAAAGAAGTCATTTTGGATGAGCCATGAAGCCATATCAAGCCCATATGAGCCATGAGAGGACTCATTTGAGGCATTCACTATGTTGTTCCTAACCCTCTTAGCCAAGGGCTTAGGGGTTAAGGACCATCCTTGTGAATCACCCACATGAGTCAGGAGGTTAAGTTGGGTATGGGTGTGGTTTTAGGAAGTGTGTGGAAATGTAGTGTGTAAGTGTAGTGTAAGTCAACCCCTCGCTGGACCGGGCCACCTGGGGTAGTCTAAGGCCGAAGAGTCCTATAGGAACTCATCCTTTAAACTTCCACATTTGATTTCAACCCTCTAGGTGATTAGGGGTCTATGGTCAAGTTTGTGGAATTTGCGGGGAGTTTAGAAGTGGTTTGAATTTCTAAAAGGCGGGTCCCAATTCTAGTCCTCTAAGACGATCAAAGGAAAAGCCTAAGGCTAGATCCTAAGTACTAAAGAGAGAAGAGAAGACCTCATCAAAAATGAGGTCAACAGTAGTACAACTGATCATATTCTGAAAAGCATCCAAAAGTCGATCATGTGTACAAAACCTGAACATAACTGACATATCATATCATCTGGTTGCTGCAAAAGTGGTGACAACAACTGACATGACTTGTTGAAAGGGGTAGTAAATTTCTGTCGCCTGAGGCTGCTGCGGGGAAGAGCCAACCTACCAAGGTTATGCTCTGGAACAAAAGTCTGCTCGCGAACTCCTTGAGGCACTGCCATTACAGTGGCAAAGGATGAAGGTTCTCCAATTCTGGATTTGGCTCGTAGTAAAACAACACTTTATCTTCATCCATTCTTCTGAAGGTGACTGACACCCTTATTCTTGTAACTCCTGGGATGCAGTGTTTTGCCAAATCTACTCCATTTACTTTTAGTACCAGTACGGACCCAGCTGGTAGGGGAATTTCAACGGAACCTCAGAATTCTCTCGGTCTGACAATCTGGATTTCTCATCCAAATAAAATATTACTTTTATGTATAAAAGAGACCGTGCAGAAGGGTCTAACAAAGTCATGATGGTCGATATGAGTTGGGATACGGTCCCCGTCCCCATAAATATTTATGATGCTGCTGTTAGGAATACAGTCTGCAGGCAACACGTGCCACTCGACCATCCTCTTTATCATCTTTTTGATTTGCGGCGGCATAAGATCCACCTCATCAGGCTGTAAGATCCCCGGGGGATTGCCTTGTAGATCTTTAGTGAAGTTGTAGCAGCTGCCACACTGAATAGTGACTTTAGCATTTCCTCTTTTCCATTTTGATGGCTCTGTATATGTTCTCGGCCTCAAACTACCCGCTCGTCCCAAATTCTGAAGAGCATTAATGTAATACAAAATTCCTTCTTCGTCTTTCTTCGAGAATAAGTCGGTGTATAACTCGAGTCGTTTCAAGATATTGACAAATTTCCCTTGTATTTCTTCATAGTTTTGAAATTCTTTCTTTCTGATACTTTTGATTTTTGTCATCACGTAGTCTTGGACTCCTCGTGGCGGTGGCAGCGGTAGGACGAACTGTGGTACGTAAGGCTCTACATCAGGGTACTCCCTGCTCCTGAGTATCATCGAAGTGACTGTATATGCCTTAAGTGTGACATACTCCTCTAGCTATAAAACATGTCATTCCGGGCACTCTGAAAATGCTCCTATCATTGAAGGCAGTCTAGGTAAACCCGAGTTGCAAGTCGGACACCCAATCAAGATTTCTTCCATTGGATCCAATGTCGGCGCGGGATCCTCTATAGTTTCTGGCTTAGTATCGGTGCGCGCTGCGCTGTCATCAATTTCTTTCATTTCAGGATCATAGGAATCTTCTGGAATAGGTGATAGCCCGGCGGCTAGCTCCCGAGCTTGTCTTCTCTCCATCTTGCTAAGAGGTGACTCTTGTGGCGATTTGTATTTCGTCTTTTAGTGTGTGCCAACGGCGCATCTGGAACTCTTTCACCTGAAGTAGTAGTGATCATAGACGGGACCTGACTGTATCTCGGGTGAGGAGGTGTGAGTCAACGAACCCTCCAGTACCTTCATATTCTTATGTATGTCCGGTCTCTTTACGACCAACCTTCTTCATTAACTTCATGTCTGTAGTCTTCTTTTGTGTGTTTCTTTCCAAGCCGTATATGGAAGCAAACACCAACTCATAACCTGATACTTCCTGCACAAGTAAACATGGGGAAATTTCATTGGGTGGTGTTGTGCACGAACAAGATTAAAGACAAACTTATTATCTCTTATTTTAATAAGTTTTATAATTATTTTAATGTCATTATCTTATTTAATATAGTTTTATAAGATTTAGATTTAGGGATTAACAGGCGTATTTTACTTTGTGAGAAAAATTTACTTTATTTTATTACAAAATTTGGACCCAGTCATAGACGCTGGCCCTATTCTACATCGAAATGAAAATCTTTCTTCATATTCCACATGTCGCATAGTACTTCTTGAGATATCGTCCATTTATCGGCAACATGGGTCTATCTCCTTAAGAATCCACCATCTAGTATGACCCTCCAAAGTAAACCTTTTCCACCACGAATGGCCCTTCCCAGGTTGGTTCAAATTTTCCACCTGTCTTGTGGTGTGCAAGAATATGCCTTCTGAGAACAAGCACGAGGTCACCGCTTAAATAATCTTTGCTTGGTAGAGTTCCAAATTCTGCTATGAAAGCAATCTTTTTCCTTCGAGCATTTCTAATTCTGCCAGTCAAAGTTTAGCATTCTCTTCTGCTGTAATTTGGTTGGCGACGGCGATCTGGAGCGATGGTAGCTGAACTGCTAGCGGAAGGACTGCCTCAGACCCGTACACAAGTACATAAGCTGTAAACTGTGTCGGTGTTCTGATTGTCGTCCTGTAGGCCCATAAAGCTTCCAGTAATTTCTCTTTCCATCCTATTTTATTGTCGTCGAGCGTCTTTTTTAAAATTTGAATGAGCATCTTGTTGAAGGCTTCTGCCAAGCCATTTGCTTTGAGGTAGTAGATTTTTTAGTATCTCCAATCTATCCTATGTCTTCTGACAAAGTTGTTGATTTTCGTGCTCTTGAAGGCGGACCCATTGTCAGAGATGATCCTTTGCGACACACTAAAGCTATAGACAACCTGATTCTTGAAGAACTGTAGAACTTGCTGCGCTGTGAATTCCGTAGCGGAACTGCCTCTGCCCACTTGAAGAAGTAGTCTATTGCTGTGAGTATGAATTTGTGTCCTTTATAAGATGGAGGGTCTATTAGACCCACTATATCGTTCCCCAACACTTGAATGACCACGAGACAATTGTGGGGTGTAGAACATTCGGTGGTTTGTGCAAGACCACTCTGTGTACTTGACATTGATGACATTTCTTTGTTTTTTCTATGCTGTCCGTCATCATTGTCAGCCAGTAGTATCCGAGTCTTTTGATTTTCATCTTCATCTTTAGTCCCGACTGGTGAGCACCACAAAATTCGGCATGTACTTCTTTGACAATTTTTGGTGCCTCTGCTCTGTTGAGGCATCTGAGCCACATTTGATTGAAGGATCTTCTGTATAGAGCACTGTCAATTAAGGCGTATGGGATAGCTCTCCTCCAAACTTGATGCGTCGTTGACTTGTCTTCTGGTAATCTTCAGGTTCGCAAATGTTCTATCAATGGCTGACGCCAATCTTCTTTATTATCTTACACTGTAGCTATTATCTCTTCTTTTTCAATCTTGTGTAGACTGTCGAGGTCGATCTGTGACAAAACCTGATGTCCCTGTACCATAATATCTACAGAATCTTTGGGTGGACAAGCCAATTCTTTAGCAAGTTTAGCTAAATCGTCCGCGTGGGCAATGTCTTCTCGAGGAATCCTATAGAATATCACAGTCGAAATTTGCTCGAATAGTTTCATTGTGTACCGGTGGTATTCTTCTGACCTTGGTTTCAGAATTTTATACTGTCCTGCCACTTGTTGGATGATGAGTTGTGAGTCGCCATAAATGACAATGTCTGTAATTTCCATTAGTATTGCTAACTCCAAACCAGTGATTAGAGCTTCGTATTCATCTTTGTTATTGGTACACAACTCTGTCAAGTGGTAGGAATATCTCAGCATCGCCCGATTTGGAGTCACAAAGATTAAACCAATTCATGTCTTGCCTGGTATCACAGTTTGTTGTCTTTTATCTCTTCGGACTGATGATGCTCCATCAAAGTACATTTCTCAATGTCTGGTACTAGGCTACTCTATTTGTAGTATATGTTCGTCTGGTAGTTCGTCATTGAGCGGGGACCCAGCTGGCAATGGGTGCACTGCGAGAAAATCCGTAAGAATCTGCCCTTTGATAGCGCGAAGGGGCACAAAAGTTATGTCAAATTGCAATAGTATCATCGACCACCTTGCTAAGCTTCCAGAAAGTGTTGGTCGAGTCATCAAATATTGCAATGGATTAACTTTCAAAATTAGGTTAACCTTATGAGACAACATGTAATGTCTAAGCTTCTGAGCGACAAATACTAAAGCTAGACAATGTTTCTCAATAGGAGGATACTTTACTTCTGCTGGTATTAGACATCGACTCAGGTAGTAGAGCTAGTTCTTTTTACCCTCATGATTGACTTGGCAAGTAGTGCCCCGAGAGACTTGTCTAAAGCTACAGTATAAAGTATCAACGGTCTACCTGGGATAGGGGATGCTAAAACAGGAGGTGTCGTTAGATATCAATTAATATCTTTGAAAGCCCATTAATACGGATCTCCCCAAACGAATGTGACATCCTTTCAAAGTAAGTTCGAAAAGGAGAGACACCTTCATAACAAATCAGATATGAAGCATCCTAGATATGCCAATTTTCCTTCAAAAGATCGTAATTGTTTCAAGGTTCTGGGTGGAGGCATTTCTAATATCGCTTTAATCTTTTTTGGGTCGATTTCAATTCCCCGATGACGGACAACGAATCCTAGAAATTTCCTGGAGGTAACGCCGAAAGCGCACTTTAAGGGATTCATCTTTAGATTGTATTGTCATAATCGTTCAAATACAATCCTTAAATCATTTAGGTGATTTTCCTTTACTTTGCTCTTAATGTCCAAATGGTCCATGTAGCATTCCACTTGGTTATGAATGAGGTCATCAAAGATTTTTGTCATTGCTCTTTGGTATGTTGCTCCTGCGTTCTTTAAACCGAATGACATCACGGTGTAGCAGTAAATCTCGATCAGAGTTCTGAATGTTGTAAGTGTTGCATCTTCTGGAGCCATCTTAATTTGATTGTATCCTGATGATCCATCCATGAAGGAGAAAATTTCGTGTGACGACGTAATGTCCAACATTAATTCTGGTTTTGGTAAAGGGAACTCATCTTTCAGATATGCTTTATTCAAATCCCTGAAGTCGACACACACTCGGATTTGTCCATTTTTCTTCTTTACTGGCACGACGTTGGTTAACCATGTTGGATATTGTTCTTCTCGAACAAAGTTAGTGTCTATTAATTTCTTTATTTCTGCTATAACTTGTTGTTCAATTTTGAGGCGCATTCATCTGGGAGCTTGTTTTACTGGCGTTGTACTTTGATCCACTCCTAGTCCATGAACTGCGACCTCTGGAGATATTCCAGGCATCTCGTCATAGTTCAAAGCAAAGCAATCTTTGAATTCTGATAGTAGCTCGACCAAGTTTGTAACCTCTTCTTTATTGAACAACGAACTTATGAAAGTATGTCGGGGCTTCTCCTGAGTCCCGAGATTGATTTCTTTTAATTTGTCGACTGTCGACTTGATTTCTTCTTCGAACTCCAGCAGAGTCTCTTCTATTGGTTGATCTTCATATTCATCTTGGATGTCCAGGAAATCTTATTCTAGCTTACTAGTAACAACCATGAAAAATCCCGAATCATTGACAGGTCCGATCATACCGAACCCAAGTCCTTCTTTCGAGTTAAGCTTCTTTCCTTTTGTATTCTATAATTTTTCGAATGACTGTAACTTATCTTTTGGCATTTTCTTTGGTACATATCCTTATTGAATTAATTTTTTTACATATGACGAAAAGTAACCAAAAGTTAATTCCATTAATTCATTAGAGTTATTTTCTTCGAGAATTACACAAGGTTCGGATGTAGAAGGAGAAGCTTTATAAAACTTGATTAGTTTAAAACCATCATTATGGACTTCCTTGACTTCCATAGCTCGATCTTTTAAGGATGGATCGGAGTTAGAGTCATGGCTTGAACATAACGATTAATTTAATCGTACATTGATTCATATTCATTACTTTCTGTGTCATCCGTAGAAATCTCGAACTGAGGCTTCTTCTGACTTATCATCATTATTTCTTTTTCTTCTTCGGAGCTTCCTTCTACTTCAATGCTGATCGCCGGCGTCGTCCGTTCAACAATCTGGTGAGTTCTTCCTCGACCACGTGTCGGCATATTTTTAGGTTTGTGTTTTAAAAAGGGGTCGCCTACAGAAGTTTTCGGTGAATTTTAAATTTTAAATTTAATTTAAATATATATATATATAGTTTTAGAAAGAAGCATTTGATTTTGAAAATAATTTTATGTTAAAACGTTTTAAGATATGAAATCAAACATATCTCACATCCCAAATAGTTTATATAAACGAGCACCACACCATAAACCGTTTATCTATCCTGAAGAATAGACACACTGCTTGATGATGGGGCTCGATTAAATAAGCTAGAAGATTTGTGACATCTGTTTGGTCTGCGAACCAATTTTATAAGCCGACAAGTTCTCCTGCTTAATATAAAGGAATTAAGCAGGGTTTATATTACATGGGTTCTTAAAGTTCCCTATAAATGCAAGCCCCTATAGTTAATTACATCTTAAATGTCCGAAGACACTCAAGAAAACTCTCGATGATGTTCAGTGGTTTTGCTCTCAAGAATTTCAAAGTTTAAGGTTTTAAACAAATTGGATTTTGGAAATTTCAATAGGGAATAACTCAAATTTGGAACAGTTATTTTGAGAATTCAAAGGAAGAGAAGTAGGGGATGTCACGGACCCAAAGTGAACTTCGGTGACTTCCCGACTATCCTATTGTTTGGCTTCAATTTGAGAGAATTGTTTAATATTTCAATCCTGCCAATTTTAGTTAATTAGGACTTATGCTTGTATGATATAATCACATAAATAGCCTTAAAGATGTGAGGGTTTATGTCGTACCAAACAACTATCTCGGAATCCTAAGACCGGTTAGGGCTTAATTTGCATAACATAATTATGTAAATGCCAAAAAAAAAGTTGAGGATTTATGTTGCACTTAGGCAAATTACCTCGAAATCCTATGGCTTGGTTATTTAAAACTAGGAAAGGTTTTGCTGATGTGGACCTGAGTTTTGCTGACGAAGATGGTCGTGCTGCCCACTTTGCTCCAAGCTTCTTGTTGTTGCAGAGATTTGGTTTTAGAAGGTGACAATCAAGAGATGAGAGAAGTGTTTTAGTTTAGAAAAGTCTTAAGATTCAGATGTCTTAATGTTTTATTAGGGGAATCTTAAAGTTGATTATAACAACACCGGTTAAGATCACACGGTTCCATCATTCCAGCACCGTTATTTTTATCGGATTTACTTAGTCCAAATGAATTTGCTAAACTCAACTGAATGAGTTTCACACTTTCATTTAGACCGTGGCAAATCTCATTAGCAACACGTAGGTTACATCATCCGAGGTATTCCCGATCATCCAACGAGATATTTTAATTTAATTGTAGTTGTAGTTTTGTTGCTCTGTTTGTAATTAAATTTTGAGTTGTTTTATCTTTTAAATGTTGTGGCGGTGAATTTTATCTTGTTGTGACTTTTAATTTAGTTTTGGGTTTCAGTTTTGTGGCTATCCTAAAAAGTTTTAGTTTTCATGCAGGGTGACATTCTTATTTAACATGCAAGTTTTGCAAGAAGGAAAATACGACGCAGGTATATAAATTGCAATAAACATAAAAGCTTATCTGGTAAGCATTCCTGTCACTTTCACCTACACTTAAAACACATGTCAGAGCATTTAAATATTTGAAACAAACACCTAGGTAAAGCTAAGGGAAGGTTCTGGTTGTCTACCAAAATCCTAATCCTATTGCTAGTCACTTCCTATGGCGTCTAGGCCTTTGTATTTTATGGATGATTTTCTTCACCAAAGAACAATTAAGTTCAATTGTTCTTCGTATTGATAAAGTGCTTAGGATGAGTACTAAACATCTTTTCAACATTTCTGAGATTATTTCGAGTCCAACTGAAATTTATTGTACAAGTGAATTAATCATTCAAGAGATTTAGTTAAGTTTTGCTTCTTGCTCAGTGAACCCAGACATTTGATTATCCGATGAGTAAAGTGACATTTCACTTGATGCTTTATTTGAGGGTTATAATAATAAAAGTCTTTAGGGGGGGAATTAGTTTATTGAGGAATTTAACTGTTTTGATTAGATTGATGGCTTTAAGTTAATTTTAATTTAATTCTCAAATTAAAGTTGATTTTCTTTTAAGTGTTCTAAGTTTACTTAAGTTGAAAGAGCTATTTAAATTATTTTATTTAACTAAATTTTGATAATTTAAATTTGATTTGAATTGATCATATTAATTTAGGTTAATTTTAATGCTTTAAAATGATTTAATTTATAATGTTTTAATCGTGCATTGTTCTAGGTTGATCTTTGATGTTTTAAATTTTGTTTTGATTTAAATCTTAAACAATTTTTAGATCAATTTTTAACATCTTGAGTTTTTTCCAATTTGATTTTTAATTAATCTCAAATTAGTTTTAAATATCTTTAAGTTTATTTAATTTAATTGTTAAATCATTTAATATTTTAAGTTTCAATTTATTTAACAAGTTATTTCCCTTTTAGTTTTTAATTTTGATCATCATGTCTTTAAAATTGATTAAGAGTTGAGTATTATTGGAATGGTTCATTTAGGGATTTTAGATTAAATGATTATAATCTTCCTAAATTATATCCCCATTTTAATAATCCAAATTTCAATTATTTTTCCAAAATTTAAATTATTTAATTAATTAAAGTTTCATTTTGATTTGTTGAAAGTGATTAGTGGGTTTCTACCCCTTGGCTACCTTAGTATCAATCATCTAATAAGAATTTAAGGTCAAATATTTTATCCCTCCCTTTGGTTTAGCCTAAATTTTAGTTATGGTTAATATTCTTTAATTACCATTATGTCCCCTTTAGGCTTGTTTATTTCATAACTCACTAAATTGAGCTCAAATGAACTTGGAATTCTTATGTCACTTTACTCATACGTCAATTAAGACATTAGAGAAGAAAATGAGATTTTTCTGTTTTTAATTTAATTTATATATTTATTTTAATGTAAAATGAGGTTTTTCAATGAAAATTCAACAACATGACCATGTAAGGTTTCTGTCCTTAAGAAAATTATGGGATGTCCCTACTGACCAGAGGATCACTTGGACCAATTTTGTTGATTTTTTGAATTATATTTGATTTATTTTAATTATTTTGAGTTTTGGGGTATTAATTAATTATAAAATAAAATTAAAGTTGAAAAATGGATTTTATATTTTTCTTAAGTCCCTCTGACCTCAGGGAAGTCAGAGAAACAAATTTTACAATTTTCTGATTTTTCTTTGATTTATTAGGATTAATTTGGTGAAAAGGTTAGAAAATCCATTTTTTAATATTAAAAATTGTCTTAAGCATTTAAAATTCAATATCTTAACCTAGGGATTTATAAAAAATATTTGGTTGGTTCCTAAGTAATTAAGGGACCAAATATGACATTTTTATGAATTTTAATATTTTTGTGATTTTTTAATTTTTTAAATATTAAAATATTTAAAATATGGTTAAAAATGAAAATTTTTAGAAAATTCCAATTTTAATTTGGTGAATTTTTTAAATGTATTTTTGGGTTTTATGAATTTTTTAATTTTAAAAATGACCATACAGCTTAAATAATTCATTTAATGGCTTAAATCATTTCCAATTGACTTGAAATTTTTATGTGAGGTTCTCTACATCCTAAGTGACAGTGGAGAATTGTTTTCAAGTGATTTTGATGTGTAGTTACTTAAAGTTCAGTTTTGAGTGTTTAGGCTAATTAGGGTTTATTTTAAAGAAATAAGTCAAACCATAATTTTCTTAGGGTCTTCTGGTCATAAGCTACCTCCCCTAATTTTTCTGAATTTTTTTAAGCAACATGCTAATTACTGGAATTAAAATACCAAAACAGACACATAAACTTGGAGAATCAATAACTTGCCATAGAGATGGCCTCTTGTTTTTTTAAAAATTCAGGGAATGTTCCCAAGAATAGAGGCTACAAAAACTCTATGGTCTTATGTTATGGAGAATTGTGTATGCAAATGGAGAATCAAAATACTCAAAATAGTATTAAATTAATTAAAAATAAAATACTTGACAAAATAACTTGATTCTTTTTCCACATTATTCTCCTATGTTCACTGAGCAAGAGGGTATTTTTAGTTTATTTTTTTTATTTTTCTATGCAAAGATATGGATTGTTGAAGTTCTGGCTATTTAAATAAATCAGAAAATACCTATTTATCTACTTAACCCAGTCAGCGCCAGCTCAACCTACGGCGGGTCGAAAGCCCACTGCGGGACGAGTGGCTGCTGAGTCGGATGGCGGCGTCGAATAGAGGTATTTTCTGATTTATTTAAATAGCCTTCGTCTGATGCAATCTAGGCCGTCCAACTGATACACACGCCATCTGACGGTTCCTGGTCATCGTCTACGACTGGTGCGTCCGTGAGCCGTCCACCTTCTAACCCTAATATCTCACTCGATACTCAACCAAATCGAGCGTGGTTTCTTCCTACATGCTCGTCTAGCCTAGAGGAGTCTATCCATACGGCTAACATACATTAAAATTGACTCAAATTAAATGGAGAATCGCTGGAAGCTGGAGTTAAAGAAAAGTTCCCATACCTTGGTTCAGGAGGTAAAGCCTCGACTAAATGTGCTCGGCACATTCGTTGGAGCTAGAGGAGCCTAGGGATGAAGCCTCTGGTCCTGGTGAAATTTCTAGACCAGATTTCCACCAAGCCCGATTTCAAAGCTTGGCCGATAGAGAGAATGGCTGGCCTGGTGAGGGGGCTTTTGCTGGTGAACTTTTCCTCTTGGTCTGGTGAAGGTGTAGAGTCAATCAATTTGAGGATTGGCTTACTGTGGTGAAGTGTCCTGTTTTTAGGTTGAGAATTGAGCTCAGAAATTGAACTCACATATGGGGTTTTAGGGCTGGATTTCACTGGGGATCAACTGCTCTATGTTAGGAGAAGGGTGTGGAGTGATTTTGGCAGAGTTTTAGTGAGGTTTGTTTCAGCACCCCCTTTGGCCGTGAGGGAGGTGAGTTTAAATAGGCATGGCTATAGGGCTTCCCAGGGAGGTTTGGAGGTTGGGATCTGCTGCCTAGGGGAGGAGAAGAACATCAACAATGGTCATTGGCCATGGGACAGCTCAGCGGGTGAGTTTTGAATTTTTGAATCAAATGGGTGCTCTCGGCCTGGAGTTTTCCGGCGACTGGGGTGGTGGTCCGACCAGGGTCAAGTCACCTTCATGGTTAGTGAGGTCAGGGCTTGAGGTTTGTGAATTCAATTGGGGTTTGACATGTGTAAAGGAGTGAATTTAAGTGGAATGGGGGGATAATATATTTTAGGCTCATTTTGGTCAACTCATGCATTTGGGTTTGGTGCACTCACCAAGTCCTGATTTTGGGCTGAAAGAAATCAGTTGGGTCAACCAAGAGAAGGTGGTGAGGTCTCTATCCATGGTGAGGTGGGTAGCTTGGGTTAGAGTGTGACATGAATGAGGTTAAAAAGGATTAATGACGGATTAAGAAAGAGCCTCCTCCTTTTGCCATTAATGGCTTGGTGAGCTGGAAAGTGGCTCCTATGGCTTGCATATGGCTTATGCATGGCTCAATAGCTCCATGTGGCTTGGGGCAAGGCTTGGTCAATTTCATGGAAGTAGATTTTAGGAATTTTGGCATTTTGGTGGAAAATTTTCATGAAGCTTGACTTGGAATGGTTTAATGATGATTTTGAAACTTAGGGGTGATTTTGATTAAAGGGATGATAGAAAGAAATGTCTTGTGGGCTTTGGATTAATTTTGGGCTATTTGAAATCATTTTGGATGGGCTTTTAAAATGCTTTAAGGGAAGTGGGTTTTTAGGTTTTAAAACAAATTAGTGGATGAAAATTTTGTAAAATATTGGGCCTAATAAGCATTGAATTTAATTTAGGAATGTGTCATGAATGGTTTGGAGCCAATTTGGGGCAATTTACGGTTGAATTGGGTTTAATTTGGGTCTTTTAATAATAGGGTCAAAATGGGTCAAATTGGGCTAACTTGGGCTACGATTAGGCTAATGTTGGGTTTTATGTAAAATTAATGTTAAAAAATGTTTATAGGGGTATAACAAATAGTTTCCAATTTTGGTTGGGTCGTGATTTTGGGATTTGGGTTTGTTTGGGTTAATGGTTGGTTAAAGCCAATTTAAGGGGATTTTGGTTTAAGTTAAGCTTGGGTGAAGTTTGGGTTCAAATTTAGGGCAAATCAAGTTAGTTTTTTGTTTGTTGGGATGTTAGGAAGGTTTTAGAAAAGGTTTGGGGCTAATTGGAGTTGAGTTGGGTTGGTTTGGGCTAAGTCTGGGTCATGGGCCAAAATTGGGTTTTAAGCTTCAAATTGTAATTAGATCCACATGTTGATCAAATTGGGTTTAGATTTGGTTTAAATTGATATTGGGGATATTTAATTGAGATTTAGAATTGAATTGGATCAACATTGAGGTCAATTGAAGTGATTTGGATGGACATTAGGTCCACTTAGGTTAAAAAAGGGTCAAATTGGGGATTTTATTAAAAGTGGGCTAAATTGACAGAATTGGCCTATGGTGTAGTTGAACAAAATGACATTGGGAATATTTTGGATTTTCTGGGAATTTTTGGATTTTTGGGCTAAAAGGGTATTTTTGGTATTTGGAGGGTATGGGGGTAATTTTGGTATATTTGGCCATGGATGATCAATTTGAGTGGTGGAGAATATTTAGGATTGATTTTGAGGAATTTTGGGTAATTTAGGAAATTTTGTAAATTTTGGGCAATTTCAAGGGCATTTGGTATGTTTGGTGGGTTTAGGGTCCCGGGGGTCAAAAATTGAAATTTGGGAAAAATGAAAATTGATTAAGTGTGAGTGAAATGAAACCATTTGATTAAGCCATGAAGCCATATTAAGCTCACAATATTCATGGGAGGACTCATTTTAGGCACTCAATATGTTGTTCCTAACCCTCTTAGCCAGGGGCTTAGAGGTTAAGGTTCATCCATATGAGTTACCTACATGGGTCAGGGAGTCAAATTGAGTAAAAGTGGTTTTAAGATTTAGAATGTGTGTGAGAGTGTGGTGTGTGCAAGCTTGCCCTTACCAAGACCAGACCACCCAAGGTAATCTTAAGGCCAAAGAGTCCTATAGGAACCTCATCCTTTAAACCTCCACATAGTAATTTTAACCCTCCAAGTGGCCTGGGGGTTTACAATCAAACTTGTAGGGTTTGAAGGGAGTTAAGAAGTGTCTTGAATTTCTAAGTGGTGGGTCCCATTTCTAGTCCTCTAGGATAGTCGAAGGGAAAACCTATGGCTAGATCCTAAGTACTAAGGAGAGAGATCAGACCTCACCAAAAATGAGGTCAACACCACATTCCTGGCCTCGACCTCAGATGCGTGGGCTAAAGAACCTCCACCAACTCGTTGTGAAGGAGTGGTGGGAGATCGTTGAACTGGAGCTGTATGGTCTCATTTTCGTAGTTCTTCTGAATCTTCGGCTTTACTTGTTACAATTTCTCTTGAAAGTATTGTTCTCTTCGTGGGAGCGTAGTAGGCGTGTCTTCATGAATTTCTACTTCATGTATTTAGAATGGCTGTAAAGTTCCTTTAATGCAATGTTCTTGTCCATCCTTGTAATACTTAATGCATTGGTGAAGTGATGATGGGACCATATTGTACTCGTGAAGCCACAGCCAACCAGGCAGGCTATTGAACGATGCATCCGCATCGATGACATGGAGTTTTGCAGCTGTTACTATATTTTCAACTTTCATTTGTAGCGTTATAGATCTGAGGGCTCTTTCTCCTTTCTGGTTAAATCCTCTTAGTATCATTTTATCCATTGAAAGCTCTCGAGCGTCGATGTCCAAGTAGGCTAGTGTCTGTAGACTCGTTATGTTGAGTGACGCTCCAGGATGTACTAGCACTCTAGAAAGTACGAACTACCAATGATGACGGAAATGTAGAGCAGATAGTTGTAATCGGCTATAAAGAGTATCAAATCTTCATCGGTGAAGGTTACGCCGGGCTGTTCTTTCAAAGTGCAAACTTCATCTGAGGACATGCTAGCCAATTGTGCTAAGCAAATATCCAGATCAAGTAGAGCCTTGATCAAATTTTCTCTCATCTCCATTGACAGGGTCAGAGCGTAGAAAATGCTTATTTTGGCTAGCAACTTCCTGAGATGAGCTAGCACGTTATAATCTACTTTTTTTGAATCTTCAATTTCATTTTGAACTTGTACTTCCTCCGTTGCTGGAGATACTTCTTCTTGAGTAATCGTCTGTTTTCCTTTTTCCATTGGAGTTATCCTTGGCGGTAGCACCTTGAACTTTTTAAATGTACTTCTGTTATTTCTTCTTCTTCTGGACCCAGAGATTCTTCTATTACTGTATCTGGGTCATCTGTATCTGAAAAGTCCACATTGATGGTAAGTGGAGTTCGTTTGCATTCGAGGACTGGCTCCTCGCTTCCGGTGCTGTCGCAGCCAGTGTTGTCAATATTTTTTCATTTTCGTTAATATTCTCATTGGGAACAATCATGATTTGAGGAACATTTTGGGAATTAAAATTGGGGTTAGAGAGGTTGTGATGAGTTACGTCATTACTATAGACAATAAAAACATAGCCAACATCGTTTATCATTATGAGACACTGGAGGGGCATAAAAATAATGGTTCAAAGTCAGGGGTTCAAGAGGCTTCACCCCCGAATCCGAAACAACCAATCTAACAGGGACAACCTCTATCCTACCCTTCGTGCTATTGTCCTTAATTTCGTTCACGATCCGTGATGCACCAAAAATATATATGATTTTTGCTATATGATTTTACTTATTTTTTGTGATATTGCACTTTAAAAGGAATGTATTTTGTATGTTTTTTGGTTTTAGGTACAATAAATGGTGATTAGAGCAAAAGAAAACAAAAATGGTGCAATTTGGAGGAAAAATAAGCAAGAAAGCAAATTTTGACTTGACACCTTTCGATAAGTCTTTCTATGTTTAATCTCTTTTACATTTCTTGCACATTTTTGAATGAGATTACACATTAAAGAAAGGTTTTTTTCATGCTTATTTTGTAGGGCTATCTATTAGGAACACAACGCAACTAAAACGGGGTGAAACGGAGGCAAACAGAGCGAAACGGTGGAGCTGCGCAGAAATCTTGCCAATGGCGCTGTCGAGCTCACCGACAACGAGATTTTCCTGAGAATGATAAATGATAAAAATGACAGAAAAGCTCGCCGAATGCGCCCGGGACGACTCTTGACCGACTTTTGGCGGTTATGGGCCGAAATTCAACGTATTTGGACACTTTTTGAAATGTTTCTTATGGCAACTCTTCAAACTTCGTCCCTACGTTAAAATAATGGAGTTAGGTCAAGAAAGGGGAAGGAATGTTAGAAAAAACTTGGAGAATGTTGAGGGCTCTTAGATTAGGAGTAGAAATGTAGATTTATAGCCTTTTGGAGAGATTGAAGAGGATATTTTGAGAGAATTTGTAAGGGATTGCACTAGCATTGCATGGATCGACGGGAGACTTTGTGGGAGAGATCTTCATCTTTCTTTTAAAGAGAAAAAGCTAAGTGTGTTTTTTCATTATTTTATGATTTTGTAAACATTTACCTAGTGGATTTTCTTTGGTTAAATGAAGTTTCTGTTGTGTTTTCTTCGTGCTTTGTGATGTATCTCTCTTACTTTTTCTTCTTCTTCGGAATTAGTGGAATGAGAAGATTATGCCATTTTTTCCCTTTTACTTTTCTTTTGTAATGAGTAGAATTCATGTGTAGGATGTTGTGATGCATGCTAGAAGAAGTTTTATATGTAAATGTGATGGTTTTTACTTGCACATCATTTACATTGCAGTTAAGGCCTGTTGTAATATTAAAATTCATTGTGAAAACATACGATCCGAGAGGGTTATGCTTTCTACAACTAAGTACAAACCACATTCAAATTCCATGGATGGTGAAGTTCATAGGGATTGAGTACAAATAAATAGAAAAATATAATTATTGGACGTAGAAGTGGAGATTTTAGAGTGACAGACTAAAATCCCCAACTTGGTCCTATTGTTTGGGTACTGAAGCGGAGATGTTAGCCCTCAGGCGGAAGAATGTGGGAGCTCCAAAGTGAGAGCTGGTATCCTCCCAGCTTAGCCATGGATTCAGTAAACAAGCATAGGATTAGTCAATGTTCTTTATGCCTGAACCAAAAGGTAAAGAATTGGATTGCTCTTATTTGGCACATACAATATTTAATGCATCTCATTCCTATACATTATCCATTTGATTACATAAGAATAGTAGTTTTTAGTATCTCAAAATTCTCTAAACCAATTCATCCAAAAAGAGTTGTCTTTAGAATTAACACTTGCATTTAGGAGTAGTTGCTAGATAAAAGATCATTTTAATCGACATTCCAAACTAAGGAGTAATTATAGTAGACTAGAATTTGACTAAGGACCACTTACTTCACTTCCCTGTGGGATTGATAACCAGGACTCTATTAGAGCCATGTATTACTTGATACGATGCGTATACTTGCGTTGGATCATTGTGACTTTATAAAAATTATTATATATCTATTGTTCATAAATCCTTGCATATAAAAAAAAGTCGCATCAAGTTTTTTGCGTAGTTGCCGGGGAAGCTTTGTTAAGAATTTTAGGAGAATTTTAGTTGAAGTAATTAAGCTTAGAATGGGAAAACTTTAGTGTCGTAAAATTGTGATTGTGTGAAAAGTGTTTTTTTTGTATGAAAAAGTGTTGTGAAAAAAAAAATTGTTTGTGTGAAAAATAAGGTGTTCGTGAAAATATTTTGTTGTGTTGAATATATTTCATCTATTATTTGTTTAATTGTTAATGTATTGTTTATTGTGTTACATATGCGAAACAAAGGATCTGCAGGACTTGTGCCTTATGATCCCGAGTTTGGAAAAATAAAAAATAAAAAAATAAAAAAACAGAAAGTACTAAAAAAACTAGAAATGGAAATGGAAAACTTTCAAGATAATAACTTGGAAAATCATCATACTTCATTGAGGGATTACGTAAATCCTACGACAGATGAAATTTACTCAAGTATACAAAATCCTATCGTAGAAGCTGATTTGTTCGAAATAAATCATGAGATTATCCAACTGGTGCAGAACAATCAGTTTAGGGTAACTTCTTTGGAGGATCCCTATTTACACTTATCAAATTTTTTATAAATTTGTGCTACATTTCGTTATAACGGTATGTCAGTCGATGTTGTTAGACTAAGGCTTTTTCCTTTCTCACTAAGGGATAAGGCTAAAATGTGGTTATACTCATTAGCACCTGGCACTATTAAAAATTGGGAGGAGTTAACTCAGAAATTCTTAGCTAAGTATTTTCCACCTTCACGGACTACTAAACTTAGAAACAATATTATCTCATTTTGCCAATATGAAGGAGAATCAATACGAAGCCTGGGAAAGATTTAAGGAACTCCTAAGAAAGTGTCCACACCATGCTCTGCTCGATTGGTTAATCATTCAAACTTTTTATAATGGGATAGTAGGATTCCTTAGGTCTATAATTGATGCTGCCGTTGGTGGATCATTAATATCAAAATCATTTGATGAAGTATATGAGATAATTGAAAAAAATGGCTACAAATGAATTTCAATGGCCATTTGCAATGATAAATCCTAAGAAGGTAGCCAGTGTTCATATTACGGATGTGATTACAATTCTTGCATCTCAAGTTGCCGCAATATCAAAGAAGTTGGACTAATTTGGAATGAACCAACCTCAACTCACTCCAGTAAGTGAGGAAAATTCATTAGGGCATATGATTGATTCTAATTTATCATATGATGCTTTAAATACCATAAATAACCCGTACTCTAACTTTACAACCCAGGTTGGGAGAACCATCCTAATTTTAACTGGAATCATACTACTGACAGTGTAAACTAAAAATGAGAAAATAATCATGAACATCCTAATGGAAGTTGGAATAATCAGGGGAACACAAACTATAGACCTTCATATCCACTGGACTCTAACAATGATCAACAATTTGAGGATAAGAAGATGTCTATGGAAGAAGTGGTATTGCAAATGGGAAATCAGTTGCAAAGTAAAAATGTTACGATTAGAAATATAGGGAATCAACTGAGACAAATTGCTAATTCACTTAGAAATAGACCTCGAGGAACACTTCCTAGCAACATTGAGATCAACCCTAAAGAGAACACTAATGAACAAGTAGAAGCTTTCCAATTAAAAAGTGGAAGAGAGATAGAGGATGTGGTTAGAAAAGAGAAAGATGTTGTGAGAGAATCAAATGAAACTAAAAGATCTGAAGAACATGTTTCTATGGATCTGGAAAAATTAATATCTCCAACTAAAATCAGTTTGGAAAGACCACCACCTCCATTTCCTCAAAGACTTAGATAGCATGAGTTGGATAAAATTTTTTCAAAGTTCATGAAAGTACTTAAGAAGTTAACGATAAATATTCCTTTCACTAAAGCTTTGGAACAAATTCCAAGTTATGCAAAGTTTATGAAGGAGATATTAAAAAAGAAAAGTAAATTTAGGGATTATGAGACTGTTGCACTAAGTGAGGAGTGCAGCGCTATACTTCAGAAAAATTTTTCTCGGAAACTTAAAGATCCTTGTAGCTTTACAATTCCATGTGCAATTGGAAAAAGATTATGTGGAAAAGCTTTATGTGATTTAGGAGTGAGCATTAATGTGATGCCTCTATCTATATTTAGAAGGTTAAGTTTAGTTGATATTTCTCTCACTACTGTAACACTTCTGTTAGCTGATCAATCTATCATTTATCCAAAAGGAGTTATAGAAGATGTGCTTGTTAAAGTGGATAAATTTATCTTTCCTTTGGACTTTATTGTATTAGATATGGAGGAAGATAAAGAAATTCTAATTATTTTAGGGAGACCTTTCCTTGTTACTGGACAAGCTATGATAGACGTGCAAAAAGAAGAGTTGACTATGAATATTAATGACCATGAAGTCACTTTTGATGTATTAAAGACAATGAAATATCCAGTTGAGAGAAAATATGATGACTGTTTGTGGATAGATGAAATTGATTATCTAAGTAAAGACCATTTCCAAGAAAGTTTTGAGAGTAAGTTAACAGATGAGATTAAAATAGATTTTCATGATGATTCGAAACGTTATTTAAAAAAGACTGTATATATGTTCAGGAGATGTGTGAAATGATGGATGCTATCAAAAATAGTAAACTTTTAATTCCATCTGTTGAAAAATCCCATGAACTTAAGATGGATGTACCCCATACAATTTTAAAGCCTATCTATTTAGGGAATTCATCTACACAACCAGTCTTTATATCTTTAGATGAAACTCAATCACAAGAAAAATCTGAATTGATTGATAAATAAGATAAATTATTGAACTAAGACTTGGAAGAGAATTTGAGAATATATTTCAAAAGAATCTTTGAGTTGAGAAAAGAGGATAAAGATATTTAAAGACTAATAGAAGAAATTCTTATGGAATTAGAAAAACTTATTTCCTCAACTAAGATAGATATAAAAAGACCACCTCCACCATTTACTCAATATCGAGGGGAAAAATTGGAAGATAATTTGAAACAGAAGAGTAACATAAAATATATTGATCCTGAATCTGAATTATCTAAAGAGAATCTGATCCAAAATTTGAGAGATATTGAAGTATCTTATAAAGATCCATTTCTTATAAATTTCAAGGATGATATTAATATGTAATTTCAAAAAATCAATAGAAGAATATTGGATATAGAAAGAAATATGAGGAATTATGATATAAATCAAACTGAAAATGAAGAGCTGAATGAAAAATTAAAATTTGAGGATTTTATAGGAATCCCTGGATTGGGAAATGATTGGGCAATTGATCGAGGATTATTTAATTGAAATTTTGATCCAAAAGAAATCAGTTGTCGGGTTAACGACGTTAAACCAAGTGCTTTATGGGAGGTAACCCATAGTTATCAGTGTGCTTTGATTTAGTGTGCTTGACAGTCATGATTGTTAGTGTTGTATTGTATTTGCTTTATAGTGGATTTATTAGTTTGATTGATGATTGGTAGATGTTTGGATTATTAGTGCTTTGATCTAATCTATGTCCGTGTCTTGAGGGAGGTGATTCCTTAACTTCTTATTATGGCTAGACTTGATCTCTTGTAGTAGTTGGATTAACGAGTCCACTATGACTTGGGTCTCACCCAGACTTGAGTGTTACAAGAGAAATCATGAATTTCGAACATTGATAGTTCCATCTTAATTTGTTACTTCCTTTCTGCAACTTTATTTTCATTAGATAGGAGTCATGAACCTATTTAATGAATACATTGTGGATGATCTTACACTATCTTTATAACTGTTAGAGGTGCTTAATTATAAGGATTAGATGATGCCTGAGATTGGTGCCTAGGAGCCAATATGTCAAGGGTAATCTTATCTTTCGGATTATAATCTATAAAACTTTTTAAAATGCACCTTATTTATCTGTGTAGTGATTTCGAGAGAAATTGGAAGTAAGTTAGTAAGATGTGATGAGTTTATGGAAGAATTGACCTCATTTATCATGTGTGTTTGTATTTGAATTGTTTGTTTGTGCTAGTGTTACAATTTTATATCAAACTTGAAGAACATTTTTATATTTTAATGCTGATACATGTTATGCTCGTTAGAAATTGGTTTAGTTAATTTCATTCTGGCATGTTTAGTTTAGATTTACTTTCTGCTACATGATTTCTATTCTGATTAATAATTGTAGATCTTTCTGATAGACACTTGTGATAGATAGAATTTTTAAACAGTTTTTCTTCCTATTTTTATTTTTTGTACTGAATGTTATACATGTTAAAAATTAAGATTGGGGGTAGGAAGAAAAATAAAATTTTAAAGTCAGTATACTTCCTTTTAGTTTAATATTATTGCAAGCATGTTTTAGGCTATATTTACTTTCTCTTGCAGTCATTCTATCCTGATTATTCATGTATATGAATTTGATAGGATATTGTAGTATTTAGTAGATTCAGCTTTTACTTTTTCTTCTTGCTACATTTTATGGAATTAATTGCAAAATATTTTGAAATTTAAGTTTCGGGGAAGAAAAATTTTTAAAATGTAACTTTATTTGTCCTCAGTAGCTTGTATTTAATTTGATATTACTTTTAAAATGACTTTTGATATGTGGCGTTACCTTTAGGTTACTATAATTTCGATTTTATGAATGTTAAAAAAATAACTTAGTTGAAATCCTGTGTGAAGAAACTATTCTAGAGTTAAGATATTTTGTAGGAAACATTGGAAAAATGATTTTTCTATTTATGGTAGAAAGGAGTTGAATATTTGAAGAGCTAAAATTCTTAGATTTATACATAATGAGAATTGAGCCTTTATTGAAAACCTTTTTCGAACTAATACTTACACTTATAAAAAGTGAGGGAAAGTTTTGAGTTTTTGGATTTTAGAGAGAGGATAGTGAAATTCAAAATTATTAAAGGCCTATCCATATATAGTAATCCTCACATAAAAAAAGTAAATAAAGGATTAAAAATGATCCCGAAAGAAAAAAAAAGTGAGAAAATGGGGATTGAAAATGATCCCTAAAGAAAAGAAAAAAAAAAGAAAAGAAAATAAGTGAGGAGAAACCTGAGGGGAAACATAATCAAAAATTGATTTCACTTAAATCTTTTTAAATGAAAAGACTTAAAAACAATCCTAATCTTATTCTTATTTCAAAAGGTATTGGTTAAACTAGTATAGATAAGGTGCTTAAATTCCATTTTTATACTATCTATGAATCTTTAGTTTGACAATTTTCAATAACTTTTGATGTAAATAAAAAAATCAGGATTCCTAAGTTGAATATGAGATATTCTTATACTCTAGTCTTATGTTGATTTGGTAGAATTTCTCCTATGTTATGCTATAACATTTCTGAGATGAAATTATAGAAAACTCTATTGAAACCCATAACCACAAGTCAATATATTTGTTTTTTAAAGTTATAGTGTTACTTGAGGACAAATAACAGTTAAGTTTGGGAGATTTTGATGCACCAAAAATATATACGGTTTATGCTATATGATTTTACTCATTTTTGGTGATATTACACTTTAAAAGGAAGGTATTTTGTATGTTTTTTTTTGTTTTAGGTACAATAAATGGTGATTGGAGCAAAAGGAAGCAAAAATGGTGTAATTTGGAGGAAAAATAAGCAAAAAACCAAATTTTGTCTTGACACCTTTCGATAAGTCTTTCTATGTTTAATATATTTTACACTTCTTGCACATTTTTGAATGAGATTAGACTTTAAAGAAAGGTTTTTTTCATACTTATTTTGTAGGGCTATCTATTAGGAACTCAAAGCAACTGAAATGGGGCAAAACGGAGCTAAAACAGAGGCAAAAGGAGCGAAACGGTGGAGCTGCGCAGAAATCTAGCCGATGGCGCCCTCGAGCTCGCCGACGGTGCCCTTGAGCTCACCGACGGCGAGATTTTCTCAAGAAGACCGAAAAATCATTGAAAAGCTCTTCGACAGTGCCATTGAGCTCGTCGACAGCGCCCAGGGCAACTCTTGACCGATTTTTTGCGGTTATGGGCTAAAATTCAATGTATTTGGACGTTTTTTGAAAGTTTTATTGTGGCAACTCTTCAAACTTCTCCCTACACTTTAAAAGAGTGGATTTAGGTTGGAAAAAGAGGAGGAATGTTAGGAAAAACTTGAAGAATATTTAGGGTTCTTAAATTAGTAGTAGAAATGTAAATTTCTACCCTTTTAGAGAGATTGGAGAAGAGATTTTGAGAGAATTTGTAAGGGATTGCACTAGCATTGCATGGATCGACGGGAGACTTTGTGGGAGAGATCTTCATCTTTCTTCTAAAGGAAAAAAGCTAAGTATTGTTCTTAATTATCTTATGATTTTGTAAACACTTACCTAGTGGATTTACTTTGGTTAAAGGAAATTTCCGTTGTGTTTTCTTTGTGCTTTGTGACGTATCTCTCTTACTCTTTCTTCATCTTTGGAAATAGTGGCATGAGAAGATTATGTTATTTTTTTTCCTTTTACTTTTCTTTTATAATGAGTAGAATTCATATGTAGGATGTTGAGATACAGGCTAGAAGAAGATTTATATATAAATGTGATGGTTTTTACTTGCACTTCATTTACATTGCAATTAAGGTCTGTTGTAATGTTAAAATTCATTGTGAAAAACATACGATCTGAGAGGGTTATGCTTTCTACAACTAAGTATGAACCACATTCTAATTCCATTGATGGTGAAGTTCATAGGGATTGAATGCAAATAAATAGGGAAATATAATTATTGTATGTAGAAGTGGAGATTTTAGAGTGACAGACTAAAATTCCCAATTTGGTCATATTGTTTGAGTACTGAAACAGAGATTTTAACCCTCAGGCGAGGGGAACGTGGGAGCTCCGAAGTGAGAGCCGGTATCCTCCCAGCCTAACAACGGATTCAGTAAATAAGCATAGGATTAGTCAATGTTCTTTATGCCTGGACCAAAAGGTAAAGAATTAGATTACTCCTATTTGACATATATAATATTTAATGCATCTCATTCCTATACATTATCCATTTGATTACTTAAGAATAGTAATTTTTAGTATCTCAAAATTCTCCAAACCAATTCATCCAAAAAGGGTTATTTTTTGAATTAAAACTTGCATTTAGGAGTAGTTTCTAGATAAAACATCGAAATTCCAAACTAATGAGTAATTGTAGTATACTAGAATTTGACTAAGGATCACTTACCTTACTTCCCTATGGGATCAATAACTAGAACTCCATTAAAGCCCTGTATTACTTGATACGATACGCATACTTGTGTTGGATCATTGTGACTTTATAAAAATTATTATATATCTATTGTTCATAAATCCTTGCATATAAAAAAAGTCTCATCAATCTGCCTCTTTCTCCATTCTTTTCGTGGTGGCCTCTTCTGCGAAGAATTCACCTTGGATTGGGCTGATGGTAGACTCCGGACAGCAACTTTATTTTGTGTAGACTGGATCTAATCTAGGACTTTCTTGAGTTCATTCCAAATTGTGCTCCATCCGCCTTTGTTGGTATATGGATCAATCGGAGATATTAGCTCAGCTGAAATCACATTTATAGAACCTCTTTCAAGTTCTTTCAAGTATTCATTTAGTATTGTTATATTTCCTTCTTTGTAATTTCGCTCAAGCCAATTCTTGAAACTGAAGCAACTTTCTATGGTGTGCCTGAGCATCCAGTTGGTAAGTTCAAAAGTTGGGCTGATCCTTCTTATCCATTTCTTCTGGCTTCTTCGGCTCAGGCAATATGAACTAGGGCTTTTTCATTAGATTCCTGAACATCTTCACTACGGAGTCATCTTTGAAGGAGTAGTTCCTGCGTAACTGTTCTGACATTGTCGGACATGTCATTCATCTGTCCTGTATGACCTCTGTTGCTGACTAGAATGACTGCTCTGCTGTGCACGAGGCTAACCATAATGCTGGGGCTGACTATACTGAGGCGACTGACTGTGTTGATGTGGCAACTGCTCAGGCTGAATCCTCATCGAATGCTTTCCTTTTTCGACCATTGCCACTATGTCAGATCTCTTCTTGTATGCTTTAGCAGGTTTTGTTTTCTCTGTCTTTTTCGTAGGTTCCAGGTGCTTGACTTCTTATTGTAAGCTGCGGGCTTTGCTAAGTAGCTTCTTGAAGGACTTGATGTTGAGAACCTTAAGCATGAAGGCTATCGGACCGTGGATACTCTTGAGTAGTATCTCGATCATGTGTTGTTCTTGTAGCTGAGGTTCACATTTCATGCTTAAGTTTCTCCATCTGAAAATTTAGTCGACCAAAGTCTTGTAGGGCTTCTGCCGCTCCACCACGTAATCTTTTGTGGTAACATGATGCCGGCCACCGACGAATCTCTTCATGAATATGTTTTCCATATCTGCAAAAGTTTGTACTGATCCATTGGGAAGCTCGACATACCAATCAAACGCTATTCCTGACAGGTTACTAACGAACTGACGGAACAACAGGGCTTCACTCCCTCCTATGTTACAACAACTAGCTCTGAAATGTGTTATGTCCTGGCGATGATTTCCTGTCTCGTCGAACGTCTTAAAAGTCAAAGGCACGAAGCCTTTGGGGTAAGGCACGACATCAAACTCCCCTGGGTAGGGTCTACTGACCTGATATAAATATATGCGTACTAAAATCTTCTTCCCTAGCAACGGTGCCAAAAACTTGACCCGTAGTCCTCTGAAGATCAACGCACTAATTAATGCTTTCAAAAATATATGTTATAAATAATAATAGCGACTAGTGTATATAAATATAATTTTATGAAAAATATTTTACACACTAGGGGTTCTACGCAAGTATACGTATCGTTTCAAGTAATATAGGGCTTTGAAACAAAGACCCCGATATCGTTCCCACAAGGAGAGAGTTATAGATCTTTAAATATTTTTATTTTAAAGTATTTCTTTTATAATTAAAAATAAAATATCTTTAATTTACTAGATGCAATAATAAAGCAGAAATAAAATAATTGATGTAAATAGCAATAAGAAAGCAATTTTCTTCCTTTCAATTAATCCAAGATTTTCTAAGATAATGATAACATTCGTGGAGAATATAAATTTATGGTATTGTGCCAAATAGAAGCATTCATATTCTTTACCCTTTGATCCAGGTGCAAAGAACATTGGCTAGCCTATAGATCAGGTCCGAATGTATTGTTACTAGAATGGATTAATCTAGTTCACATCACTAGATGTCCAAGGGTGGCTATGGTCGGCCCTACTAGTGACCCTTTCCTTTTCTATAAACCAAATCATAAGATTTTAGTCTGTCACTCTAAAAACTTATCAATTCTACGCCCAATATATAATGTCTTCCTATTTATTTGCACTTCACCTTGAATAACCCGCACAAGGCTTTCAACTACCCAAGGATTCATGTGATATCTACAAGTTAAGAATTCATCTCCTTCTAGGTTTCAAAACTCTTCAACGAGTTTTAATAATTTAAATGACCAATTTAAATAGTAAATTAAGAACCGGTATTAATATTATCACAATGTTTTGAACATATATGATTTTTAATTCTCCGACGAATTTTGTATTATCTTATTTATCTTTTCATAATTGAAAGGAGAAAGTAAATTAACTACTCAGAACACATTGAAATTAAATAACAAAACATAATAAATAAACTTTGAATCAAAATAAAAATACTTATCTTAGATGTTTCTCCTACAGAACTTCTGATCCCTACTGACTCCACAGCGTAATGAACTACAGATGCACCAACTCTTTCAAACTCTAAATACAAACTCTAAAAAAAACTCACTAATTTATGAAGAAAAGTAAAAAATGTGGCCCTAATATGATCTCTCTAATTCTCTCTCTAGATTGTACTCTAGATAAGGAGGGTAGATGGGGCTTTTTTCTCTGAAGGAATACCCTCCTATTTATAGGCTTCAAGGGTTGCCTCAAGGCACCTCTTCAAAATATGTCCACATTCAATGAATCTTCTTGAAGGTGTGTCTGAAGCCTAGGCGCCGGAATCTGGCGCCTAAGCGCCGGAATCGGGCTCCTAGTCCCCGGAATCTGGCGCCTAGGCGCCGGACACCGCGTCTAGTTCTTCGCACCTCTTCACTTTGGATCGCACCTCTTCGCGATTAAAACCGTTTTGAAGCGTCCAAATACATTGTATCACATGTCCTAAAAACCAGGAACAACTGCCAGTCTTCTAGAAGGTCCAATAACCGCTCACAGCGTCAAAATAACCGTCTAAAAGTCGTCAAAAACTTAACAGTTTTTTGTATCGAGCTGGTGCTTAGGCGCCGGACACTAGTCAGTAATTTCGACAATTTTGCATTTTGGCTCTATTTTTGCTCCTTTTTACTCCTTTTTGCTCCTTTTTCACTTTTTTCTTCTTGAACATTTTTCCATCACCTATATCCAAAAACATAAAAATACCTTTCGTTAAATCATAATATCCTTAAAAATTTGATAAAAATCAAGGCATAAAAATGGGTATTTTTTTCTTGGATCAAAATCCCCAAACTTAAACTTTAATATATAAAATGTATAACATTTGGAATAAAAAGGTAAATATTTAAGAATCCTTATGATTTTTAATTTTATAAAGGCTTTAGTAAATCATTAACCTAATTTTACTAACTAAGTTTAATTTTAAGAATTTAAAGAATATTCTAACTACCAAATCATAAGACTTCAAAAATTTTTCATTCACTTCAAAAATAATTGTAGTTTATTGTATTAAGATCACATAAATTATTCACAAGAAAAAGATCTTCATGAAATTCTTTTCTAATAAAAATACATGCATAAAAATTAAGTAATATATGTAATCAGTTTTCTTTTTATAAGTTAATTCAAGTAAAGCCAATTTTTATTAGGCATTTCCTCAAGTTTTTCCTCTCTTTTTCTCTTTTTTCTTTATCCTTTTTATTTTTCTTTTTTAAAGAGAGGATTACTGTATCTGGATAGCTGTTAATGGTTTTGAACTTCACTATCCTTAACTTATATTTTCAAACTTATACATTTTCACTTAATTAATATAACATACATAGATTTAAAAAGAATTTCAATCTATTCTTTTTCCGAGTTATAATTTTTGATTTCTTAATACTTCTAAAATTCAATTATCTCTACTATGAATAGAAAAATTTCTTAATATTATTCTTCTTTAAGTTGAATAATTCTATTCTTAAAATCAATCAAAGTTATTAAAATTTTTTATTAAGTCCACTAAATTATTTATAATTTCAAAAATTTAAGTGATCTTAAATAGATTCTTCATTCCTCATGTTATTAAAAAAAATTTATTTTTTAAAAAATATTAGTTCTTAAAGGACAATTAAAATTTAAATTTGAATGTATTTTCCCTTTCCCCCAAACTTAAGTTTTGGTTTATCATAAAAAAAAAAAAAATTTTAAGTATGAGAGAAAGAAAAACATAATTTTAAAAAGGAATTTTTATAAGTATGTAAAAAAAACATTCTAAAAAGAAAAATTTACTTCTACACATGCTTTTATGAATAATACTGAAATGATGAAGCAGGTATAAAAGTAAGCAGGCTCATTAGTAATTAAATTAAATGATTATACTACTTATAATAACAAAAATAGAACAACAATAATAACTACTAAATAGTAGGCTGAAACAGAAATAAACATAAATTTATCCAAATTTCAATCTTAACCACAATACTTTAAAAATACTCTAACAACAGTCTCAACACCCAACAATCCACACAAAGTACATAAACAAATCTAAGCTAGCAAACAACAAATAACAATCAATACTAGCAAACTAAACTAACAACAGACTTAGCACAATTCAGAGGTAAATCAGGCCACTAATCACTGCCTGTAGCCTCATTATCGTCATCATCACCAAAAGAAAACTCAACATCCTTAGGATCAACATATGGTGAAAAACTAAGACAGGTAGGAAACTAAACATCATGCTCTCCCTTCAGGAATTTAACGAGAGCTTCATCATACTCGACATCGTAACTAATCTTCCTCCGGGTATACTCGGATAAATGATCAATTTTCTTATCAATAGAATCAACTCTGCGGTGAGTTTGAAATAACTCATGTTGTCTGCTCTATAAGCCGATCATGCATCGATTCCCAAAAACTAGATGGTGGCTCGATTCGTAGAAGTAGAAGGTACGGAAGTGGAAGGTCTACCCGAAGTGGGTGCGAAGTAGAAGGAGCGGTCGATCTCTTCCCTCGAAGACGATCATATATATTAACACTCTCCTGCCCAATTGTCATGGTAGACTTCAGTTTCTTCTCAAAAATATTAGCAGTGACTCCATTACTAACACATAAAGAATAGAACAAAGATGGGAATCTCAATCCCACAGAAGTGCTGGATCTAGCAATAGACTCCACAGAATCATAAATAATACTGCCGACATCTATCAGCTTCCTCTCCTGATTGCAAGAGTTTAGGATAGCTCTTTCTCTGGTAACTTCACTCAGGTGGTTGGAAGGTAGAAGTCTAGCAGAAATAAAATAATGCCAACCCTTTGAAACAGCATTTAGCTTAGAAGATTTGAAGTTTACCCGTTTTTCATTCCGGATCTTCCAGGCTCCAGTGTCGTTAGTCAAATAAGCAATAATCATCTCAAGATCTCCCTCAGATGGAGAAAATCCAGAATAGTGGCACTCGATGGTAAGTGGCAGTCCATAAAACGCATTGATCCTCTCCGAAGTAAATCCTACTCCAATACCTCTGACGAAGACTTCGTAGTCTTCCGCATCTAAAAAGTTAGCATAAAATCGCGAATGACTGGAATAACAGCAATAGCAATGAAATAACAGAATCGTTGCCAGTTGTGTGCAACGATTGGGTTCTCGATCATTTCACCAGGATTGTAAAAGCTTCGCTCTGAGATAAACTTTCTCGACGTTGCAAATTCGTGATATCAAAAATACGCTGCCGCAGTCGCGAACTTGCTACTGTCAATATTTTCTCGTCGCTTCCCTCGCTTAGATTTCAGTGTCATCTAAAAGTGAAAGAAAACAAGAACAAATTTAGGAATCAAATATTTAAACTCTTTTTAAGTTTAAGAAACTTAAAATAAGTTTAAAAATCCAAATAGAATACCTAAAAATCAAAATTTTTCTCAAAATTTTGGATTTTAGCAAAACATAGGAAAAACTATGGTGAAAATCGAAAATAAATGGATTAGAGTGTAGATCTGACCTCGAGACGAAGAAATCAAGTGATTTCGCGCCCAAATACTTGATGTTTTGACCTCAAAATGGACCTAAGAGGTGTCTTTTCACAAAAAATGGGGAAGGCGATGAAGCTTATGCGTCATCCATGGCTAATGGGGTTTATATGGTGTTTTTCGGGTAAGTAGTCCGAACTGGCGCTTAGGCGCCGAATTCTGGCGCCTAGGCGCCAGACTCGCCTTTCATGAAAATCACTCTAAAAAATTTATTTTCCACCAAAATTCATAAATTCAACTTCCAATTACTCATATTAGAGTAGGGCTTCAGTTTCTAACTTCCAAAACATTTTCCAAAAATTTTTAAAAAGTAAATGTTAAATCCACCAATTAAACACAAGGTTTAAATCAAATTCCTCTAATTTCCATTTATAATCTTCAATATTGGCTCAATACACTTCAGATAAGTATAATATAATGATTCAAGTCCTAACACACAATCAAACAATACAATTTAAAAACAAATACAACACACATTGAACATGAAAGCAAATACACAAACAAACACAATCGATTCACTAAATCAATACAACGACTCACTAGATAAATCACGATCTCATCAAATCACTATCTAATTTCCATTATCTTGGCAAGGAAAACTATTCAGCCCACTTGGGAAGAGCACTAATGCTCTTGGAAAATCCGTAGCCATTTTCTCGTCGATTCAATTGTTCTTCGCATACATCTCCACTTGAGCATCTTGATAAGCCGCTAGACGATCAAATTGGAGTTTCGCCTGCCATTCCAGATGTTCAATCTGATGATACATCTCATGGAAGTGATCTCCAATACTCTTGAAATCCGCTTCAAATTTATCAAGACTACTAGAAATTTTCTCCAAACTTACAGCGATGAAACCATTGAAGTAGGGTTGAGGATCTTTTGGACCTTTGTCTCTAGCCTTTTCTCCAAGATTTATCCTCTCCATTTCTCCAAATATCCTCTCTAATCTCTCAAGAATGGAGTGTATGGGTCGAAATAATGATTGCATAGGGATTGGGGACGAAGATGGGTTAATTTAAAGGTGAAAATCGTGTGAAAAACTGAAAGTTTTCGGTTTTTACACGACCTTCAGTAACCGTGGCGCTTAGGCGCCAAATCTGGCGCCTAGGTGCCGGACCCATCAACACACAGCTTATTATGGCGCTTAGGCGCTGAATTCTGGCGCCTAGGCGCCGGAACTATGTTCGACTCCGTTTCACCTAACATCAAATTTCAAGGTTTCGTTCTCCAAAAATAGGTAAATTATAATGGTAAGATCAGAACAATCTCAATAACATAATTATACATAATTTCAATGAAGGTTAACTTGATCTCCTTTTTACTCACATATGAAATGGAGTGATCCAAAGTCCAAACTTTATATACTTCAAGATAATTTTTAATTTTCTGAAGTTATATAAAATTAGTCAAGACCGAGGCATAACCATACAATAAAAATGTAAATACACACTAAAAATAAAATCTATAGGTTGCCTCCCATTAGGCGCTTGGTTTAATGTCGTCAGCCCGACCTAAGTAATTATTTAATCAGGTTGACTTAATTCATAAGCCTCTTTATAAATCTTTTTAATGTCTCCCAAATAAGGCTTTAATCTTAATCCATTAACTTTAAAAAAATTTTCCGTTTTGGGGTCTTTAATATCCACAGCTCCCTATTGGTATACTTTTTCAATTATATATGGTCCTATCCATTTTGATCTCAATTTTCCAGGAAAAAGTCTTAAACGAGTATTAAATAGTAATAATTCTTGTCCAGGCTCAAATATTTTTCCTGAAATCTTTTTATCATGTAATACCTTCATTTTCTCTTTATAAATTTTTGCATTATCATATGATTCATTTCTTATTTCATTTATCTCATTTAATTGTAATAATTGTTTTTCTCCTGCAATATTCAAATCAGAATTAAACTCCTTTATTGCCCAATAAGCTTTATGTTCAAGTTCAACAGGTAAGTGACAGTGTTTTCCAAAAACTAACCAGTAAGGTGACATTCTGATTGGTGTTTTATAAGCTGTTCTATAAGCCCATAATGCAGAATTAAGTCTATCAACCCGATCGAGTTCTTTTAGGATTAACGAGTCTTCTCTAAAATTCTTTTAATTTCTCTATTTGATACTTCAGCCATTCCACTTGTTTGTGGGTGATATACGATTGCAATTTTATGTTTGATTCCAAATTTTTGCGGTAATGATTGAATTCTTATATTTCTAAAATGACTTCCACCATCCGTGATAATTACCTTAGGCATTCCAAATCTTGAAAAAATCATCTTCTTTAAAAATTTAGATACACTTTTGGAGTCACAGTTAAGCAAAGCTACAGCTTCAATCCACGTTGAAACGTAATCAACTGTTAATAAAATATAAATTTTTCCAGATGATGGTACAAATGGTCCCATAAAGTCTAAACCCCATATATCAAAAATTTCAACTTCCAATATAAAGTTTAAAGGCATTTCATCTTTCTTGGATATATTTCCCATTCTTTGACATCGATCACATGTTTTAACATACTGTCTCACATCTCTGAATAAAGAAGGCCAATAAAATCTTGAATTTAAAATTTTAAATGCAGTTTTATCTACTCCAAAGTGTCCTCCAAAATTAGAATCATGATATTTTTGAATAATAGCATAAGTTTCTTCATAAGGTACGCATCTTCGAATTATAGAATCTCTTCCTAATTTAAATAAATGAGGATCTTCCCAAATATAATATTTAGCATCATTTTTAAATTTCTTAATAAATTTTTCATCCAATCCATAGGGTAGAATATTGCTAACTAAATAGTTAACTATATCTGCATACCAAGGTGTTTGGTATCCTTGAATAACATGTAAATGCTCTTCAGGAAATTTCTCATTTATGTTTTCTTTAGTAATAACATCATTCTTAATTCTAGAGAAAGGATCAGCAATTTGGTTGTCTGTTCCTTTTCTATCCACTATTTGAAAATCAAATTCTTGTAGAAGTAAAACCCATTTTATCAGTCTAGGTTTAACATCCTTTTTTGACATTAGATATTTAATAGAGGAATGATCGGTATGAGCTATGCATTTAGTACACGAAGATAAGGTCTAAATTTATCGAAGGCATATACTATAGCTAGAAGCTCTTTCTCGGTAGTAGTGTAATTTCTTTGAGTTTCGGTAAGAGTTTTACTAGCATAATATATAACTTGGAAAATTTTCTCATATTTTTGTCCCAAGACGGCTCCAATTGCAAAATCACTTGCATCGCACATTAATTCAAAAGATTTATTCCAATTAGGTGCAACAATGATAGGTGCAGTAATTAATTTTTCTTTTAAAATATTAAAAGCATTAAAATAGTCTTTGTTAAATTCAAATTTAGCATCTTTTTCCAATAAATGACAAAGAGATTTAGCAATTTTAGAAAAATCCTTTATATATCTTCTATAAAATCCAGCATGACCTAGAAAACTTCTCACATCGATAATGATAGTAGGTGGTTGTAATTCGGCAATAATTTTCACTTTTGCTTGATCTACTTCCATCCCTTTTTGTGAAATCTTGTAACCAAGTACAATGCCTTTTGTGACCATGAATTGACATTTTTCCCAGTTAAGAACTATATTTGTTTCTTCACATCTTTTCAAAACTTTGGAAATATTTTCCAAACAAGATTCAAAAGAAGTTCCAAAAATTGAAAAATCGTCCATGAATATTTCAATTCCTTTGTCAATTAAATCACAAAATATTGACATCATACATCTTTGAAAAGTTGCAGGTGCATTACATAAACCAAAAGGCCTTCTTCTAAAGTCAAATGTTCCATAAAGACTTGTAAATGTTGTTTTCTCTTGGTCCTCAGGAGCGACAGGTAATTGATGATAACCAGAACATCCATCCAGAAAATAGAAATATGAGTGTCCAGCTAATTTATCAAGCATTTGATCCAAGAAAGGAAAAGGAAAATGATCATTTCTAGTGGTTTCATTTAATTTCCTATAATTAATGCAAATTCACCATCCAGTAACTTGTCTTGTAGGAATTAGTTCATTTTTATCATTGATGATGACGAGTTACTCCTCCTTTCTTTGGAACACAATGAATATGACTTACCCGATTGTCTATCCGAAATAGGATAAATAATACCAGCATTTAACCATTTAACAATTTCTTTTTTAACAACCTCTTTCATGATAGGATTTAATCTTCTTTGCGGTTCGATAGTAGGTTTAAAATTTTCTTCCATTAAAATTCTATGCATACAAATGGACGGGCTTATTCCTCTTATGTCAGCAATAGTCCAACCAAAAGCTTTTTTATAATTCTTTAACACTCCTATTAATTTTTCTTCTTGATTTTTACTTAGCTCAGAAGAAATAATAACAGGTACAGTTAATGAATTTCCCAGAAATGCATACTTTAAATGTGAAGGTAACATTTTTAATTCCAGTTCAGGGGCTTTTTTAATTGAGGGTAAAAGTATATCATTTTGAGTTATGTCCAAAATTTCCTAATTATCTTTAATATAATGAGTTTCTTCTTCTATTAGTTCTTCATCTTCATCGGTTACTAATTCAAATTTTTCTTCAGAAATTACTTTACATTTTTCTTGATAATGTTTCTCAATTAAATAATCAATTATATCCATTCAATAACATTTTTCTTTGTCTGGGTACTTCATTGATTTAATGACATTAAATTTAATCTCTTGATCATTAACTCTCATCGTTAATTCTCCTTTTTGCACATCAATCATAGCTCGTCCGGTCGCTAGAAAAGGTCTCCCTAAAATAATAGGTATTTATTTATCTTCTTCCATATCAAGTACAATGAAATCTACAGGGAAGATAAATTTATCTACTTTAACAAGAATATCCTCTATAACTCCTTTAGGGTAAGTGATAGATCTATCGGCTAGCGAAGGGTTACGGTGGTGGGAGTAATCTCCTAAATTCAACCTTCGAAAAATAGAAAATGGCATGAGATTAATACTTGCTCCTAAATCGCATAAAGCTTTTCCACAAAACTTTTCTCTAATAACACAAGGTATAGTAAAACTTCCAGGATCTTTAAGTTTTTGAGGTAATTTCTTTTGAATTATTGCACTACATTCTTCACTTAATACAACAGTTTCAAAAGCTTCAAATTTTCATTTCTTACTTAAAATATCCTTCATAAATTTTTCATAAGTTGGCATCTATTTCAAAGCTTCAGCAAAAGGTATATTTATAGTAGGTTTCTTAAAAATTTCAAAAAAATTAGAAACTTGATGATCAAGCTTCTGCTGTTTAAGTCTTTGAGGAAAAGGTGGTGGTGGTTTTTCAACTTCCATATTAATAGAAATATCAGTTTGATCTTTATTAGGAGAAGAAGTTTCTTTATATTTTTCGATACTACTTCAACCTCGATCTCATTTTCAATTTCATTCTTGCATTCTTTCTTTTAATTCCTTTCCACTTCTAAGTTGTACAGCTTTAATATGTTCATGTTCTTTTCCAATTTCTTTTAGATTGATTTCAACATTTCTAGGAAGTGTTCCTGGGGGTCTATAATTAAATAAATTAGCGATTTGTCCCATTTGATTCTCAATATTACGAATAGCAGTATTTTAATTTTGTAATTGATTACTTAGTTGTAAAATTAATTCTTCTATAGATAACTTTTTATGTTGATTGTTAAATCCAGGTGGTTTATAGTTTGAATTAACTTAATTATTCCAATTTTCAGTGGGATGAGATTGATTATTACCCCATTGTTGTGAATTATTCGAGTTAAAATTATGATGATTTTTCCATCCAGGATTATAAAAATTTGAATAAGGATTATTTTTACTAGCAATAGCTTGTAAAGTTTCAATAGTTTGAGAATCTTCAATATTAGCAGAGTTAGTATGTGATATATTAATAGCAAAACTATCTAATTTCTTAGACATTGCTGTTACTTGTGAAGCTAAAATAGAAAAGGCTTCATTATCATGAATACTTGCCATTCTTTTAGGATTAATCCTTTCAGAAGGCCATTAAAATTATTGTTAGCCATTTCTTCAATTAAAGTGTAAGCTTCTTCAAATGATTTAGATTTAGACATTAAAGAAACTCCAACAGCAGTATCAATAATTGATTTTAAAGATCCAATTAATCCATTATAAACTGTTTGAATAATTAACCAATCAGGTAAAGCATGATGAGGATATTTTCTTAATAGTTCTTTAAATCTTTCCCAAGTTTCATAAATTGTCTCCCCGTAAAATTGACTAAATGAAGTAATATCATTTCTTAATTTAGCAGTTTTAGAAGGAGGAAAATATTTAGCAAGGAATTTTTGTGTCATTTCAGCCCATGTTTTAATATAACCTGTTGCTAATGAGTTCAGCCACATCTTTGCTTTATCTCTTAAAGAAAAAGGAAAGAGTCTAAGACTAATAGCATCATCAGAAACATTGTTATATTTAAAGGTAGCACAAAGTTCTAAAAAACTAGCAATGTGTAAATTTGGATCCTCATTTGGTGTTCCACTAAATTGATTGTTTTGAACCATTTGAATAATAGACGGTTTAAGCTCAAAAGAATTAGCATCTACGGTGGGTATTTGAATACTACTATGAAGTTCATCAAGTTGTAGGGTTAGCATAATCCCTTAATAGTTTAAAAACATTTTGATCATTAATTTCAATTGGATTTTGTAAATTGTTATGTAAATTAGTCATTTCTTGAAATTTTTGAATTTGTTTTCCTTTTTTAATTCTTTTAACAGTTCTTTCTAATTCAGAATCTAAAGGTAATAATCCTTCAGATCCAGAACTACGCATAAAAAGTCAATTAGCAAGAATTAAAATAAATATTATTATTATATATATGTTTTTTTATAATAAAGAAAAATGAATAAAATAAAAATACTTAAAATCTAAAAGTTTTCCTCTGTTCTTCCTGGCAATGGCGCTAAAAACTTGACCTGATATAAATATATGCGTACTAAAATCTTCTTCCCTGGCAACGGTGCTAAAACTTGACCCGAAGTCCTCTGAAGATCAATGTACTAATTAATGCTTTCAAAAATATATGTTATAAATAATAATAGCGACTAGTGTATATAAATATAATTTTATGGAAAATATTTTACACACTAGGGGTTCTACGCAAGTATACGTATCGTTTCAAGTAATATAGGGCTTTGAAACAAAGACCCTAGTATCGTTCCCACGAGGAGAAAGTTATAGATCTTTAAATATTTTTATTTTAAAGTATTTCTTTTATAATTAAAAATAAAATATCTTTAATTTACTAGATGCAATAATAAAGCAGAAATAAAATAATTGATGTAAATAGTAATAAGAAAGCAACTTTCTTCCTTTCAATTAATCTAAGATTTTCTAATGATAATATTCATGGAGAATATAAATTTATGGTATTGTGCCAAATAGAAGCATTCATATTCTTTACCCTTTGATCCAGGTGAAAAGAACATTGGCTAGCCTATAGATCGAGTCCGGATGTATTGTTAGTAGAATGGGTTAATCTTGGCTCACACTACTTAGATGTCCGAGGGTGGTATGGTCGGCCACTACTAGTGACCCTTTCCTTTTCTATGAACCAAATCATAAGATTTTAGTTTGTCACTCTAAAAACTTATCAATTCTACGCCCAATATATAACATCTTCCTATTTATTTTCACTTCATCTTGAATAACCCACACAAGGCCTTCGACTACCCAAGGAATCATGTGATATCTACAAGTTAAGAATTCATCTCCTTCTTGGTTTCAAAACTCTTCAACAAGTTTTAACAATTTAAATGGCCAATTTAAATAGTAAATTAAGAACTGGTATTAATATCATCACAATGTTTTGAAAATATATGATTTTTAATTCTCAAACGAATTTTGTATTATCTTATTTATCTTTTCATAATTGAAAGGAGAAAGTAAAGTAACTACTCAAAACACATTGAAATTAAATAACAAAACATAATAAATAAACTTTGAATCAAAATAAAAATACTTATCTTAGATGTTTCTCCTACTAAACTTCTAATCCCTACTGACTCCACAGCGTAATGAACTACATATGCACCAACTCTTTCAAACTCTAAATATAAACTCTAAAATAAACTCACTAATTTATGAAGGAAAGTAAAAATGTGGCCCTAATATGATCTCTCTAATTCTCTCTCTAGATTGGACTCTAGATAGGGAGGGTAGATGGGGCCTTTTTCTCTGAAGGAATACTCTCCTATTTATAGGCTTCAAGGGTTGCCTCAAGGCACCTCTTCAAAATATGTCCACATTCAATGAATCTTCTAGAAGGTGTGTCTGGCGCTGGCGCCGGACACGCGTCCAGTTCTTTGCACCTCTTCACTTTGGATCGCACCTCTTCGCGATCAGGCGCCGGACACCGCGTCCCGTTCTTTGCACCTCTTCACTTTGGATCGCACCTCTTCGCGATTAAAACCGTTTTGTAGCGTCCAAATACATTGTATCACATGTCCTATAAACCGGGAACAACTGCCGGTCTTCAGAAGGTCCGATAGCAGCTCACACGTCGAAATAACGCGCCGAAGTCGTCGAAAACGTAACGAGTTTTACGTATCGAGCTGGCGCTTAGGCGCCGGACTGCGGCGCCTAGGCGCCGAGCCGATAATTTCGATAATTTTGCATTTTGGCTCTATTTTTGCTCCTTTTAGCTCCTTTTTGCTCCTTTTTCACTTTTTTTTCTTCTTGAACATTTTTCCATCACCTATATCCAAAAACACAAAAATACCTTTCATTAAAGCATAATATCCTTAAAATTTTGATAAAAATCAAGGCATAAAAATGTGTATTTTTTTCTTGGATCATCTAACCTTTGAAACTGATGCTCCACCTTTGGACTGAGCCAAGGCCTCCTAAACTTGTTGTTCGACCATCTTTTTAATGTCCTTTTATGGTGGGTTTGGAGTTGGATCTCTTCTCGGCAGCTCATCTTCATTGGCTGAAGCGACTTCTCTTCTTTTTATGGCGATGTGTATGATCTCGGGTTGGTTAATTTTCAGAGACGTTGTGAGTCTTGACTGTGATTGCCCGTGGAGTGTAGCTGGCGGTCATCTCCTCCATTTTCTTCTCCAAGCGGCTGATCTGTTCGTCTCTTGTCAGGATGGTTTTCTGAAGCTCATCTACGGTGTTCTCCTCACTAGGAGCGTCACGCACAGATGACGTGGATCGAGTTTCAACCATAATAATTTCCATGAATTCTTCGTCCATGTAATCTGACAGGAAATAATCATCATCATCGATGTCCAACCCTCGTTGTTTAGCTAACTCAGAAATTTCTGCTCGGTGTTTTCAAACCTTATCATCCACTGTTTTCTTTTTAGTCAATATTAAATTTGTAGGCTTCCACTGGTACGTCACTTTTCTGCGTGCGGATTCGGGAGGCAACGGCGGTAGTGGAAACGAGAATATCGGACTCATGATCCATTTTGTGGTCAACAGATCTTTTTGAATGTACTGGTACAATACCTTTCGGTAACTGATGCGACTTTTTTATATGCAAGAATTTATGAACTCAGATTTATAAATTTATAATGATTTTGTAAAGTCACAAACTCAAACGCAAGTATACGTATTGCTCATGTAATACAATGCTCTAGTGGAGTCCCGTTTATCGAGCCCACAGGGAAGCGAGGTAGGAGGTTCTTAGTCAAATTCTAGACTACTATTATCAGACTTTAGATTAAAGGGTCGATAAAAGTGATGTTTTATCTAGCAACTACTCCTAAATGCAGATGATTATATGTAAGGATAATAACTATTCCTAAATGCAAATATAACTTCTAAAGATAACCCTTTGTGGATTAGTTGGATTGGTGAATCTTGAGATAATAAAATCTACTATTCTTATGTAGTGAATTGGATAATGTAAAGGAATAAGATGCATTAAATATTGTATGTGCCAAATAGGTGCAAACCTATTCTTTACCCATTTTTTAGTGTATAAAGAACATTGGCTAATCCTAGGTTTAGTCCTCAAATCCGTGGTTAGGTTGGGAGGATATTGGCTCTCACTCAAGAGCTCTCACTTCCCTTCGCCTGAAGGCTAACTCTCACTTTAGTTTCCAAACACTAGGATCAAATTGGGGATTTTAGTCTGTCACCCTAAAATCTATAATTCTACGCCCATCAAATTATATTTTCCTATTTATTTGCACTCAACCTCCGTGAACTTCAACATTCATGGAATGTGAATGTTGTTTCACTTTGTTAAGAATTACACCGCCCTCTCGGATCATAGCGTAATTACAACGAATTTTAACACTACAACGAGCTCTTTTTGTAATGTAAAAAAAGTGCAAGTAAAACCATCACATTTATAATTAAATCCACTTCTAACATGCATCATAATATCCTAAACATGAATCCTACTCATTGCAAAATAAAAGTAGAAAGAAAATAATGGCATAATCTTTTTATGCCACTATTTCCAAAGAAGAAGAAAGAGTAAGAGAAAGACATTACAAAGCACGAAAAAAACACAAACTTCATTTCAAAGCAAATCCACAAATAAGTGTTTATAAAATCGTAAGATAATGAAGAACACAATACTTAACTTTTCCCCTTGAAAAAAAGAAGAAGATCTTTCCCACAAATTCTTCAGCTGATCCATGCAATGCTAGTACAAACCCTTACAATTTCTCTCAAAATCCCCTCACCAATCTCTCCAAAAAGGTAGAAATCTACATATCTACTCCTATTCTAAGATCTCTAAGCATTCTCCAAGTTTTTCCTAACATTCCTCTTTTTTTGCTTCAAATTTGTTTTAAAATAGTGTAGGGATGAATTTTCAAGAGGTGCTTGAAGAAACCTTCCAAAAAGCGTCCAGTTCGACGTATATGGCCAATAACCGCCAAAAAATGCATCCAAACCATTTGGGGCGCAGTCCGGCTTAGTTTGGGCTCCGTTCGATGCTATTTACATGAAATTTTCATACTTCACGGGACACTGTCGCGGTCCAGTGCTGGTCCAGGCGCGGTCTGGCGCTAGTCCAGGCGTGGTCCGACGCTGGTACTGCGCTGCTCCACCATTTCACTATGTTTGGCTCCGTTTCAACTCCGATTCACCCCATTTCAGTTGCATTGCGTATAGCCCTACAAAATAAGCATAAAAACAACCTTTCTTTAAATTATAATCTCATTCAAAATATTCAAGAAATGTAAAAGAGATTAAGCAAAGAAAGACATATCAAAACGTGTCAGGCCAAAATTTGCGTTTTGCTCCAAATTGCACCATTTTACCTTCTTTTTCTCCAAAAGCCATTTCTTGTACCAAAAACCAGAAAACATACAAAATACCTTCATTTATAGTGCAATATCATCAAAAATAGGTATGAAATAGACAGTAAAAAGCTATCAAATTTTCAGTGGATCAGTAATCACACTTTCCTCTTAAAAGTCGACGCCTTGACATGAGGTGTCTTGGTTGGGACATCGAGCTAAATAGGGGAAGTGTGCTCCCTAAAGTGCAGACCATGTACGGAGGAGAGTAATCCTCCCTCATTCTTTCTCTTTCGAGGTTCTTTATGATCATCGGCAGCTGGTACTCTTAGGCCCAGCCGGGACTTGACTGACTTGCTTATCGCCGGTGTCGGAATGGCAACAACATCATCTGTAGCCGTTGCATCAACACATTTTCCCAAATGGTGTTTGAAAAAAAATTGGACGTGTCTTTCCATTTCTAGTATTTTATCCTTAATTTCAGGGGATATTGCACATCCCATCCTCTTAAGGAGCTTGGCGACACAACAACCTTCTATTTCAGACAACCTTTGTAAAAGCATGTGAGCTCGAGTGATAGGTTTGGGCCTTTCCTCACCTTATCACGACTGTGTGGTGCTGGAAGTGTAGCGACAGTCCTATGGAGGCCCTTATCGCCAGTAGTGTGAGCTAACGGGTGGAACCTACTACCTCAAAGAAGATGGGAGGTATCTGGTAAACCGAGTTCCTCTTGTTGAGGAATCTCATCAATTACTGGCAGATCTGCAACTTGTGCCCTGGTGGCCTTACGAATCCTACGATTACGGTTTCTTTTTTAAGATTTGGTTGGCAGGGGAGGCCCAGAACTCGAGCCAATCTTGAAGACTGACGGCGGGACAAGAAAGGTATCGTCAGAATTATCTTCATACAAGATTTATTTCCCTTTGATAGACGGGAAAATAAGAATAGTGACGGTGAAGACAGTAACAGTAGAGGTGACAACTCTCCTTGGTACGGAGACAACGGATCTGATGGGAGCAGTGGTCACTTTCATCTTCTTAGCAGAAGGGAAATCTTCATGGGAGTTCAGATCAAACTCAGCAGACGGTTCTTGAACTTCAGCAGTGGCAAATTTCACGACCACTAACGAGGCTTTTCCGAGTACGACTTCAAACTCACTGAAGCCGGTCCCAAACTGAATCATCGGTCCTGCAAGACGGGCCTCGCAGAAGGAGGGCAAGTTGCAGGAGAAAGTTAGTGTAGGGTTGACATCTTTAACTGTCAAGAGAAGCATTCTGGAGGTTAGTGAGGGCCAAAAACCTTGTCATCATAGTGCAAACACTATGAAAAAGGTTGTTCTGTGAACCAAGAAAATTTCACTTCATTTTGATATTTTATTATCTTTTTATTTCACTTTAGGTTTTCATATGTTTGTTAAAAGGAATCTTAAGATTTAAGGAAGTGTGGGTCAATCTGCCGAAGACAGGATTGAACCCGGGAGATACAAAAAGGAGGTGAAGTATGGAACTCTGTTGGAGATCCCCTTCACAACGCAGATTGCCCTAGCAAAATTTACTCGATGACACACCTATTGAGGGTCCAACCCCATAAGATCAAAAGGAAAACCTAAAGACTTCTGAACCTTCTGTTTAGGAGTGACCAAACAAACGGTCCTGAAATCCAGAGGAGTTGATCACACTTTCCCAAGAAGGAAATGGGTGAAGTATGTCAATGGAAGAATAGTAATCTGGCTCATGAGGGACATGAGCACATTACCGATATATGAATATAGTATTTCCTGATCTTAATGAAGAGAGAAACTAATCCTCAACGGAGTCGCCAGAAAACTGTGGGCCGTTAAAATCTTTGTGTGAGTCTGATATTTTTGAAAAAGATTTAGAATATAGTTTTATAAAATAGAGTTTTGATTTAGTTTAATACATATAGATTTTTTAAAATAACATTTTGATTTTAAAGAATACAAAACCAAACTAATTTCATATAAATGTTAGTTTAGATAATCAAACGCTTCATCACAAGACATGTACCTATCCCGAAGAATATGTACATTGCTTGGGGTGAGGCTTGATCAAATAAACTAAAGAATTCATTATATCCATTTGGTTTGTGAACCGTTGTTAACTGACAATTTCCTTTATCTAATTTAAAGGAATTAGATAGGGTTTATATTAATCTGGTGTCTTTAAGTTTCCTATAAGGGTAAGCCCCTATAGTTAATTACATCTTAGATGACCGAAGTCACCTAAGAAAACTCATGATATAGATCAGAAAATATTTATATTCATGACTTCTAAAGCTAAGGTTTTCAAAGAAAATGTGATAGTAAAAAATTCAATAGGTGAATGTCTCAAGTTTTGGAACATTTCATTTTATCAGAATCCAAAGGAGAGAAGGCTAGGGGAAGGACAAAGATTCAAGAAAAATCTTGATGTCTTCCTAAACTATCCTATGGTTTAGCTTTTATTTAGGGTATTTATCTGGCATTTCATCCTGTCAATTTTATTATTTAAGACTTACTTTCACTTGATACTGATCATGTGAATGGCCTGGAAGATAGGAGGATTTATGTGATACCCAATGACAACCTCGAAATCCTAAGACAAGTTAGGGCTTATGTTGTACAACATGGCTATGCAAGTGCCTAAAAGAAAGGTGAGGATTTATGCTGCACTAAGCAGGCTACCTCGAAGTCCTATGGCTTGTTTGTTTATTTCTAAGGAGTTTTGTTGTTGAAGATGGTTGTGCTGCCCACCATGCATGCTCCAAGCTCCTCGTCATAGCAGATTTAGTTTAAGTGTCAATTGTAAGAGAGGAGAGAAGTGTTATGTTTTAGAAATATTTAAATTGAAGTGTGTTAATATTTTATTAGGGGAACATTAAAGTTGATTATAGCGACACCGGTTATGATCCCACGGTTCCATCATCCCGGCACCACTATTTTCATTGGATTCACTTAGTCCAAATGAATTTATTAAACTCAACTTAATGAGTTCCATACTTTCATTTAGACAATGGGAAACCCCGTTAGCAACACGTAGATTACCTCCTCCGACGGATTTTCGATCATCAAACGAGACATTTTAATTTAATTACAATTGCGATTTTTTTTTTGTGATTAATTTTTTAGTTGTTTTATATTTTTGAATGTTGTGGCGTTAATTTTATTTTCTCTTGATTTTTAATTTTGATTTTAGTTTTGGTTTTATGGCTATCCTAAAAGTTTCAGTTTTCATTCAGGGTGATATTGTTGTTTAGCATGCAATTTTGTAAGGAAAGAAAGTGCAGTCGAGTGTAGGTAAGTAAATTGCAATAAAAATAAAAGCATACCTAACAAGTCTTCCCGTCATCTCCACCTGAAACTCTAGTATTCTTGCAATAAATATTTATAATTTGCAGGAAAGTAGAACATATTGATATGTTCGTCATAAACTTACAAAGTCCTAGGTCATAACCTGGTGAATTCTATTCATTTATTTGAGAGATATTTTTCATTTAATAGATATGATAGGTGCAGTAGTCCTACAAGGTGTCCAGAAGACTTGTGAAAGATCTAGGAGAAACCCAGATATTTCACATTCCTTTTGAGCTTCCTTGAGTTCATTTGGACTTTTCATATTTATTAAATGATTTATCTATTTCATACCCTTATGCTCAGTGAGCCAACATTTTAGTCTTCCCGAAAGGCGGGGTAGTTATCATTTGATACTTTACTTAGAAATTATGTGGGTAGGACTTCAGGGACAAACTTAACTTATGGAAGAATTTATCAAATTTTGATGAGCTTGTAATGTTTTAAAAGGTAGTTTAAGATTGATTATGTTTTCTTTTCTAATTCTTATTAGTTAGTTTCTTTAATTAAGCCTAGCTCACTACTAAGTCCTTAAGATTATAGTAGGTATTTTTATACCTTTAGAAAAGGAAGTTAGATGACTTTCATGGTTATGATTCTTATTAAAACATTGAATTATCATTTAAACACAAAAATGAATGGGTATTAAATTAATGGAATATTAACTTCCAAAATCAACTCCTAAACTTAAGGCTCTTTTTAATTTGATTTTCTTCCAAATTAAAATAATAAAGGAAATTTAAATATTTAATTTTGATGTGACAAAATTGCAATGGCTTTCTACCATTTATCCCTTGATGTTTCAATCATCTAACATAATAATTAAGGCCATTTATTGCCCTTTTCTGATTTTGATTAGGCCTAAATATTGATTAAGGCTAAATTTTCCAAAATTACAATTTTACTCCTAAAGGCTTTTATCACTTCATAATTCATTAAATTTAGCTCAAATGACTTTAAAATTTTTATGTGACCCCACTTATGGGTTAATTAAAACATTAGAGGAGAAAATATGATTTTTTTAAATTTTGATTTAATTTATATATTTATTTTCATGCAAAAATATAGATTTTCAATGAAAATTCAATAACTTGCCCAAGACAAAACATTTAACTTTGAAATTTTTATTGGCGGTAGACCTAGATTAGAGGACCACTTGAATTAAATATCATAATTTTTTGAGTATTAATTTAATTATTATAATTATTTTAAGTTCTATAGTATTAATTAATTATAAAATATTTTAAAAGTTGAAAATTTAATTTTATATTTTCCTTAAGTCCCTGTTGGAGTGGCCTGCTAATGGGGCTTTCAATGAGGAACTTCTTCTCTTGCTGTGGGGATGGAGTGTGCACAATTAATTTGAGTTTGTTGGAGTTTTGGGAGGTGTCCTGTTTCTGTCCTGAAATTGGACTTCAAATTTGAGTTGGTTCAATGGGTTTTAGAGCAGGAATGCAGTGGGGATTGAGTCCTCTGTGTTGTGGGAAGGATTTGGAGTGATTTAGGCAGAGTTTTATTAAGGTCTGGTTCAGCCAAACATTTAGCTATGAAGGGTGGTGGCTTAAATAGCCATGGCTGGGGTGGATGCCAGGGCTTCAATTCAGGTGCAAAGAGCTGCCTAGGTGGAGTGCAAGGAAGCTCCAATGGCAATTTTGGTTTGAGTTGGCAATAGGGTGGAGTTTGGGTTTGTCCAAGTGTGAGATGGCTCTCTGTTTGGGCTCCTCCGGCGACTAGGCCGGCCGACCAGGCTAGGGGAGGTGACTAGTGGGTCAGGTGAGCCAGTGGGCAGGCCATCATGGGATGAGCTTAAGTGGTTAATGCATTATGGCAAATCCCCCCTAGGTTTAACCATTTAAAGGAGGAGATACCCTAATTTGGGGGACCATTAGTCCATGGCTCCACTAAGGTGGGCTAGGTGGGTCTAGCCCAGTCCCTAGGGTCAACTTAGTGGCTGTGGAGGGGTTGGTTTAGTCACATTTGGTTCACTTTGAATAAATTGGGTCATGGGTTCATTTGGGTCACCTTGGGTTCAAATTGGGCTAACTTGGGTTTGAGCTTGAATTGAGCCCAAATGATTGAGCAATATTGTGTATATGATTGGCATAAATGGTTTAGAGAAGGATTGGGGTGGCTTTGGTTTGGTTTGGGGGATCAATTTGGCTTGATTTGGGATTTTTGGTCATTTTGGGGCAATTTGGGTTAAATTGGGTTTAGGTTAGGATAGATTTGATTCCAAGGCCAATTGAAAGTTTCAAATGGTCTAGGGGGATGTCATAAAGAGTTCCCAACATCAATTGGGTGGAAATTTTGGGAGTAGGGCAATCAATTTGGGAGATTTTGGGCATATGGCATGTTTGGGTCAAAATTTGGGGTTTTGGACTTTAAGTGGGTTAGGGTGAGACTTGGGCTCAAATTAGGGGAAATTGATGGTTCAATTCAGTTTAGGGGAGTGCCATTAAGAGTTTAGAATTTAAATTTGGGAGAAATTGATTGGTGTTAGGTCAATTTGGGGGATTTGGGTCACTTAGTCAAAGTTGGGGATTTTGTATTTTAAGTGGAATTGAACCTACATGTGGGTCAAATTGGGCTTGGATTTGGTTTAGATTGACATTGGAGATGTTGAATTAAAGTTTGGAACTGAAATTGGGCAAGATTGGGATCAACTGGGTAGTCATTGGGTTCAATTTGGGCACTTTTGGGTTAAATGGGTCAAATTGGAGCTTTTGGTTAAATTGGGCTAAATTGGCCAAATTGGGTCATGTGGTAGTTGGGAGAAATTAAATTGGGAATATTTGGGAGGTTTTGGGAATTTATGAGAATTTTTGGAATTTTAGACTAAGAGGGGCATTTTGATCATTTTGGAGATTTTTTTGGAAAATATGGCAATTTTGGGTAATTTTCGTTAATTTGAGTGGTAGGGAGTGTTTTGGAAATTTTTGGGAATTTTAGGGTTTTGGGGGTATTTTGGGTATTTTGGGGTAAAGGAGTTAGAAATTTGAAATCTTTAGAAAAAAATGGGATTGGTTGAAAGTGAGTAATATGGCATTGTTTAGGTTGAGTCATGGACCAAGGGTCTCCCTCATTTAGTCCTCTATGTGTTGGTACTAGCTAAACCTTAGCCCGGGGCTAAGCGCTTAGGAAAACCACTTACATGAGTTTCCAAAGAGTTAGGGGATCAAAGGTGATGTGCTTTGTTTAAGGTTTTGAGTGTGTAGTGTAAGTGTGGTGTAAGCTTCAGTCCCAGAGTAGATCCTAAGATCTGACCACCTATAGGAGACTTCCCCTGGGCTTCCTTATGCTTGGTCTCTTCTACCTACAAACTGGAGGTTAGGCCTTAAGCATATGAAAACTCTCAGTGAAGTAAGAAATGTTTGAATTTCTATGGGGGAGGGTTCCAAGACTAGTCTTCTAAGAAAATCACCAGGAGAGTCCTATGGCTAGACCCTAGGCTTTTCTAAAGAGAGACTAGACCTCAACCAAAAGTGAGGTCAACATTACTTAGTTGCATATTCTGTGGTATGCTGATATAGTTAATTATTTATTTAGTAATATTTCACCCTACATATTAACATGCCACCAAAAGAAAAAAATTTTTCATGATGCCAATGATTACTTATGGGATGACCCTTATTTATATAAAATATGTAAGAATCTGATTATCCAAAGATGTGTGCCCTTTGATGAAACTAGAGATATTATTAAAAAATTTCACAAATCTAATTTTTGGGGACATTTTGGAGTGGATAAACTGAATTTAAAATTTTACAATCTGGATTTTAATGAATTACTTTATTTAAGGATGTTTAGACTTATGTGAAAACTTGTGATCAATGTCAGAGAGTAGTCAATATTTCTAAAAGAAATGAAATGCCCCTAAATTTTACTTTGGAAGTTGAAATTTTTTATGTATGGGTTTTGAATTTTATGGGACCATTTATATCATCTTTTAAAAATATATATTTTATTAGTTGTGGATTATGTTTATAAATGGATTGAAGCTGTTGCTTTACCCCGTTCTGATGCTCAAGTCTTGTAAATTTTTTTTTTAAATATTATTATGAGATTTGGAATGCCAAGAGTAATCATTACAGATTGAGGGAGTAATTTTAAGAATTTTAGAATTGAAGCTTTAAAGTGAAAATATGGAATTAAACATCGCATTGCCACGACTTATCATCCACAAACCAGTGGTTTAGAAGAAGTATGCAATAGATAAATTAAAAGAATATTGGAAAGACTGTGAATCCTAATATAGAAGATTGGTATGCTAAACTTGATTGTGAATCATGAGCTTATAGGACTACTTATAAAACTATTATAGGAATGTCACTATATAGGTCAGATTTGGAAAGACTTCTCACTTACCATCTAAATTGGAGCATAAAGCTTATTGTGCGATAAAGAAATTTAATTTTAATCTAAAAGTTGCTAGTGAGAAATGATTATTGCAATTAAATGAGCTCAAAGAAATTTAGAAATGAATCTTATGAGAATGCAAGAATTTATAAAGAAAAGATGAAAATATGGCATGATCAAAATATTTTGAGCATGGATAAGAGGTTTTATTATACGACACTCGATTGAAATTATTTCCCGGAAAACTTATGTCTGGGTGGTCGAGGTCATTTATTGTAATAAAAGTCTATTCATATGGTGTTATGGATATTAAAGATCTAAAAAAACTGACTGGATAATTAAAGTAAACGGGCAAAGCTTAAGCTTTACATATGCAGAAACAAGCCTTTATATGAAGAGATCTTAATGTTGGGTCAACCAGAGTAAATCAATGGGTACGTCGGGCTGATGAAGTTAAACCAAGCGCTTTATGGGAGGCAACCCATAATTATTTGTGTAGATTGTTTTTTGACTTTTTGATTGAATGATGTAGTACTGAGACTTGCATGATATAAGGAGGCGCAAGTATAAATGTATCATGAAAATAATTGAATTGGAGAGAAAGCTGCGAAAGAATTTTCTTGCACTCCTTTTTACAACTAGTTTGTGCACCATACTCGGATGAACAAAAAAGTTAATGATAACAGTGTTCAAAATTATTAATAGTCAGAGGATTGTGTGGAAAATCTAATGTTTTGGTGTATTTTTTTGTTTTGTGCTGACTTTTGAACTTTAGGTGTCTCTAGTCCTGCGAATCTGGCGTGTGATGTTTGTTTTTACTTAATTGTTCTTGATGAATCGATATTATTTAAACTTATGCTTGTCATAATAAATTTGTAGTAAGTTTGTGAAGTGAATATTTGATGTTAGAATGCATTAAGTGATTTAGTTTAGAATCTCAAACTTGTGCAAATTGATGTTGGAAGATGTTAAGATAATATAAAAATATCAAAATGAAGTGAATCGACTAAATTTGGGTTCGAAGGCCTTAGGCTTTGCTGTGCTAAATAGGAAAAATCATATTTGTCAAAATCTGGGTCTGGCGCCTAGGCGCCAGAATCTGGTGCCCAGTCTTACAAATAGCAGTGCGCCTATGCGTCAAACCGACGCCTAGGTGCTAAAATGATTGGATGAGCATTTAAGCGAAACCAGACAGGTACACACATTTTTTTCCCTTGAATCATCTTCTTCCTACCCATATCGTTGAATGTTTCCCTAAAGTTCCCTCTAGAGTGCGATTCTTCAAGTTTAAGAGCTTCATATCACTGGATTTCATCTTTTGTAAGTAAGATCTACATTTTGGCATATAAATTTTGTGTTTTCACCATGGAATTCTACAACATTTCTAGGTGGCCGAAAATTTCAAAATTTTGGAAATATTATTGAGAAATCCATGGCGGGAAGTTTCCTTTGCATGAACGTTACTTGTAGGAGTCCTTATAATTTATTTTTGGAAATTTTTGGAAATTTTCTAGATTTTTTAGATTTTCAAAATGGCTCCTAAGACATAGTGAGAAAAGGGAAAAGAAGGTTTTGAAAATGCGGAATTCGTAAGTTTGAAAGCACAAGATCAATATAACAAATTTCTATTGACAAGGAAGTTTATTGTGGAAAGGAGTTTTTCTACGCCTGACGGCGTTGTGGAAAATATAATTGCTACACGACATTGGGAATATTTTTACTACTTTACTCCTGTAGCAATCATTTCTGTAGTACAGGAATTTTTGCCAATTTGCTTGAAGTACTTGAGGATGAGGTATTTGTTAGAGGGAGGGGAGTTGAGTTCACTCTCAAGATAATTAATGTTATATATGGTTTACCTCTTATTTTAGATTGCTTATATGCTGAGTTTGAGCCATCTAAGTCAGAGCTGGATAAGATTATTGCATTCTTCACTAACGGACGTGGAGTTTGGAAGATCAGGAACATGCACAACGTTAACTTTTCTTCTTCCATGCTTAATGCCACTTCAAAGGCCTATCATTAATTTATTTTTGCTCGATTACTTCCTTCAAACCATTTGAGCGAGATGACTTAGAGAGAGCCAATTTGAGTCATTGCATTCAGAAGATGAAATCTATTGATGTTGGCCCTCACATCTTCAAGGCTATTTATGCTTCTGCCAGAACCAGCACTTCAGCAAGTTTGGGATATCCTTCTTTTATTTTACTATCTGCAATCAATCTAGTGTTAAATATGAATCTTGAGAGGAGTTGCTCCAACCACTAAAGCTTGTTGCAAAGGTTAATGTGGATATTTATGGAAGACCTCGAGGTAGAGCTTCTGATGCACCATCTACTTCAGCTCAAGACCTTCCACATCTAGTGCTTCTTCTTTGAATACTGTATTGGAGCAGTTATACATTCAGCAAGGAGATATACTAATTTTACAGAATCAGATGCATAAGAATGCGGAGCATTAGGATCATTTAGAGCATTATTTAAAACATCGAAGTAAACATGAAGCCAGTTTCAGTACCTCCCTTGTGAGTTTTTGGAAGGGCAACCAGAGTATTAAGTTTGTTACATGTCCTCTGCATTAAGTATTTGAACATTGAAAGGCCATGGATGATGATGCTGATGCTGATAATGATGATGAGGAGGAGGATGCGGAGAGTAGTTTTATGATTCCTTCTATGTTAGATGTTGACTTTTCCTTTGTTAGTTTGTAATAGACATTGTGTTATGTTTATTTTCTACGATGTGAATGTTAGTGCTTTTTAGTTTCTAAGCACTTCTATTACCTCTTATATATATATTGCTTTTGTGTGATAGTAGTTCTGTACTTTGCACTTTTCATGCTAAACCTGTTTTTGAAATTTACTTACTGCTACACATACTTGCTTTTACTTTTAATACCTGTATTATTTTATGCTTAGAACCCTTTGATAGATATTCAATCTCTTAAATTTTTCTCTCTTCAGGCTTTTTTTTTGTACTATAATATTTTAAAAAAATTTATTTAAAAATTCAAGTTTAGGGGAGGGAGAAAAACTATTTAAAAACTAAAAATTTATTTGTCCTGAACTAAACTATATTTAAAAATTATTTTTAAGCATAATTTGTGGTATGTGGTGTTATTTTTAGAGAACTATATTTTTAAATTTTATAAATGTTATAGTAAACTTAAGTAAAAAAATTTTAATAATTTAGAATAGCTCTAAAATTGAGATATTTGATATGAAAGTATAGGATTATGCTTTTACTATTCAATGTAGAAAAATAATATTTATGAAACACTTTTAGATATTGGATCTACACTTAGAAAAGAATTAGAGACTCTATGAAAAATCATTTTTGTACTAACACACATTATCAAGTAAAGAAATGTGAGATGTTTTTAACTTTAGAAAGAGGATAGTGAAATTCAAATTCATTAAAGGTTATCCCAGTATAGTAATTCTCACATAAAGAAAAAAATAAAAAAAATGATTGAAAATTATATTGAAAGAAAAAGAAAAGTAAAATCAAATGAAAAGTAAAAGTGAAAAGAAAAATATGTGGGGAGAAGCTTGAGGAGATACCTAATTAAAAATTGGCTTCATTTGAATTTTCTTAAAGAAAGAAGCTTACATATGTTGACCTCATTTTTGATGAGGTCTTCTCTTCTTCTTTTTAGTACTTAGGATCTAGCCTTAGGCTTTTCCTTTGACTATCTTAGAGGACTAGAATTGGGACCCACCACTTAGAAATTCAAACCACTTCTTAACTCCCTGCAAACTCCACAAACTTGACTGTAGACCCCTAATCACCTAGAGGGTTGAGATCAAATGTGGAAGTTTAAAGGATGGGTTCCTATAGGACTCTTTGGCCTTAGGACTACTACGGGTGGCACAGTGCAGTGAAGGGCTGACTTACACACACACTACACTCATACACTACACTTTCACACACCTCCTAAAACACACCTATACCCAACTTGACCTCCGACTCATAAAAGTGATTCACATGGATGGTCCTTAACCCCTAAGCCCTTGGTAAGAGGTTAGGAACAACATATTGGATGCCTCAAATGAGTCCCTTCATGGCTCATGTGGGCTTGATATGGCTTCATGGCTCAACCAAAATGATTTCATTCCACTTACATTCACCTAATTTTCAATTTTCCAAATTTTCAATTTTCCAAATTTTCAATTTTTGACCCCCGGGACCCTACACCCGCCTAGCCTACCCAAAACCCTTGAAACTACCCAAAGTTTGCAAAATCACCTAAATTACCCAAAATTACTCAAAACCAATCCAAAACATTTCCTCACCACTCAAATTGATCATCCATAGCCAAAAATACCTCCCAATACCCTCCAAATACCCAAAATACCCCTCTTGACCCAAAAATCCAAAAAATCAAAAAATTCCCAGAAATTTCAAAAAAATCTCAAATATTCCCAATTTCATTTTGTTCAAGTACACCATGGGCCAATTTTGTCAATTTACCCCACTTTTATCAAAACCCCCAATTTAACCCATTTTAACCCAAAGTGAACCCAATGTCAAACCAAACCTACCCAATTGACCCAAATTCTAGTCCAATTCAATTCTAAACTTCAATTCAACATTCCCAACACCAATCTAGACCAAATCCAAGTCCAATTTGATTGGCATTTGGATCCAATTTCACTTTTGGCCTTAAAGCCCAATTTGGATCCATGACCCAAACCTAACCCAAACTCACCCAATTCAACTCCAATTAACCCCAAATCTTTTCTAAACCTTTCTTAACATCCCTACAAACAAAACCCTAACATGATTTGCCCAAAATTTAGACCCAAACCCCACTCAAATTCAACCCAAAGCCAAAAAGCCCAATTTTGACCTAAACACAAACCTAACCCAAATAAGCCCAAACCCCAAAATCAAAACCCAACCAAAGCCAAAACCTCTTTGAAACACTCCCATAAACATTTCCCAACATTTATTTTACATCAATTTCAACCCTAGCTTAACATTGGCCCAAGTTAGCCCAGTTTGACCTACATTGGCCCATTTACCAAAGAAGCCCAAATCCAACCCAATTCAAACCCAAATCACTCCAAACTTATTTCAAAACACTCATGACACATCCATAAGCTAAACCCAACATTTTTTTGGCCCAATCCTTCACAAAAATTCCCATCCATAAATTTATTTTTAAACCAAAAGCCCACTTACATGAAACCTTCCTAAAAGCCCAAATTCCATGGTAAAGCCCATATGACAAATTCTTCTCATCATACCCTTAATTAAAATCAATCCCTAAGTTTCAAAAACTCATCATGAAACCATTCCAAATTAAGCCCCATACAAATTCCCATCAAAATACCAAAATGTTCTTAAAATCCATTTCCATGAAATTGACTTGACTTTTCCCAAGCCAAAGGTGAGCCATGAAGCCATGCATGAGCCACATGGGAGCCAGGAGAGCTATGGAATCTACTTTCCACCTCACCATGCCCAAGATGGCAAGAGGAGGCCCTTTCCATATTCTCTTAAGGGGGATTAGCCACTTCCATGACTCCACTAAACCATGCTTAAGCTTAATTGTACTTGGATGGTGACCCTTCCCCACTGATTAAGCTGACCTAAATCACTTTCCCTTCGACCCAAGTGGTCTTGGAAGGTGGACTTAACCCAAAACCAAGGGTTGACCCATTTAGACCCAAAACTAGCCCTTTCCATTCCACTTTGATTCAAACCCTTTACACATGTCCATGGCGATTGACTACACAAACCTCCAGCCACGACCCACCTGGACACGAGGGTGACCCATGCTGCACGGCCAGCCGCCTGGTTCATCGGAAAACACCAAGGTCGAGACCTTGGGAGGAGCCAAACTTTGGAATTCCACCTTCGCTGAGCCGCCCCATGCCCGATGGCCACCATAGGCCGTTCTTCCCATGCCCGGAGCGGTCGATCCCGACCCTTGGCCATCCCCGTGAGGCTCTCCGACCACCTCTACTTAAACCCGACCCCCTCACGGCCATGGAGGAGAGTTGCACAAACCTTGCCGAAACTCTGCCAAAATTGTTCCAAACCCTACTCCATACTTAGAGCAGTTGATCCCCAGTGTCAATTTGCCCTAATCCACACTGACAGAATCCAATTTCTCAACTGAAATTTCACCCAAAACCAAGACACTTTGCCACAGTGAGCCAATCCTCAAATTGACTGGTCCTACACCTTCACTAGACCAAGAGGAGAAGTTTCCACTGAAAGCCCCATCTCCAGAGCCACCCGGTTGTTCCGGCCTCCAAGCTTTGTGATCGGCCGTGGTCACTTTCATAGCTAGGCAATTCACCGCGACCAGGAGACTTCATCTGGAGCTTGCGGGATCCAATCGAAGGTGACACAACCCTCGGATTGAAGCCACACTTCTCCGAGCAAAGGTATGAGCTAATTCTTCATCCCGAGCTTCGGAGATTCTCCATTTCAAATGCTTTAATTTCGATGCATGATCACCGTATAGATGTGTTCGTCTCTTCAAGACGAATCCATAGAGCACAAGAACACAAAAATCCGTTAAGTATTGAGTGAGATATTAGGGATTTAGTGTGGACGGCTCTCGGGTGAGGACGCTTGGGGACGATGAACGGATGTCGTTCATTTAATACACGCGCGGACGGACGGCCAGGATCGCGCCGGATGAGGAAATGGAACGATACAGCGGGCCCCGGGAGCGCTGAGTCGGATGGCGGCGTCGAATCGGAGAGCGCCACGTGGCGTTTCGGAGCTGCCGAGGTTGACGCGGCGCCGCGTGGATAAATAGAAAATTAGGGTATTTTATGATTTATTTAATTCCCTAAACTTCAAAAATCCATAACTTTGTGTAGAAAAATCAGAAAAATAAAATAAAAATACCCTCTTACTCAGTGAACAGAGGAGAATAATGTGGAAAAGAAATCATTTAATTTCAACAAGTATTTTATTTTTAATGATTTATTTCCCCTCTGCATTATTTTAATTCTCCATGCATATAGGAAATTCACCATGGCATGAGACCATAGGGCTTTTGAAGCCTACGAATTTGGGAACATTCTCTGAATTTTCCAAAGTCGAGGCCATCCCTATGAGAAGTTATTGATTTTTCAAATTCATGTTACTATTTTGAGTATTTTAAATCTGATAATTAGCATGTTGTGAAATAAATTCTAGGAAAATTTGGTGATGTTTCTTATGACCAGAGGACCCTAGGAAAAATAGGTTTTGAACTAATTCATTTAAAATAACCCTAATTGGCTTAAACACCCAAAATAGGTCCCTAATTAATTAGAGCTAATCATACATCAAATTGACTTGAAATCAATTCTCCACTGACCTTTAGGATCAGAGGAGCTCACAATAAAAATTTGAAGTCAATTGGATTTGGTTAGCCCTACTAAATGGGTTGATTAAGCCATTTAGTCAATTTGAACTTTAAAAATTCATAACTTTCAAAATACTTTTCAAAAATTCACCAAATTGGTTTTGGAGCCTCTCTGATATCAGGGGAATTTAAGAAAATTAAAATTTCAATTTTCTAAAAAAGTTGATTTTTTTGGTATTATTTTAATATTTTAATAATTAAAAAATAATAAAAATTACAAAAATAATAAAATTCACCAAAATGTCACATTTTGAATTTTAATCATTTAGGAACAAACCCCATATTTTTCTTAGGTCTATTTAATGAGATATTAAATTTTAAAGCCCTAAGGTAATTTTAAAATTAAAAAAAATGTATTTTTTTTAGCATTTCCACTAAAATAATTCTAATAAATCAAAGAAAAATTAGAAAATTGTAAAAATTGATTCTCTGATTTCCTTGATATCAGAGAGATTTTTGAAAAATATAAATTTTATTTTTCAACCTTTATTTTATTTTTAAATTAATTAATACTCCAAAACTCAAAATAATTATAATAAAAATAACATAATTCAAAAAATCACAAAAATTAGTCCAAGTGGTCCTCTGGTCATTAGGAATGTCCCATAATTTTCTAAAGGATAGAAACTTTCCCTTGGTCATGTTATTAAATTTTCCTTGGAAATCCCTATTTTCTACCAAAAATAATTACATAAATAAATTAAATACAGAAAAATCACATTTTCTCCTCTCATGTCTTTATTGACATATGAGTGAAGTCACATAAAAATTTCAAGTTCATTTGAGCTCAATTTAGTGAGTTATGGAATTATTATGCTTGAAGGGCAAAGTGGTAATTAAAATTTTAACCCTTAATTAAAACCTTAGGTTTAATAAAATTAACAAATAAAATATTTGATCTTAATCTGATTTGGATGATTGAAATTTAAATAATTAAGGGGTAGAAACCTACTAAACAATTTGAAAAAAATTGAAATAAACCTTAATTAAATAATTAATTAAATTTGGAAGAATAATAAAGTTGGGATTATTAAAATAGGGATATTATTAGGAAGAGATTTGTTCTCTAATCTAAGGGTCCCTAAATTAATCATCTCAATAATATTTAATTCCTAATTAAAATGATAATTCAAATTTAAGTTTTAAAATGTTAAAGGACTTAATCATTAAAATTAAATTAAAAATTGAATTATTAAACTCTTTTTAAATTTTCAATTAAATTAAAATAAAAAATTAAATTAAATTAAACATTAAATTAAATTAAGTCGAACAAATTAAATTAATTTAAATTAAATTAAATCAAATAAATTAAATTGAACAAATTAAATTAAATTTAATTAAATTTAATTAAAATTAAATTAAATTAATTAAATAAAAATTAAATTAATTAAAAAAATAAATAATTAAATTAAATTAAATTAAATTAAATTAAATTAAATTATATTAAATTAAATTAAATTAAATTAAATTAAATTAAAAAAATAATAATAAAATCAAGTTAAAATTAAAATTAATTTAAATTAAATAAATTAAATTAAAATTGAAACCAAACCAAATCAAATTAAATTAAAGTTAAATTAAATTGAATTAAAAATAGCATCACCTAAGACATAAATAAATTAAAAATAAAGCAACTTGAACACTATTCCAAATTTAAATTCGATAACCGAAATTAAAGCTAAATCACAAAACCATTTGAACACCAATTTGCCCTCGAGAACTTTTATTTGTCATAACTCCTAAACGGAACATTAAATGAAATGTTACTTCACCTATAGGATATTCAAATGTCCTAGTTCACCGAGCAAGATAACAAAACTTGAATTCCGGACGATTAATTCATTTTTATGATTAAATCCATTTGGACTTAAAACAATCCTATCGGTATTGAGAAGATGTTTAAGATTCTTCTTAAGCACTTCCTCGATATGATAGGATACTTATAAGAACAATTGAACTTAATTATTCTTTGATGAAGAAAATCATCCTCGAACCAAAACACAAGAACCTAGACGTCATAGAAAATGACTAGACTATAGGATTAGGAATTTGGTAGAAAACCATAACCCTTCCCTTAGCTTTACCTAGGAACTTGCTTAAATATTCTAATTGTGTTTTCGGTGCGGCTTGGGATGACGGGAAGACCCTCCGAGTACGCTTTTATTTTATTGCAATTTACCTTATTGCAATTTATTTAATCGCATCACACTTACTTTTCTTGCATGATAAACAACTGTTGCATGAAAACCCACACCTTTAGGATAGTCCCTAAAACTGAAACCAAAACTAAATTAAAAGTCATTTCAAGATAAAATTCACCGCCACAACATTTCAAAATATAAAACAACTCAAAATTTAATCACAAACAGAACACAAAACTGCAATTACAACTAAATTAAGACGTCCTGTTGGATGATCGGGAATACCTCGGATGATGTAACCTACGTGTTGCTAACGGGATTTCCCACGGTCTAAATGAAAGTGTGGAACTCATTCGATTGAGTTTAGCAAATTCATCCGGACTAAGTGAATCCGATAAAAATAACGATGCGGAAGGATGGAACACGTGGGATCTTAACCGGTGTTGTTATAATCAACTTTAAGATTTGTTTTAAATAAAACATAAAAAAATACTTGGAAATTAAGAAATTTCTCTAAACCAAAACACTTTCCTCATCTCCTGATTTATGATTTCTAAAACTAAACCTCTGCAACAACAAGGAGCTTGGAGCACGGTGGGCAGCACGACCATCTTCGTCAGCAAAACAACTCTACATCAGCTAAACATTCCTAGAATTAAACAACAAAGCCATAGGATTTTGAGGTAGTTTGCCTAGTGCAACATAAATCCTCAACCTCTTCGTTAGACATTTGCATGATCATGTCATATAAATTAAGCCCTAACCGGTTTTAAGATTCTGAGGTAGTCGTCCGATACGACATAAACCCTCACATCTTCAAGGCTACTTGTATGATTTTACCATACAAATATAAGTCCTAATTAATTAAAATTGGCAAGATCAAAACATTAAATAAATATTAGGGCTTTCCTAAATTCAAGCCAAGCAATAGGATAGTCGGGAAATTACCGAAGTTCGCTTCTAATCTGTGATTTCTCCTACCTTTCTTCCTTTGAATTCCCAAAATAAAATCTTCCAAATTTGATCCATTCCCTATTAAAATTCCAAAATTCAATCCCTTGAAAACTTAAACTTTGAAATTCTTGAGAGCAGAATTATTGATTATTATCGAGAGTTTTCTTAGGTGATTCCCGTCACTTAAGATGTAATTAACTATAGGGGCTTGCCCTTATAGGGAATTTTAAAGAACCTGAGTAATATAAACCTCGTTTAATGCTTTCATATTAAGCAGGGGAATTTGTCGGATTATAAAATTGGTTCGCAGACCAAACGGATGTCACAAATCTTTTAGTTTATTTAATCGAGCCCCACCATCAAGCAGTGTGTCTATCCTTAGGGATAGATACACGGTTTGTCGTGCGGTGCTCGTTTATATAAACTATTTGGGATGTGAGATCAGTTTGATTTCATATCTTAAAATTTTCAAACTTAAAATTATGTTCAAAATCAAATGCTACTTTCTAAATTATATATATATATATATTTAAATCAAATTTAAAATCTAAAATTCGCCGACAATTTCTGTTAGGCGGCCCCCTTTTCAAAATAAAACACACAACCTAAAAATAAGCCGTACAACATACACTACTGAACTTAATTCTAATGTATTAGTTAAATCATTACTAGTAGATTTTTCATATAATTCTATCTTTAAATTCTTCTAAGATTCTTAAGTGTGACAAATTATAATTATTTTTGAAATGAATAGATAATCAGAATTTCTAACTTAAGTACTAAATATTCTTATACCCCAGTTCTATCATGATTTATCAAAAATTTTTCTATGATTTTATTGTCACATTCATGTAATTAAAGTATAGTAATCTTTAATGAAACCCATTACCACAAGTTATTATATTTGGTTTACACAGTAAAAGGGTTACTTGAGAACAAGTAACATTTAAGTTTGGTGGAATTGATACACCTTAAATGTGCTACTTTTTTATATACCTTTTATAATCATTTTTTAAGGATATGATGCTTTACTGAAGGGTATTTTGTGTGTTTTTTATTACAAGTGCAATAAATAGAGTTTAAGTGCAAAAGGAGCAAAAATGAAGTAAAAAAAGGTCAATTAGAGCAAAAAATGACATGGCGCCTAAGTGTCAGGTAGTTACCCGACTCTTCTTGAAGGTCGGTGCATAGATGCCACAATTAAGTGCCTATGTGTCATAATTAGTTATGACATTTTGATATTGAATTTGGATGAAATTTGAAGAGGTGCCTGAAGTGACCCTTGGTTATTTTGAGAGTTTCATTTAAAGGAAGAATTTTTACACGAAAAGGGGTTGTTGTGGGAGTCAACTAGACCACCATTGGAGTGGGTAGCCATCTCAGTGAAAGAGTGGTTATTCTTTGTGAGTGTGTGTGTTTGTGAGTCTTGTGTGAGTCTAACGAAGTCCAGAACAGTCCAGGAACTTCAGAGGGTTGCTTGAGGAAGAGTTTTAGATAAGTATTTGTATATTTGTTTAAGACTTGTTTAATAAACTTTAGTTTTAATCTAAATTATGTTTTATTGTATTATCCACATGAATTCTGATTTGTTTCTCTTTTCTTTCTCCTTGCAATAAGAATTAATCATGTGGAGGATTTGATTTTTTTTAATTTCTTTTTTTCCAAAATTGTGATGACATTTTCACTTGTTCTTAATTTACTTTACAAACTGACCATTTTTAATGTGAAATTTTGTTGCGAAATATAACGACCAGGGAGGGCTATGACTTCACTCAACTAGTATTCAAGTTTTGATGGGCATAGAAGTGATGTTTCTAGGGCGACATGCTAGATCCTTTACTAATTTGGTCTAGAGTTTAGAACTTGAGGCTTGATTAGTGCTATAAAGAGAGCACAATGGGTAATCTAGAGGTGGCAAGCTAGAATCTACTCAACATAACCATAATAAATTAGGAATCTTGACTTTAGATTAGCTAATTTTCTTTATTCACTCGGGAGAGGGTAAAGAATAGGAGTGTTCCTATTTGTCACAAAAGTACATTTTAACCTTTAAACATTTGATTCTTGCACTGATTACATAATTTGAACCTTTTTAGTTTTAACTAGTTTAGAAACATTGCATTTTCATTAGCTTTTAAACTGAATTTGTAAGTAGTGATTATTTCATGTTATCATATAGACTATCAATATTATTTCCTAATTTAATATATGCAATACTAAGTAATTGCTTTCCAAAGTCATTATAAAGAGTTACAGCTTCTCTATGGGATCGACATTTAGGATTTTAAAGAAAACTCTATATTACTTGAAACAATACGTATATTTGCATAGTACTCATAGTGTGAAAATTTAAATCAAATTCTAAGTTATTTTTCTTGGCCTTCACTTTCCCCCTTTTTATCATTAAATTCTTATAAATAGGTAGTGACCTCATGATCTAAAGGTGGAACATCAAGAATATTAAGAATAACAACACCAAAAAAAAAAATAATGAGATAGTAAGAATCAATTCACATTCGAATAAATCGAAAAGGAGCTGATTTCAAATTATTATAAAAGATTTAAGGCAGCTTTACTTACGGGTAAGCATCTTATCTACGAAGAATGATGGGTTTTTAGCTTTTAAACTAAATTTTATTTTAGGATTGTGTAGCTTTTAGTCACTTCAAAAGTGAGGGCTAGGACAAGTGCCCTTTTAATAGGAAATGGTTGAGGCATAGTTGGAATTTATTATTGACCTTTAAAGCTCATAAAGAGAAATCAATTCTTCTAATTGTGCACTTTGTTCTCCAATCTAACCATGTAATTACTAATGGTAGAGAAAAGGATGAATCCATCTTTATATGACTTTAAAGTGAATAGAGGATGTAACAGGTTGAGAAGCAGTGTATCTTGATGAACCTCATGTATAGAATCATTAACATTATACACAAATGAGTTTGGCATTATTCGAGTTGGTAGTACTCCATAGTAATTAAGAATAACAATCAACCGACACATAAGGAAATTTGTAGACATAAACTGAACTATTCTTAATAGTAGAAGATTTTTTATCATATAATGAGTTTGAAGATTCAGCATCTCCAAAGACATAATTTTCTTACATTATTTTTAAATTGATTGTTCTAACTTAGAATTTTCTAAAAGCAAACCATCTGTGAATCCTTGGCTTTTATTGTATAAGATGGAACCAATTTTATTTTAAGGAAATAGAGGTGTGCTAAGAGCTAGGGTTTCAAAACCCTCAAGTGTACTAGGGAACTAGAAGAAATAGTGAAGAAGAACATTCGTAAACATAGTTATATTAGAAAAAACATAGAAGAGTAATTAAATGACAACATTTAATTTTTTTGATTAAAATATTTTTAAATCCAAAGTAAAAACAGGGAAATTTTTTTTATTATCATAATTATTTTATGAAATAATTTATAGATTATAAAATATCAAAGACAGCTCACCCATAATACGAAATAGAAATTCTAACTTACAACAAAACAAAAGTTAAAGGAAATAAAGATACAGATCACAAGCATCTTCAATAGTAATTTTTCTTTTCTGAAGAAGTCGCTGCAAGTTAAATTTACTTTCTGACATGAATTGGTTTGATTGAGTTGATTTTATGTATTTTTTGAGAATAATTAGCTGGAATGTAATGTCTACTCACTTTTTCATTTTTTCAAAGTTTTTTGCCAAAATCATTCTTTAACTTGATGAATGATCCCTTTAGTTGGCTTAACAATTCAGCTTTTTCTCCCTCAATTGTTAATTTGAATTTTTCCATCTCTTTAGCGAGATTTTCAGTTCTCTTCTTCATCTTGATGGCAATATTTTTTTAAGTAGTAGGTAAAGTCACAATGAATAATTCTTGGGTGACCGCTTTAAATAAATACATTATATTTTGATGCATTTCAACCACATGAGCAACCAAAAAGGTTGTCACACTTCTCTTAATAACTAATTGGATATCTCTTTTAGAAGTGTATATGCAAGTTACACAATATTGAATTAAGCATGCACATGTAAATTCATTAAATTAAGAGGCACATTCTTGCTTTTAGCCAGTGAGTTCATAATTTACACTTTAGAAGCTTCAATATTAGCGAGTTCAACAGGAAGTTATGGTGCTTCCCCAAGAATTATCTCTTCATGTTCTGTACTTGTTAAACTGATTGATCAAAATTATCACTAATTTTATCTGCAACATTTCCCTTAGCAGTAACATGAGATAAAGCACATTGACCAATAAATTGCTCTCCACACATAAATTCACTTAAAGTGAATTGTAAGATAAAATCAAATTGAAATCATTAAAATTAATTTTTATGAAGAAAATTTTTTAATAATACCATGCACTAATATTACTTATTGATCCTCATTCAACATCATCTTGTATAGACAAGTTGCTCATTCCCTTGAACTTATCCATCATTTGTCTAGAGGACCTAGTCATTACATCACTATGGGTCCTCAATGTTGTTGATATCTTCACACCAAAAGAGGATCAACGATGATTGGAGCTCTCACAATGACCAAAGTTTCAACAGTGTATAAGAGCCTTGTGACAAGAGAATAAGAGGAAGTCCTTTTCAAGTTTTTATTTTTATTTATAATACTTTGGTTTCTATTTCATCTTCTTCTTTAAGCCCTCAACTTTCTTGTACTTGCACTTAGCAAACAAAGAAGCACCAAGCTTTTCCTTTGGAATTCTAATTTGATCCATTATGACGTCCTCCATTTGTTGCAAGGACCATGAAGGGAGATGAAGGAAGAAAATTTTTTAGCTAATGAGTAGAAAATAAATTCTTTTGTGCTTTATTTCTATAGGATTATTATTTTTATAGTTTCACATTCAAATAGATAAGAAAATCAAAGAAATAATTATGTAAAACCGAATTTAGTTTTATTATATTTGAACTAAACACAAGGCAACAAGAACAAAACACAAAGCAACAGTCTAATTCGGTTGAATCATCAAAGCAACTCAACCAACTTGCTCTACCAATCAACATTTCTAACCAATTTGGCAAACTACTTCAGTGGGCTAACTTAACTAGTTAATGTAACTTTATGAAGTTGTTTAAAAAACAGGCAATATCATGCAACACACTATACTAAACATTTAAGTATATTATTGTAATAGATTCGACTCTTTTTGTATAACTATATATGTAACAAACCCAAGGGTCATCCCTTCCCTTATTTAGCGAATCTTTTCCATTCACTTTTTTTTCACCTTTTTCTTCTTACATGATCATATATAGTTGATGTGAACTTCATATATTTGAAGATTTAATATGAAATATCTCTTTTAATGAACACAACTTCTTGCACAAACGATGTTCAGTAGCATATTAATAGACATATTTATGGTCCGTTTGGGTCAACTTATAAGTGCGTCGGCTTTTTTGAAAACGTCTCCGCACCATTTGTTTCGCACGTTTGAACAACTTATCAAAACCCCGCATTTCCATTTCTTAATAAACGGAGACGTAGTATAGACCCCGCGTCCGGCTTCTTTCAAGCCGCGTTTCCTCTCCCGCCCTTTTCGAAGTTGTCCGTCTCTTGCTCGATCCCTCCGCGATCGAGACCTCGCTCACCTTCTCCCCTCTGCACTGAAATCGGCTCCCTTCATTCGGCCTCCCTCTTTCGATCGAGGTCTCTCCCGCTTGACCTCACCTCCCTCTCGGCCCGATTCCTTCTTCTCCCCGCTTGACTCGCTATTGCTCAGCAGAACTTTAGATCGGGCTCCCTCTTCCTCTCGCGACTGAAGCCCTCACCTCCGTCTCCTTGTGTTCACTCGACCACACCGAAGCCCGCCATTTCCCTTCCCTCTCCTTCCCTCTTCGGCCCGAAGTATTAGCCTAGCTAAGCTCTGTCCTTCCCTACACTCGACGGGTATCTGATGGAAAGAACTACCAGTATATATTGGCTAATGTTTTTCATGGATGCATAATCACGAAAACAGACACTTTAAGCTCTCAATGTTTTCCTCCTTAAATCTGCTAGCAAGTAACCTGAGTAAATTCATATTTCATATGTTATATTTTTTAATGTTATGTGTTGTATTATTGCTGACATTTTATCGTTATGATTATGAATTGCTCTTTTTATTGTTGAGGATTATTTATGAGTTGCGCTCCCTTAAGATTTTTCATTAATTGCAACACTCATAGAGCAGGAAATTTTAGGTCCACTTAAAGAAGACATATGGGTTTAGGGTTTAGGGTTAAAATTTAACAAAATTAACATCAAACAGCTAAACAGCTTATCCAAAACAGAGGCAGAATGACCATTTATCTAGAATCAGCTGTTTTCCCAACGCACGAACCAATCAGCCAGACAGTTTATCCGGATCAGCTGTCTATCAGCAGCTTATCATGATAAGCAGCTTATCTGGATAAGCTGAATAAACTGCAGCTGCCTCAAATAGACACTTAGCAATGGATTTAGCTTAAATCCAATCAAACACCAAAAACCTGAACCTTAAAGCTAACACTCCATTAAACTAAATTTTCTGGTGTTCTATCTATTTTTCCTCGTATCCCGTCTTCTTCCTGACATAAATCTAAATTTATTAAATTTGAGTCCCAGGTGAATTTATGAGATTTATTCTTCAATAACTTCAAAGCTTTTGTTAAAATAAATTTAATAATTATGAATTTACCAAATTCTATTTAAGGTAAATAGGCCAAAGACCCCCCATTAACCTTCATAAATCCTAGCACAAATTTACTATTAAATTGTTGGAGTGGTAATACATTCGAGGCATTGGATTAGATAAATAATTGATTTTGAGTCTTAGACTAAATCATTGACCAGACAAGGCGACCAGCTCCCCCGAAGGGACCAAAGGCAGTTTCATGATCCATCCGTCTCGCTGCTCAGACGAGCACAGTGCTGTGCAGGAAAAGCGCGATTTTACAGCCATCCAAATTCCGCAAATAAGTGAAGAATTCTAAAGCTAGAGCCCTAAATACCACAATCTGTCTCCAATTGAAGGGTTTTGATGCCGTTCAATCGTTCGATGCCATCTATATGGAAGAATTATGTCCCCATTCTCTCCGATCTTTGTTCTTGACCGCTGGTGCAGCTGCTTTCTTCCTGTTTTCATTTCTCTGGGCCCTCAAGTTCCGGTTCGCCGGATTCAGGAAAAAGAAGATGGAGTGCGATTGCTCTTGCTCGTGCGGCAGCGATGTTGTTGGCTCTGCTGGGATTAGCAGAGGGGAGAGTAGTTCGGCGTGGGCGAGCAGGGATGTTGCCGGAAAGGATAAGGCGGCGGCGGAGAGGCTTAGCGGCGCGTCTATGATGGAGCAGCTTGTTCCGGAGATCACTACGCATGCTTTAAGTTATTTGGACCATACTAGCCTTTGCAATCTGTCAATGACGAATTCAGCGATGCGGAGGGCTGCTAACGATGACAATGCCTGGAAGGCATTGTATCACAAGGTTTTCTTTCTATTTCCGATTTGCCTGATGAGTTCGAGTGCATAAATGTTACGTTTAGGTTTTCTGGTTTTAAAATCTTTTCGAATGATTTTATTTATTTATTTATTTATTTTTGCGTCTTCCTGGTTTAGCAGAGTTATACGAGAGAGGGATTGCAACTCATTTCGTTGTATCAATTTCTTAATTCCTTTTTTTTTCTAGTATTTGAGGAAGGAAGGAAATGAGCTCTTGTATTTTCTCTGTTGATCCTCCTGCAGCTTTATGATCTACTAGGACTTTTATGGTTTTCCCGGAATCTAATAGTTGTAGAAATAGAAGAATGTGTGATTTCCAAACAAAATTTTCACCCTTGTTAGAGCAATCCATGATCACCATGGATGCCTTTAATAGGTTTTTGGAGCTCTTGTGATGGTTAAACTTCAAGCTGTGTAGAGACGATAGGAGAATCGGAAATGGCTGCCTGTCTTGATAGTTGTATTTATTTTGAAAGTTCAAAAGCTTGCTTTCTGACAGTAAGTGAAATAAGCAGAAATGAGAGGGTCAATCCATACAAGTGTTATGCCAGTGAAAAAAACATGGGTGAAAGATATGAAGAAATTATCAAACATTTCATTTAGAAAGTTAAAGCATATTTTTACCCAATTGTCATGAACTAATCTACCTAAAAAGCTTTAACAAAACTTAATTGACATAAGAAGTTGAGTTATTTTAAAAATGGCTTGAAAGTAAAATTGCCTTTGGATATTTTTAAGTGATCTTTACCATAGCTCATTGTATTCAACCATATAACTTTTCCTCCCCCTAACCATTTTGTAATTGGATGGTAATGCAATCATAGTTATTGATAATGTTAGATGTAATATTTACTTCAGTGTTTTGTTTGAAAATGTTTAATAAAACTAATTTACATCTAGTTCATAGACAAATATATATTTAATGCAAGAGTTTTATAACTTATTAAGTTTGACCTGATTTTCTTGGATTCAATACCAACCAACTATTTAGCTTTTTAGTATTTACTGAATAGCTATCATCAATGTGCCAAGCATATTAGTTTGATTTAGCTTAATGATGCTAAATCAACTTGATGTTTGTCATAGAAAGTGTATTTATTATAAAATGGCTTGAAAGAGTTCAGGGAAGTTTTATTTATTTATTTTTAACATAACACATTGTTTTCATTCCAAAGGTATTCTTCCTCTTAATAATTTTGTAATTAGATGTCAATGCAGTCTAACTTATTGCTGAAGTAAATATAGTACTGTATGAGATATTTCTATTCTAAAAGTTTAAAACTATAAAATACCTTTATTTAAAGCAATGAATAATTTCAAAGAGTGTTGAATCATCTTTTCTATTGATTGGCAAACATTTGTGAGAAGTAGGGTTAAATTTTGTCATTTTTTTTATCTAATAATAAAATGCTTTGGGTTTTTAACAATTGTTTAGTAGCTGTCCTCATTTGTATCTCAACCACATTAGATGCATTGATATGGAAGAAAAAATGCTTAGTATATGGCACATGAATTCAAGTTAATGAATAAACTTTCATTGTTGGATATCCTTGACCTATAGGAAATATGTTTGTTTAACAGTGCATATGAATGGGATCAATATTTTAATCACCTAGCATGTCAGGGAAAACTTTAGTTATTGAGGCCAAGCCTAGATTAAGAGGTTGAGATTTAATGTAAGATGAATAAATATTAAAAGTAGGATGGGTTTTTTTAAGAAATGGTTGTATTAAGAGTTTTGGTGTTTATCCTGTTGAAAGTGTTGCCTGTAAAATTAAAAAAAGTGATTTTATTATGAGTACAAGGGAGATGGAATTGATGTAAAGGAATGAAAGGGAAGAAGTGGATCAGATGTAGTGTGTTTAAAATTTCTTAAAAAAAACAAACTAATAGGATAAACTTAGCACTATGTACGAATGCTTGATAAGGTTGAATGATATGAAGAAACTTCATGAAGATGCAATTAATAGTTGGGATGAGGGTAATGATGGTAATTATGATAGTAACAAGGGAGTTTGCAAACTAATTATGTAAAATTAGAAAAATTGTTGTAAAGTAAATGATGAAGAGATTAATTAGCAACATGATTTTGGATAAGCGCAACATGATCTTATGAACGATGGCAATTTAAGTCCATTTGTTTAGACAAGGCAGTTGTGTATTAGATATTAAGTTTCTTATTAGGCTATTGTAGCCATGATAAGGGGATTAGGAGAAGATGTAAACTTGTGATAAAGAGGTGATGGGACCTAATGTCGAGTTATTGTTAAAGGAGAATATGAATAGAGACAAATGCAAGCTTTATGCTGTAAGAGGGTAGAAGGTGTTTAGTATAGTAAGAGGGGAGGCGGTGAGATTTGTAGATAAAGGGAGAGGGATTGGAGCCATGTAAGCGAGGGGTGAGGGATGGAGAGAAGTAAGGATTAAGAGAAATTACAATACCCAATTGTGAAATGCCAACCATCTTTCAATAAGAGTTATAACTTCTCATATGGTGTAAGAGATTAAGCTCAAGAGGTTTAGAAAGAAAAATTGATTAGGCCTAAGGCTACATCGATAGAAGTTGCTCAAAATAATGAAGAATGGGCTTAGCACTTAGACAAAATTTAACAAAATAATAATAATAATAATAATAATAATAATAATAATAATAATAATAAGGGATCATAACCCCATACCGAAATAGTTCGGTAAGGCTGATGATGGTGATGACATTTATAGGGGTTACTAGTTCACAATCTAAAATAACCTAACAAATATAAGATTATCCATCTTCTCATTTTTCCTAAAACAAACAAGAAAATAAATATTGGTAGGGATTTGAGTTCTGATGTCTTTTGATAATTCATTCCATTACTTGAGATTCAAAGAAATTTTTATTGACGTGTTAAAATGGAGGCCACAACAGAAAAGTGTAGGAGTAACGCCATCCTTGATGGGATGAAGAAAAGAGTTATAGGTGAATGTCTCAAGCATTAAGATTTCATAACATAATGCCATTCTTTTTCTTTTAATTGTACATTCATGAAAACTGCCATTGCCGTCCTACGCTCCTGATGTGAAAAGTGGAGGGTTGCATTAGATATTCGAGAACCAACATAAAATTTGTCGATAAATCATGACATGAATCCTTTTAATCATTTTGCAAATGCTAGGGTATCCTCTGGAAGCGATGACTGTATGACCTGAATGCAAGGGCCGCTACATCGACACCCGATTTTTGTGTCAAATATGGGTGTCCCACGTTATGGACAGATGCGGGTAATGAAGTTAGTCCATGAAACTAATATTACGATATGATCTTAGATTATAGGTGCTCTCACAGATAAATTACTGTAATTAGTTTATATTATGATTCATAGAAAAATAAATATCTTATGTATTCAAGAAACTACATGAGTTGGAGAAAAAGCTAAGGAGATTGATAGCTTAGGTTTTAAATATTGGTATTCAGGCAACAGTCGCACTAGAAATAGTGTAGGTGTAATTATAGATAAGAGTTTGAAAGATAATGTTGTAAAAATTAATATAATTAGAGATAAAATTATAGCCCTTAAGATTGTTATTGATACTAAGATTTTTAATATTATATGTTCTTATGCTCCTCAAGTAGATTTAGATATAAGTTCCAAAGAAAAATTCAGGAATGATATATAGAAGAATTAATATAAATGATACCTCTTGAAAAAGAATTTTTATTGGAAGAGATTTAAATGAACATGTCGGTAAAGTGGTAGAAGATTTTAGAAATGTTCATGTCGCTACGGTTTTGGAGTGATTAATGAAGAAGTTAGAGTCATATTAGATTTTACTTTAGGGTTTGATTTTTTTATTGTTAATACTTTATTCAAACAAAGTGATGAGCATTTACTTATAAGAATGGATCTACTAAGGTACAAATTGCTTATTTTCTTATTCGAAGAAGAGATCGTTGAGAATGTAAAGATTGTAAAGTCATTCCAAGTGAGAATTTAAATACGCAACATCGATTATTAATTTAGAATTTTGAGATGAAGTGTTGTAAAATAAAGAATACTTGGAACCATTATCATAGAATTAGATGGGGGCTCCTAAAAGACACAAATAAAATTATTTTTATGAGTAAACTTCAAGATTTCGAGATTTAGGATGTTTATAAAGAAGCAAATTTTATGTGGGATAAAGCAACACACTATTAAATAAGTGACAAAAGATGTACTTGGAGAATCAAAATGAAAAATTTTTATAAATAAAAATAGTTTGTTGTTGGTAAAAATGTGCAAGAAAAGATAAAATATAAGAAGTTATGTTATAAAAGTTGGTTTAAATGTAAATGCTTAGAGAACAGAGAAAAATATAAAATGGCTCGTAGGGAGTTTAAGAGAATAATATGTAACGCTTAAAATTCTACTTTTTGTAATTTTCATAATAGATTAGATACATTAAATAGAATATATATATATATATATATATATATATATATATATATATATATAAATTAGCCAAAGTCAAAAGAAAAGTAAAGTTTTAACTCATGTAAAGTGTATTAAAGATGAAAATCAAAATATGTTTTTCTTAGAAAAAAATATTCAACATAGGTAAACTTTGTAGTGAAGTTTCTAATTCGATCGAATTTAGTGATCTTAATATTTTTAATAATAATAAAATATTTCATTTTTATCGTCGCATTAGTAAAAAAGAAGTTGAGACTTTAAAGAAAATCAATGGTGGAAAGTCTGCGGGACCCGATATCCCAATTGAAGTGTTGAAATTTTTAGGAGGTTTGGGAGTTTCTAGGCTTACTAAACTCTTTAATATTATTTTAAAAACTAAAAGGATGCTTGAGGAGTGGAGAAAGAGTATTTTGGTTTACATTTTTAAGAATAAAGGGGATAAACAAGTGTGTGCAAATTATAGAGGAATTAAGTTGATGTGTCATACTTTAAAATTATGGGTGAGGGTAATTGAATATAGATTAAGATGTATTACAAAGATTTCTCATAATCAATTTGGATTTATGTCTGGCAGATTGACTATGTAAGCTATACATTTATTGAGAGGTTTGATGGAGAAGTACAACGAGAATAAGGATGATCTATATATGATTTTTATTTATTTAGAAAAAGTTTACGATAGGGTTCCAAAAGTTATCCTTTAGGGAGTTCTAGATAAGAAAGATATTGATATGACTTATATTCAAGTCATTAAAGGTATGTATGCTAGAGCTGTTACTTGTATTTGAACAAAAGGAGAATTGACCAAATATTTTCCTATTTCAGTTGTATTACATCAAGGATCGGCTTTAAACCCATATCTTTTTTGCTTTAGTTATGGATTCTCTTGCTGGACATTTACAGGAGGATGTACTTTGATGTATGCTTTTGGTTGATGATATTCTTCTTGCAGATAAGACTAGAGAAATAGCTTAGGAATAACTTGAATTAGGGAGGTCTACATTGGAGTCTAAAGACCTTCATTTGGGTAGAACTAAAACTAAATATGTGGAATGTAATTTTAGTAGTAGTAGCTCTAGTGACAGAGTTGTAATTATGGGTGATCAAATTATTAAAAAGTGTGAATGTTTTAGATATCTAGGTTCTATTGTTCAAAGTGATGGTGATATGGATGAGTATGTTATTAGTAGAATTCAAGTTGGTTGGTTAAAGTGAAGGAATGCTTCGGGCCTATTGTGTGATAGAAAAGTAGCGCTTATATTGAATGGAAAATTTTATAAGATGGTGGTGAGACATGCAATGCTCTATAGCGCAGGATTTTGCCATTTAAAAGAGAAGCATAAAATTAAGTTAAGTGTTATTGAGTTGAGAATGATTAGGTGGATGAGTGGCTTTATACTTCGAGACAAAATGCGAAATGTATATATCTGTGATAGGGTTGGTGTAGCTTCAGTGTCAGACAAAATTAAAGAGTCTTCTTAAATAGTTTGGTCACATTAAACATCGACCATCTGATGATCCGGTTAGGAGAGTAGATGTTTTAGATTTGACTTATGTTAAGAAAGACAGTTGTAGACCTAGAAAGACTTGAGCATATTGCATAAAAAATGACCTTAACTTATTAGAATTAAATGAAAATATGACATTCAATAGGACATAATGGAGAGAAAGGATTCATGTAGCCGACCCCACTTAGTGGGATAAAGGCTTGTTGTTCTTGTTGTTATTCTTGTTGTTGTAATTGTATAGTCATAAAAAATCGGTCAATTATTATAAAACAGGACAACAATGGGGTGGCAAAGCAATTTCTACATGTGTTATGGATGACAACTATAAAATAGATTACAATGGTCGGATCATTAAATTACAATAGGTATGAATTATCCCGGGAAACTTCATCAAACAGTAGTCATTGGTGATCTAGTGGAGAAAACTATTAATAGAATAACTTGGTTCATCAATCTCTTCGTCATGTTTATTAGGATTTGGATCAGGCTTAGTCTTTTTCTCTAGGTTCGTTGTCTTCGACAATCTTTGAGAGACCAAATTTAAAATTCATTTCAATCGAAAACATCCTAAATGCTTTAAATGATGTGTGTTTTAATCAATCGGAAGGCAGCTAGTTTAGGTGAAAATTAAGTGGATTGGCTTAGAAGCATAGAAATAAAAGTCAGTTGTGGGGGCACAATAATATGTGCAGGTTTTGGCCTCATTTTGTGGGTCTTTCCGGAATTTGAATTGGTGGTTTAGCTTTGGAGGGATTCAGGACAAGCAAGATGTGGTGATCTCTTATCATATGAGTTATCATAATATGAATCATATTTAAGATATGGAGTCTAAAATTGTGTTAACATCCAATTATTTTATAATTTTGCATTTAAAGATTGTTCCCATTGTTTGAATTTCAGTTGTTGTTCTTTGTAAGATAATACCATAGTGAAGTAGAAGTAGTTAGCAATGTATGCCACTGTGGGATGCAGGTTTGGCTTGGTTACCCAAGGACGGATCTAGTGTTTTGGATTGTTTAGGTGATGTTTACTAAATAATGCTTGATAATTTAAGATCTACCAAAATTAGGAAGATTTAAATGATTCTTTTTTATCCCAATTGAAGATATATTAAAATTATAAAGATTTAGAATGATTATTTTTTAGGGTTTTGACTGTTCATGCTAAGAAAGATTTTATTGGTCTTGATTTGCATAGATACAAAGAAAGGATTAAGAAATCCTTGGTTTTCATTTAATGACAATATTTGGATTGATAGTTTCAGAAAGAATTGTTATAGGATTTTTGCCTAATGTTTTGTAGGGTGTCAAGTAAGGTTTTGTGAGATATTTGGGAAATATTGCATGAACCCTTTAGAAAAGGGAGTTGGAGAATCTTTCCAATTGTATCAAGGTGAAGAATATGGATTTGGAGTTATGCATTGTGGGAGATATTATATTCATTGATGATGATGGTAGAATTTGGAAATTGCAAGGTAACCTGAATTATAGATAAAATCAATGATTGTGATGGAGTCGCGAACCTTGGGAATTTACTACGATGTTCTTTATTATGACTAGTTGTTGACATCGATTCTCAGGGTGAAAGTTTTTTTTTTTTTTGTGTTATAAAATTAGCAGAATATATCAATAGAAGTCTTTAAGTGAACTAAGTATAATGAGGGAAAAAAGAGCTTTTAAGGTAGGGACATCAATGTTTGGATAAAGAATTGGGAAGGGTAGTGGAAGAGGGCCATGAATGTCAGGATGGAGTTTGGTTAGGGTTCAAGGGTGAGAAAGACAGGAGTCAGTAAAAGCAACTTGACTATTTTCTTTCGTAATCAATCTTCATTATTTATTAGATGCATTTGATCAAAAATTAGTTAGAATTAGAGTGCAAATGATTTTTGGAACAGATAGTAAGATGGAATTGTGATGGTAACTCTCAGAACAAGCCTCAAAGATTCTATAGAGGAGTTGGGAGATAATAGGTAGATATTCTACTATACCTAGTCAAAGAGATAGATCAGACATTAACAACCCTGGAATTCCTGCCTTAGAATTTGAGGCATCATTGGAAGGCTTGTTAATGGGGAAATGAGAGAGAGAGAGAGAGGGCTTAAGAAATAATCTTGGTTGAAACTAAAGAGAGATATATGTATATAATTTTGGAGAAGGAAAACTTAGAGCTTTAATTCATGTATTTTGGTTACTTGAAGGCCATATAAAGTTGTAGGTATTTGTAAAATATTAGATAAGACACTCCATTTATCAATGTTTATCATAATTCAAATTGACGTCATGAATATTAAAATTAAGGGAATGTACATTTTTTAAGTCTTTTCTTGTGCAACCTAACCCTCTAAAAAAAGAATTTTGTGGAGATCATCTTTGGAATATTCTTTCACTTCAATTTTCTTTCTCTAATATTGACCACTTCTCTTTTTTATGAATTTTAAATTGCCAATTTGCAATTTATTATTTTCTTCAATAATTGCACTTTCAGCCTTCAAAGTGAAAATTTTTGGAGAGTTTCCTCAATCATAGCTCCTTAGTCTAAGTCATCTACTTTTCCAAATTATCTTTGAAGAGGATCATATTTCTTCTTTTGTTGTTTTTAGACCTATTATTTTTTCTCTTCCTCCTTGCTACAATTGACTTCTCAGAAGGTTGGGATGGCTTGGCCTAGATAACTGCTGTATATCAACAACTAAGATGATGCTTCTTATGCTTTTTCATCAAGGAGAGGACGATTTTTCCTATTTTTAGGATCATCGTCTTTTTCATCTTCTTCAAGGGTGGAATAGTACATCTGTTGACTAATTTTTTCTCCCTTTGGAAGCATCTCTTTTTATTCTTTCAAAGAAGGTAGCATTCCTTTCTCATAAATTGTCTAATATTACATAACATATATCTCGTGGTACACCATCACATATTTCCTAAGCAATGACATCTCTTAAGAAAGCATAATTAAAATTTCATTACTTAGTGACCTAACAACCATTACTCTTATGAAGCCAATTTAGAAAATTGGGTTTTCATGTCTAGTAGTGGCTAACCCTTTCTGCTTAATTGGAGCATCTTGGAAAAGGTTTTTTTTTAATAACAATTTGGATTGAAAATAGCATTGAAGAGGGTTGTTTTTACTTGAAGCTTGAGGTGCAAAAGTTTCTCTCTAACTTTCTCACTAGCATGCAGTCGCAACATAAAAACTAATGGAGGATTTGAATTTTGTCACCTCTCCCACTTCAATGTCTTGCTCTTAAGTAGTAACAAAAGTCTTTTTATTTTTTTGTCCTTCTAGTTTGGATTCATCTTTGGATATAAATTCTAGCCACCTTTACGCTCATACCATGGTTGTTTGCAATACCAACGTGCTGTACCAGTGTCTTTCTCCTTTATAACTAGATTTGAGTTTTCTTATCTTCTTGAAGCAGCAGATTGTGCTTTTTGTCCGATAGAAAGAATTCTATCCGCAAGCGCACTAGCTATGGTGTTAGCTTTATGGACACCAACTGGAAAAATTTTCAATTCCATGAATGCTGATTTTTTAATGTAATAAACTTTTAAAGCAGCTTCTTGTTCTAAATTGTTATTTGTGTATGTGAATTTTACTTATTATCCTACTTCAACTTTATCATAAGAATTACTTTTTTACTTCATGTCAAACTAGATATAATTGAGCCTTTAACAATCTTGTGAACTTTGGCCATGTTTTCAATGGTCAGTTTTTAGATTGTATATTCCATATCATTTAAGCTTGTGAGGACAGCAAATGATTAAATACAATTTTCATTTATTCAAATAATTTTACACGATAAAATATATTTCTGAAAGCTTGAACCAATTGTGAATTACCTCAGCTTTGATGGTGTTGTCGAAGTAAGATAACTCCAACTTAGCTTCTAACTTGAAGAAGAGGATGTTTTCATCTTCTTTTCTTTCTGGATCTTCTTATCTTCTTTTTGTATTGATTGATTCTTTTTTGTAGGTTATCTTCTTTTTGTGGATGCTCTTCCACCTTGATGACTAGTGGGGTAGGTGATGGTGTTTTTTGTACTACCACCCTAGCAACAAGAGCTTGAAAGGCAACCATCATCATGGCCATCTAATTAGTTAACTCCTCATAATCCTAGATCTCAGTTTCCATATAATCACAGAGGGTGTCCTTTCTAATCCTTAATCTTGCCATAAATATTTTCCTACAAGTTGAAACGAGACTATGAGACCAGTATGATTCAGAAATAGGATAGGGTTATAGAAGACTTTGGGAACTAGGAGGAAGCCAGTAGGAAATAATAGGTTAAGGAATTATGGTGTGTTGATAATTCTATGAGCAATATTTGTAATTTCTATAGAGGGATTAAGATTTAATAGGTAAATTTACTAGTTACTTGAGTGGAGCGGAAAAGAGCGAGAGAGTGCTTGTCTATCACCTGAATTTTGTGCCCCAGATGTTTGGACTGTCCTTGAAAGGTATGCCAATAGGGGAGGAGAGAGGGGAGTCTTGAGTAGTAGCGTTGGCCATAACGAGTAAGAGAGAATTATAGATTCGTTTTGGAGGAAAAATTTGGTTTTTGACTCAAGCTTCCATTCTTGGGTATTGATAAGCTATCAGATAACACTCTTTATCTCAATGCTTATCACAATGCAAATTGAAGAGAAGAATACTAGAATTAAGGGAATATTCCTGTAATTCTCTCCTTAGGTGGCCGACTGCCTTAAAAGGAGAATTTTGTGGAAAGCGTCTTTGATGATTCTGTGATTTCTTCCACTAAAATTTTCCCTCCTCTATTCCTGTTCGTCTGCCTTCTTATTGAATTTTAAATTACCACTATGTAACTTAGGTCTTTCTCTTCAAATGATTGCACTGTTAACCAGCAAGTAACGGTCTTGCAATTTTTCTAGAGCCTCCTGGATTAGCATGGAGCCTTTTATATAGATGTCAGCTTTAACCGGATGCTAGAAACCTCATAAAACTAATCAATAACTTTTTTTCACTTACCTAGAATAAAAAGTTACATAATGTAAACATACACGACTGATGAAACTGAAATAATCTATATTGCTCTGTACATAGTTGTGTAAGGAGGTCAAACTGAAATAATCTATATTGCTTCGTATCAGTAAAGTTGACAATGATATAGCTCAGTGCTATAATCCTGACGCGAAATTTGTGTTTTTAATGAGTAACAGGATACTGAGTGGTTAGAATTTTGATTGGGAAGAAACTGTTTCGTTTGAATTCTCCATATGGTGATTTTGTAGTAGTTGTAGACTAGTAAAGGTTAATGTCTGTTTTTCCTAGGGGATGTGATGAGTGTATATCAAGGAATAATTACTTGTTGCACCCTTTAAAATATGTATGATTAACCTCAAAATTGGCTTCTCAAGTAGTTCGTAGGTCACAATAAGACATTATAGAACTTAAAAGTCATTACGCAATGTAAATTGTATGCAGTCACACAACAGTATTGTACTCTTACCAGCACATTTCATAGTTTGTTAACTAGTCCTTAAACATAATATTACTTGCCTATCGTAGACTACCTTTTTACAGTACAAAGGTAAGCAATGATATATAAGGTTTTATATAGAAGCCTCGGGAACACATTTATTTGCTAATTCAAATTGCTTAGATCTCTTAACATTCGTTGTGTGACGAGCGTGCAAATTAATAAGTGGGCGAGGTGACAAATTCCATGCCATTCCAAGGATATTTTGAACATGTGATAAAGTTGGGCAATTTTGTATGTTCAAAAATAATTTTGATTTTTTTATTATTGTATAATTGAGCTACTACTTCCTTAAGATTGTAAGGTCATTCCAAGTGAAAATTAAACTACTCAACATTGATTATTAGTTTTGGTTTTTAAGATAAAGCGTTGGAAGAAAAAAAATACAATAAATTATTGTAAAATTAGACGGTGGCACTTAAAAGACAAATAAAATTATTTTTATGAGTAAATTTCAAGATTTTAAGATTTGGGATGTATATGAAGAAGTTAATAATATGTGGAATAAACTAACAAATTTATTAAATAAGTGGCAAAAGTTGTACTCGATGAATAAAAAGTAAGAGCTTTTATAAATAAAAATAGTAGGAAGTTTTGTGTATTAATAATGTGTATGAAAAGATAAAATGTAAGAAGTTTTGTTATAAAAATCATTCTAAATGTAAACGCTTAAACAATTGGGAAAAATATAAGGTGGCTCGTAAAGTCTAAGAGAACAATTTATGATGTTAAGAATTTTATTCTTATTGATCTTTATAATAGATTAGAGAGTAAATATGTTGAAAGTTATATGTATTAACTAGTCAAACAAAGAGAAAAAAAGTAAAGATTTAATTCAAGTAAAATATATGAAAGATAAAAATCAAAAAGTACTTTTCTTAGATGAAAATATTCAACATAGATGCATGAGATATTTTGATAGACTTTTCAATGATATTTCTGAAAATGCGATCAATTTTAGTATCTTAATATCATTAATAAGAATAAAACTTTTTATTTTTATCATCACATTAGTAAAAATGAAGTTGATGAGGCTTTAAAGAAAATGAAGGGTGAAAAATTAGTAGGACTTGTTGGTATTTTAATAGTAGTGTGAAAATATTTAGGAGATTTAGGAATTTCTTGGCTTGTTAAACTTTTTAATATTATTTTAAATACTAAAAAAATATCTAAGGAGTAGAGGAAGAATATTTTGATCTCTAGTTTTAAGAAAAAAGTGGACCTAAAAGTGTTTGCAAATTGTAGAGGAATTAAGTTTAATTTATCATATATTAAAATTATGGAAGATAGTAATTGAATATAGGTTAAGGCATAATACAAAGATTTCTTATAATCAGTTTGGATTCATGCTTGGTAATTCTACTATAAAAGCGATACATTTTTTGAGATAGGAATTCAAGATTAGGCAAGCTAAAATATACAAGAGAACCAAAGGCCACTAACATGTTATAAAGAGAAGAGGTATTCATTCATTAGATATCCATAAAAATACAAACCAGAAGCATAATAAAGTACAGAGGTAAGATCTATGAAATTCCTCTTTTTTTATCACAACATATTGACAATTTTGATCCTAGAGTGCTGAAATAGATCCTTATTTGAAAGAGATCTACCACAACATCATAGGGTCAAAACTCTCTCTCTCTCTCTCTATCTCTCTCTCTCTCTGCTGAAGAAGGAAGGTTCAAGCTTTCCGAGTGGAGATGTACAGAGAGAATAAGGAGGATCTACATATGACTTTTGTTGATTTAGAAAATCTATATGATAAGGTTCCAAGAGCGTTCTAGGAAAAAAAAGATGTTGATATAAATTATATTCATGTCATTAAAGATATGTATACTATACTTGTGTTCGGGCAGAAAGAGAATTGACCACGTATTTTCCTATTTCAACTGGATAACATCAGGGATCATAAGTCCATATCTTTTTTCTTTAGTTATGGATGCTCTTACCGGACATTTACCGGAGGATGTACCTTGCTTTATGCTTTCGTCGATGATATCCTTATGGATAAAACTAGAGAAAGAATTAATGAAAAACTTGAATGATAGAGATCTAATTTAGAGTCCGAATGCTTTTATTTTAGTGGATCTAAAACTGAATATATGGAATGTAATTTCAGTAGTAGATCTAGTCGCAAAATTGTAACAATAGGCGGTCAAATCATTAAAATGAGTGAACATTTTAGATATCTTGATTCTATTGTTCAAAGTGATAGTGATATGGATGGAGATGTTATTAATAGAATTCAAGTTGATGGTTGAAATGGAGGAATGCTTCGGGTGTATTGTTTAATAGAAAGAAAGTGCATAGACTTAAAGGAAAATTTTATGAGATGGTGGTGAGACCTGCAATGCTTTATAATGCAAAATGTTGGCCTATAAAAGAGAAACATAAAACTAAGTGTTGATGAGATTACATGAGAATGCTTCGGTGGATGAGTGGCTTTACACTTAGAGATAAAATACGATACAAATATATTTGTGAAAGGTTTGGTGTAGCTCCAGTGGCAGAAAAGATTAGAGAGAGTTGTCTTAGACTCTTAAATGGTTTGGTCACATTCAATGTTGACCATTTTGATGATCCGATTAGAAGAGTAGATTTTTTAGATTCGATTTATGTTAAGAAAGGTAAAGATGGACTTAAAAAAACTTGAGCATGTTGTATAAAAAAAGGATTTTAATTTATTAGAATTAAATGAGAGTATGACACTCGATAGGACACAATAGAAAAAAAGGATTCATGTAACCGGCCCCACCTAGAGGGATAAAGGCTTGTTATTGTTGTATATTTGAGCTACTTCTGAGGAGGCACAAATGGAGTCTTTTTGATATGCCGCAACCTAACAAATCATATGCTCAAGTGATGTGTTGGAGTAGTTAAGGTTATAAATGACAAAACAATATGGTTCTTATCAAAATGTAAGGTTTATTTTTCTACTTTTTGCACTTCAGCTGCATGTTACATATTGAGGAGGCATGAATGGCTGCTGTTTTATTAGCTAGACCTTATTGAGAAATAATGTTATCAGCCTACGAATTGGATTCATCAAGGATACAATCCATGAAGCAATTAGACATTTGCCAAGCTAAAATTATGTGAAATGAGAGTGAGGAAAGTATAGTTCAAATAAGATAAAATGCATACTAGATGAAGAGTATTGTTCATGTGTGCAACCACAGTGGAGATATTTTTGACATCAGATGTTGGATAAAGGACAGGGTGATCACTAGAACAATGCAAGAGTATAAGACTAAGGAAAGATGAAACGTTGGAGTTGACTTCACATTCAAAATATATAGAATATTGAAATTAGAAAAACTAACTGATGATATATCACATTCCGAATATGGAAGGCTGAATACGGGCACAGCCAGACGTGATGAAGGTATCTGAAAAATTATTTGTATTCAAAGGAGGAAAATTTGTAGGAAAGTATTCTCAATTGTTGGATTAAGCGAAGAATAGCCAATGTTATTTCATTTTATAACTATAGTTCAAGCATTGATACAACCAACACGATAAGCACAAAGCAAATAGAAAAAAAAAAAAACAGACCAACAAATACATATGCAACTAACCAAACCCCAAAGATATATAAACATAACTACTTTATAAATTTAAAATACTGAAACCAAATATACTATGGAAAAATCTACTCATGGTGATCCCCTAAACAATCTGGTAGAATGTGTTATAAAAAAGTTACGAGTCAGTTTTTTGAACCAAATTTTGTAAATTATCTTTTTTTATTAAAAGCATAAACGATGCATGTAGAGTGAATCACAGCATGATTTATTGTATATAATAATAGTTAATAAATGTCATTAAATTTTTAAGTTTTATAATATTATAATGTCTAAATATGATGTCACATGTTTTATAGTAATTTCTAAAATGATGATGTTGATCAATTGTTTGATAAACTATTATCCATGTACTATTCTAATAGTTTTGTATGCAACCTCATCAGGTTTAATCATATCTTTTTAGAAATTACACCGATCATTTATTATTCTAATGTATATAAACTTTTATATCTATATTTTGTTTTATCAGGATATAGTAAAACTGAGGTGGTAAGCATCAATTCAAGAAAGTTTAATGATTCTCTATAGAGTTGTTCTCATGTGGATCAGTCGGCTTAACTAATCAATATTCATAAGTGTTTGTACAGACCATAACACCACTCTATATTGACATTACAATTTTATATATTTCATAAGTGATTTTTCACAAGTGTTTGATGAGGACCATGACTAGCATTATTCATGCATCAAAATATAAGTTGCTTGAATTAAATCTGTTACATTTGTTGAATTTCGCTCTCTTTTCCGTGCAGGGGCCCACTCATTATTCAATTATAGCAAAGAATTTAAGGCATAGATCAAGCTATTGTAGCGTTCGATTATTTTCTCTATGATTCTCAAATTGCAATCTGTGCGCTTCTCTATAGGATCGCCAACCCCAGCTTATTCTTCGCCAATTTCTGGATTTATTTCTATTTTGTAATAGTTCATGAAGTTGTGTATTATCTTTCGTCTTGTACAAAGAAAGAATAATAAGCATTCTTAAAAGTTTTCTTAATTGTTTTATTTTCTACATGATATTCTCTAGAGGTTAGGATTTTAATTTCAAGCTTTGTTCTTTTTTCTAATATTTGAGTTCTCACTTCTAACCTTATTCTCCTTTTCAGATTCATTATTTATGTGTTCTTTGACTGCCCTTCAAAGGAATTGATCTTGATTAACAGTGAAAATTAGACCAAAAGAGAACATAAAGGATTTAAGCCTCTTAGTTCTTGAATGAAGAAAACAAAGTATCTTAAAACCCCAAATTATAAAGGCATTTCTAAAAGGAAAGAGAAAGATCTAACACTTTATGAATTTAACTCTGTAGCCTAAAGAATTAAAGTGTGTACTTAAGGAGAAATTGATTTTATGATCATGACATTTTTGTGGAACATCATACCATTGAAGATTAGTAAGACTTTTATGTTCTTCTTCATTGCAAAAGAGGTTTGGGATGTAGTTAAGCAAACCTACTAAAAAGTGAAAGATATTGTAGCTATTCATAAAATTAAGATAAAACTCACTACCAAATAAGGTAACATTCTTGTCATTGAATATTTTAATACCATAAAATTTTACTGGTTAGAGTTGGACTACTATCAAAATCTCAAGATAACATGTTGTGAGTATGTGGTGATCCTCAAATAATTTGTGAAGTGATAGAGAATCTTTAATTTTTGGTAGGACTCAATAATGAATATGACTAAATTTGAATTCAAATCCTAAGAGAAATTTTTTTTTTTTTTTATGAAGTCGTCTCTCGTACAAGCTAAAGAATAAAGAAGGATGGTGATAATTGATATTCCAGCCCTCAAAATATAAGTCATGATAATGTCCGAATCCTAGGATAATAGACTGTTTGTTATATAACCTTCTTTGAATGAAGGATAAAAATTTCTTTTAAAAGTAATCTCATGTAAGTACTACAAAAAGAAATGTCTCACCAAAGATAAATGTTGAAATTTTAATGGAAATTTCCAAGGTTATAAAGGAAAAATTGGAAATAAAAAATTACAGATATGCTTAATGAAGTCAAAAGGACTCAATTTAGAGGAAATTGAAAATTTAAGGAATTTTCTTAATTCCTTAAAAAAGTTTTGCTCAAAATGATATGATTTTTAATTTTATGTTTTTGATGCCTTTAATAATTTTTTTCATCGTTGAATTTTAGATTCAGGGTCATTGACTATAAGACAAATATTATTAACATATCTCCAAGTTATGAATCTTATCTCGATAATAGAAAAATAAAAATTATAGTTGGATCTTCAATAACTGTTGCAGGGTGGGGAGATGAGATAACTCTGATTAATGTATTGCATGCTCCACACATTGCAGTTGGTTTTTTTTCTTTCTACAAATTTATCAAAGGCCATTAATGCAAAGTCATCTTCTTTACTGATCACTATATTTTTTTCATATCTTATTATAAGAGAGACGATTGAGTAAGCTAGAGAAAAAGATGAGTTATAACTTTTTAAGGATCAAGATCTGCTGCGATGATCCTTCACTGACACTATAGACATCATTTAGATAATATTATAGATTAGGGCATTCCTTTTAAAAAAATCTTTAGTATATGTTTTTACTCTCTGTATAAATACAAACATTATTGCTAAACGATTATATTCGTGATAGGGTTGGTGCAGCTCCTGTGACAGGCAAAATTAGAGAGTCGTCTTAGATTTTTTGGTCACATTAAACGTCGACCATCTGATGATCTGAATAAGAGAGTGGATGTTTTAGATTCGACTTATGTTAAGAAAGGTAGAGGTGGACCTAGGAAGACTTGAGCTTATTGTATAAAAATGATCTTAATTTATTAAAACTAAATGAAAATATGACACTAAATAGGATGTAATGGAGAGGATTCATATCACCGACCGCACGTAGTGGGACAAAGGCTTTGTTTTTGTTGTTGTTGTATAATACAAACATTAAAAATTTTAATTGTTAGGCTTGTAAAATTGCTAAACATCATCGTGTTCCCTTTCCTGAAAATATTTTTTGATCATCTACTCCTTTTTTGTTGATTTATTCTGATTTATAATCAGTGACGCTAAAAATTCTGCTTTTAGTGATTTTTATAACAGGTTAGATACTAAGGAGGGTGAAAAATATATTTATAAACTAGCCAAACAAAGAGAAAATAAAAGTAAAGATTTAACTCAAGTAAAGTGTATTAAAGATGAAAATGAAAAAGTACTTTTCTTAGAAAAAGATATTTAACATAGGTGGATGAGTTATTTTGATAAACTTTTTAATAAATATTTTGAAAATACGATCGATCTTAGTGATTTTAATATCGTTAATAATAATAAAACGTTTCATTTTTACCGTCGCATTAGTAGAAAAGAACTTGAGGAGGCTTTAAAGAAAACTAAGAGTGGAAAGTCTGTAAGATTTGATAATATCCCAATTGAAGTGTGGAAATGTTTAAGTGATTTGGGAGTTTCTTGGCTTACTAAATTTTTTAATATTATTTTAAAAACTAAAAAGATGTCTGAGGAGTGGAGGAAGAGTATTTTGGTCCCTATTTTTAAGAATAAAGGGGATGCACAAGAGTGTGCAAATTATAGAGGAATTAAATTGATGTGTCATACTTTAAAATTATGGGAGAGCGTAATTGAACATAGGTTAAGACGTATTACCAAGATTTCCCATAATTAATTTGGATTTATGCTGGGCAGGTCTACTATGGAAGTTATACATTGATTGAGAGGTTTGATGGAGAAGTGCGGAGATATTAAAGAGGATTTACATTTGATTTTTATTAATTTAGAAAAACCTTAAGATAAGGTTTCAAGAGTTGTTCTTTGGAGAGTTCTTGAGAAAAAAGGTTTGATATGACTTATATGCAAGTCATTAAAGATATGTATACTAGAGTTGTTACAAGTGTTCGAACTGAAGGATGATTGACTAAATATTTTACTATATCTGTTGGTGTACATCAGGGATCGGCTTTAAGCCCATATCTTTTTGCTTTATTTATGGATGGTCTTACTGGACATTTTCAAGAGGATGTACCTTGATGTATGCTTTTTGCTGATGATATCCTTCTTGTGGATAAGACGAGAGAAAAAGTCTAGGAAAAACTTGAATTATGGAGGTCTACATTGGAATCTAAATGTCTTCGTTTGAGTGGAACTAAAACTGAATACATGGAATGTAATTTTAGTAATAGTAGCTTTAGTGACATAAGTGTAACTTTGGGCGATCAAATTATTAAAAGATGTGAACGATTTAGATATCTCGGGTCTATTGTTCAAAGCGATGGTGATATAGATGGGGATGTTAATAGTAGAATTCAGGTTGTTTGGTTGAAGTGGAGGAATGCGTATGGCCTTTTATGTGATTGAAAAGTACCGCTTATACTGAAAGGAAAATTTTATAAGATGGTGAGACTTGCAATGCTCTACGGTGCTGAATGTTGGCCTTTAAAAGAGAAGCATAATGCTAAGTTAAGTGTTGTCGAGATGAGAATGATTAGGTGGATGAGCGGCTTTACATTTAGAGACAAAATGTGAAATGAATATATCCGTGATAGGGTTGGTGTAGCTCCAATGACTGACAAAATTAGAGAGAGTTTTGGTCACATTAAACGTTCACCATCTGATGATCTGATTAGGAGAGTAGATGTTTTAGATTCGACTTATGTTAAAGAAAGGCAGAGGTAGACCCAGGAAGACTTGGGCTTATTGTATAAAAAAAATGATCTTAATTTATTAGAATTGAATGAAAATATGACATTAAATAGGACGCAATGGATTAAAAGGATTCATGCAGTCAACTCCATTTAGTGGGATTAAGGCTTTGTTGTTGTTGTTGTATTCTGATTTATAAGACTCTAAAATATCTAATATCTCTAGAGCTATTTGTTTTTATTTCTTTATTGATAATTACATTTGAATGACATGAATATTTAATTTAACAAAATCTAAATATTTTACTATATTTCTTATATTTATTACCATGTTAAAATATAAATTCAACTCTAGCTTCAAAATTTTCAACTCTGATAATGCCTATGATTATTTTAACCAAACTTTATTGTTATTCTTTCAAAAAGAGAGTATTATCTACTAACCTTTATGCCTTAACGCTCCTAAAAAAAATGAAGTGGTAGAAATGAAAAATTGCCACATTTTGGAGGTGACTAGTACTCTTCTCCACAATCAAATAACTAAACAATATTAGAGAGAAATTATTCCAATGGCTATTTATTTAACTAATTGAATACTTTTCTGAATAATTAATTTTAGTAGTCCCATAACTTAATGGAATAATTTCTATCAAAAGAATAAAGTTTTTATAAATAAAAATAATTTGTGGTGGAATCATAATGGGCAAGAAAAGATAAAATAGAAGTTATGCTAAAATTGATTTAAATGTAAAAGCTTGAGAATTGAAAAAAAGATAAGGTGAATCATATGAATCTAAGAGAATAGTTTTTGATGTTATACACTCTGCTTTTAGTGATTTTTATAATAAATTGGATACTAAAGATGGTGAAAAATATATGTATAAACTAAACAAATAAAGAGAAAATAAAAGTGAAGATTAAACTCAAGTATATTAATCATGAAAATCAAAAAGTGTTTTTAAGATATTCAACATAGGCGGGAGAGCTATTTTGCTAAACTTTTTAATGAAGCTGAATATCAGTTTCTGGATTGCTATTCATGTTTGACTACTTGTTTAGAATGGTCCTAATTGGATGCCATATTATGTTGGAACTTAGAGTAAATTCACTCTTGTGGCCAAAACACACACAATGAAGTGAGATTTTTGTCATCCTTCATTTATAAATATCCTGAAACTTATTATTTTATGTTATATTTTGGAATTTAACTTTTTTTTCATTCATGAATATGTAAGAATAAGTTTTACTACTGTCATGAATCATATGTAACGATGATGAATTCAATGTAAATATTAGTAATTTCTTGTATTACATATCATGTACAAATATGAGTAGTGTTGCTTTGTTTTGCTCTCTCAAAGTGGCACTATATTTATGTTGTTATTGATATCGGAGTTAACCCAAACCACAATAGGAATAACAAATAATATTACTAAAAGCAAACAGTTGGTTACAACCAGACACACTTGAAAGAGAAATTACAACTAAAAATACACGATATGTTGAAATAAGAAATACCAACAAATGATAACACAAACTTAGGGTCTGTTTGGTTCGATCATAACTTTTCAACTTGCAGTAATTACTTACTGCTCTGTGAAGCTAGTCATGGAAATTGCATTGTTTGTTTGGTCATAATTGTAGGAATAAATATGCAGTGAAGCCTTTTTTGTAAAAATGACTGATCGCACTTCGTTTGTTAAAATTGTTTAAAAATTTTAATGTATTTATATATATAAAGGTTTAATATACGTAAAATTTTTAAAAATATTATGTACAATAATTTACAATCATTTTATGAGAAAAAACATCTCAAGCACAACAATTTACGTGGTTCGGTCAAACTGACCTACATCCACGGGAAAGGAATCATATTTCTTTATTACTGAAGGATAAAACAGATACATAGCTTCCAATTTACATAGCATTTCAAACTGACCTATAGAAACCCCAACTCTAATTTACTGCAGGTTACACACCAAACTGCAGGTTTCACCTATTTCAAACCGGCAGGAATACCCAACTCCCAAAGTGCAGGTCACACCCAACCACCCAAACTGGCAGCAAAACCCAATAGCAAAGAGAGAGCTGTTTTATGTTAGCAATGAATCCTTTCCATGACCGACAGATGAGGAGACAGAAAAAATAATTCGTCGCGAGCATTTACGGACAAACAATCCAATGTGAGGTTAATACAAACAATATAATGAAATTGTAGGAATTGTATTTTCTTCCTTTTCAAAAAGTTATATAATGCCTTCCATATAGCCGCAAGACTCCGACAATCTAGGATTAACACGACCAAACATAGAATCAACAAACTCTCCTTATTTGCCTTGGTTCCCTCTAATCCAAACATACTCAATAAGGAAACTATAGCAAAATTTCCTTTGGTTCCCTCTAATCCACACGAAATCGATATGTACTGAAGTTCTTGACAATGAGAATTTTAAAATTGCATAATTCAATGAAGATATGATGTACATGAATTAAACCACTTCTCATTGCTACAAACTATTAACCGCATATACATAAAAATTCCGAACTAACAAGCCCAACAAATGATACAATCTCTAAAACCTACACAATCTATAAAACACCATGGCCGCAATTCAAAAAAAAAATAGCAGTATCGATACAAGCCCAACAAATGATACTTGCTTTATTTCCTTTGGCAATTCAGGAAGTTAACTACTGCTGAGAACACAATGGCTACAATCTCTAAAACCAACACAATCTATAAATTATAACCATTCACCTTTCACCAAATAGTTTAAAAGACTTAACACATGCAGTCGTTCTATCTGAAAGAAGAATAAATTCGTTTTATGCAATATAAGCTCGACAAGTTGAGGAAATCACTAAACTCAAACCCAGCCTCACATGCATCAGGATGTATATGAATCAAAGGAAATGTTAAATATGCCAAGAATTAAAGTCATATATACAACCACCAATTGGATTAGTGTCAAAACTGATAATTCCAACTGATGTTTAGGGAACCACTGCCATGGATTCTATAACAGTTTGCCCAATTCTAATTGGAATACCCCAATTGTAATTTGAGGTTGTAACTCAAGTTATAATTACTGAATTCATACAAGGTGATTTATCTTTTTGGATTTTCAAAAACCATAATTTCAGATAAAAAAATATATTGGAGAGCTTACACAATAAAACCTCCAAAACAAGAGACAAATGGAAATTTTAAGAGCAGTATTTGAGTGCTTATTTAACAGACAAAACAAGCTGCCATTGAACAATTCAAAAAATGCTATCTGAATCAATATATGACAAACCACTAACTATCATTCCTTCGTATATACGAAGCGACGCACTAAAAACATAGCAGAGCATCAAAAATGATATTTCTAATATAGCAACCAACTAAGCAATAGATATGATTGCATCAACTAGCTAGAACCCTACCTCCAATATTTCACTACCATCTCTTTAATTTTGTTTAAAGGGGAACAAAAAGTTCATTCCTAAGCTTCCATAATCATCTCGCCAACTAACCATAAACCAGACTTACGAAACATTCACGAAATCGATATGAAGAGTTACATAAAAATGGTCGGCTGCAATATAAGCGGAAGGGACAAGAAGGCAGCACTACCCCAAAAAAATCAAGAGAAACCACCAATAGATCATGGCTACCCAGAACATCATCATCCACAAATGGAGCAATAGCCCAAAAAAACCACAAACAAATCATGAATACTCAGCAGCAGATCTAACGAGGAAGGGACAAAAATTTCTTACCCTTGCTGTGAGGAGATCACGAGAGTAGGAAGAGAAGGACAAGGAGAAGAGGAGGAGAAGGCGATCAGGAACCGTCACCGACCGGGGCAAGGGATTAGGGCTTTGTAAAGGACACGGGGGTAAAGCTACGTCGACAATGGCGCAGGCAAAGAGGAGAAGAGGAGCTCGGGCGTGCAGAAGGCCGAGGGCAAGGCAAGGGAAATATTGTGAAAAAGCGGAGAGGAAGTTGGGGCCGTGGAGTTTATCCTGCGGCCGGCTTTCTCCCTGCTTCGCGGCAGGTTGCCGCGAAGTTCCACCGCCAAACACGAGCGTGCGCCTAAATTTGAGGCACCCCGCCGTGCCGCACCTGAAAAATCCGAACCAAACAGGCCCTTAAACTAGGATAGATCTCGAGGTGGTTGGTGGGCGAGTTGGTCGACCAACGAGAAACAGCAGGTTAGCGGTTCCGGCAGCAAGCTGGCAGAGGATAATGATGTAGAACTGCTATTCTGGATGATGGAAGCAAGTGGGAGGGGTGGGAGGCAAGTTATGGAGGCGGCAATGCGCGGGAAGTGAAGGAGTGGTGTCTTGGGAGGCTGGGACAGGCAGGGATGGCGATGTAGTTGCAGAGGGGATGGTAGTGGTGGCTACAACAGCTGTAAGGGAACATGGAAAAGCGTTTTGGGCGGCTGGGAACAGTATGAAAACTGCGAGGAACAGCTATCCAGGTCATCGACAGCGAGGGGGGGGATGACGATGGCGGCAACTGAGGATGCAGGGGACTGGAGGACAACAAAAGGATGGTTGTCCGGAGCGGTAGTAGCGAGGACAAGGTATCTGGAATTGGAAAAATTGTAGTTGAAAGCAACGACTGCGGCAGTTTGGGGATGGCTCGACAATGGAGGGCGGACGGGAGCAACGTGTTGAGGATGTAAAGGGGATAGGGAAGTTAATCATCTCCTTGAGAGAGAGATACAAAGGGTGCACTACGCAAAGCCTCGGAGATAGCCCTCGAAGGGAGAAATGGATACCGATGGCTGTCCTAAATAAAACTCATGACCAAAACTAAACCTAGAAGATCAGAAGACAAATATATAATAATGAGATAAGTATGAGTGGCCCAAGATGACCGACCGACTCCTTGAAATGGAATAAAATCGGTCCAGGCAAACAACCGTGTTGTAGGTTCGTTCCTGGGACTCCTGCATCGAGAGCAGGAGTGCAGTCCCATGGAATTGAGGAGAGCTTGGACCGCATCTATCAAAGTTTTTGCTTCCTTTGTAGTTAAGTCAGCCCGGTTGAAGGTAACATAAATATTGCCAACTCTAGATACATCACTCTTATAGGCGTTGTCATCCTAAAACACATATTGATGGAACAAGTATCCATCCATTTTTGGCATAACTTGAGCTAAAGCTGTCTGTGGACACGATCTAAGTCTCGAGGCATCAAATTTGTAATTAGGTTCTTCTACTCATACTCGTCCGAGTGTATCTAGCAAACAAGTATATGAGGAAGAATCAACTTTGGGACGAATTTATGGCGGGTTGGGCCATACTTAAGGGTAACCACTCAAGAAAGGCCTCTTCATATTCTCTGAAAGGATCTGGATTCCATGTAGGATGTTTCTTTCTGCAAAGCTTTTAATGTTATTTTCAACATTGGTTCATATATCCTACCCGATTAGTTGTCGGTGGGTATACTGTCGAACTGAATTTAATACTCCAAATGACTTCTTATGGGTTTCCAAAAGTGGCATAGAAGAGTCTCACCTCTGACATACTGAACCTTCCTCGACAGGGGCAGCTCAGAAAGTAGTTATATATTTGAAAAGTCTGGATTTCTCTTATCTGGGATTGCGCTATATTCGATATCGGCTCCTCATACTCTGCTTGAACGTGCATTTTCTCAGACTCACTATCTTCCGTAACAGCTACTATCAACTCAGTTGGAGTCTCTCTCCTGAGTTTAATTGGAATCACTGGCATCTCTCATCGTTGGCTGGAAGTTGAGAATTTTTTCTAAAATCTTCTTCTTCCTTTCGTAACAGCTACTATCAACTCAGTTGGAGTCTCTCTCCTGGGTTTAATTGGAATCACTGGCATCTCTCATCGTTGGCTGGAAGTTGAGAATTCTTTCTAAAATCTTCTTCTTCTCCTGAATCACTGGTTATTTCTTCAATTGTTCTATGATTCATGAAAGAGATTGTTCTCCTGGTTGTGCAATCCGATTTATTATTCCCAAATCCTATCACTGACATCTCTCATCGTTGGCTGGAAGTTGAGAATTCTTTCTAAAATCTTCTTCTCCTGAATCAATGGTTATTTCTTCAATTGTTCTATGATTCATGAAAGAGATTGTTCTCGTGGTTGTGCAATCTGATTCATTATTCCCAAATCCTTAGCATGTGAAATACTTCCTGACTAGGTCAGATTTGGAAATGTGGGTTGGTTTCACCTATTCTCTTCCTTGACATAGCGCCTCATCGGGTGGGGTCCACTTGGTTGTTCCCATGATTGTACTCTTGTTGTAAGATCCTGGGGTTGAACTATGCCTTTAAGATGTGGTTATTTGTAATGTTGTCTCTCTACTTTTAATACTAGGGCCTGCACTTCCCGTCCGTAATGAAATGGTAGGTATTGGCACCACTTCTCTCTTTTCATCTGGGACCAAGTAGTGATCTTATCTTCTCCCTCACGCTAGCATAGATGCTTCAAATTTGTCCACCAAAATAATGCACTCTTTTTTAAGTTGTTGGAGGCTTGTTTCATCATTCTGTTAGGTGGGACATCCTGATACTAAAAAAAAGTTTCATTGTCTGAAGCCACTCGATGAACTCGTCCAGATTCAAGTGACCGTCAAAATATGACAAAATCATTACTTTAAAATCTTTGTTTCTTAGATATTTCAGGTCAATTTTTCGTGATAGTGTCAATTCATTTCTGATATCTTTGACAAATATTTCATCTATGTATCCTATAACAAGCACTTCATCTCTCGCCTCCTCTGATATTGTATTCCAAAGCATTTGGCATGCCTGCTTCTCCATTAAAACCATCCTTATGAGAGGGATTCAAGTGTTACTCTCTCTTCTTCGGATCTCACCATCACACTCATTGGTGACCTCGCATTGGGTCCTTTCCTCAATTTCATCGAGCCGTTGAGCACTCATTGGAGTTGCCAATGTATCTCTTCCTCGGGAAACTTTTGATCAGGTTTTGTTAGTTGCCTTCTTGGCAGTAGGATTCAATTTGGGTATCGACCTAGGGATGGTGTACGGAGCGAAAGAAAAATTTGGGGGTGTGAAGATATGGTTGGGTACGGCGGATGTTAGAATTTTATGGATCGGATTAGGGTTAGGTTAGCTCTGATACCAAATGATATTGGAGTTAACTCAAACCACGATAGAAAAAGTAAATAGACAGTTATAACCAAACACACTTGAAAGAGAAATTACAGCAAATACGAAACAACGATACGCTGAAGTGCAAAATAACAAGTGATAACAAAAACTCAAACTTGGGTGGATCTCGGGGTGTTGATGGTGGTGAGGGTTCGGAAGTTGGCGAGATGGTGGACGAGCTAATCAGCCAACGAAAAATAGCAAGGTGGCAGTTTCTTGGGTTCCGGACCGCAAGGAGGCAGCATATAATGACGGGTAACAACTTTTCTGGATGATGACAACAAGTGGGAAGGGGGTAGCGCGCAGGTTATGGAGGCGGCAACACGTGGGCAGGAAAGGAGCGGTGGTTAGGGAGGCTGGGGCAGGCAGGGACAGTAGTACAGTTGAGGAGGGGATGGTAGTGGTGGTTGGCACAGTCGCAAGGCTGCAGGAAAAGGGGTCTGGATGGCTGGAACAGCGGGAGAGCAGCTGGGAACGACTATTCTAATCGTTGGAAGCAAGGTGGAATGATGGCGGTAGCGGCAGGGGATGGAGGGGACCGGAGGGCAGCAAGAGGATGACTCTGTCCGGGACGGCAGCAGTGAAGACAGGTGTCTGGGATTGGAAAAGCTGCAGTGAAAACAGCAATGGAGGCTGTTTTCGGGTGGCTTCAGCAATGGTAGGTGGTTGAAAGGGGATGATATGGAAGGATGATATGGAAGATAATCACTACTTCGAGAGATATATGCAGCCGGAGCACCACTCAAACTCTCGGATTAAGCCCTTGAAGGGAGAAACGGACTTTCAGCTGTTGTCCTAAACAAAACTCATGACCAAAACTAAACAACAACAACAACAACAACAACAACAACAAAGCCTCAATTCCACTAAGTGGGGTCGGTTACATGAATCCTTTTTCTCCATTACGTCTATTTAGTTTCATATTTTCAATTATATCCAATAAATTAAGATCATTTTTTATACAATAAGCACAGTCTTCTTAGGTCTACCGCTGCCTTTCTTAACATAAGTCAAATATATAATAATAGAATAATTAGGAGTGGCCCAAGATGTCCGGCCGACTCCTCGTAATGGAAAAAAACCTTAACTGAACCTGTCCAGGAAAACAACCGGGCCGCGGCTTCGTTCGTGGGACTCTCACTTCAGGGACAGGGGGTGCTCCCGCATCAATCATGTTGTCAGTTAACCGCTTACAGGAGAAATTGTGAAGTTGACACACTTCAGTTTTCTAATCATCCATCTACTGGCAATTTATTTATCGTGGAATTACTTTTCGGGAGCACTCTTGTATTCTTGATTATTGTGCATACTCTGCTATTAATTTAATTTACAACGGTTCAGAGGATACTAAAGGATTTAAAGTTTTTCTTGTAGGATTTTACCGCGGAACAGGACGATTTAGCTCCAACACATGGATGGAAGTCGTACTATGCAGCTACAAAAGCCATTGTCACTGTAAATGCAGAATTCTGTAGCATCATTAGGGAAAGATCACTACCGGCTATGGGTCGTTTCTGGCTCCATGCAGACTATGTGAAATGCATTCACAGCTCAGGGGAACTTTATATTGGGTATGACCTGAATCTATGTCTATGAGACTCTGTAGTCTATTAACTTTTTCAATGCAAAAAGCAGGCACTAGAAAATATTTTAGATGTTTTTTTTACCGTTTCTGATTGGCCTTGATTGTTGAACTTTGTTTTTCGTAGTGTGAATGTTTAATATTTCTTCTAGGGCTGATAATGAATCAAAGTTTTGGTGAGTCATCATCAAGTCAGCATCAAAATCTTTTAGTTTTGTCCTACCTAAAACTCAGTGAACGTTGCAAGTTGAGCAACTTGATTCAAAGTGCTTCAATAATGAACCAACTCGAGATTAGTTTGTGTTGACTTGGAAGACTTTCTTTATGAGGCAGAAAATTGGACTTAAACTACTCTAGATATTATTCAATGAGTTACTTATAAACAACCATAATAAGGTCTGATAAGATATTAATCTATCACACAGAAACACAATTGAGGCACCCATAAATAGAAATTTGAGAACTCTTGTATAGCATAACATAATTTTACTGCAGGAAGCTCAGCTATACGGTGTTACTCTTGAACATATTTATTGAAGAGACAAATGCTCATTCAATATGTTATTATTATTATATTTTTTATAACTTTAAGCACAAGTCTAATTGTTTAATATAGATTTTGGAGATTGGAGGTCATTTATAACTAAATATGACTGTCATGATTTGTTGTATGAAAATACTTTATACATAACTCATGGCATATTTATGTATATATTATCACACTGAATGTTTTGATTTATTGGTTTTCTTGTGATTCATATTTCACAGAATGACATGAAAAGCTCCTTCCTTTCTAGCTGATAATTGTATGGTATGTATTTATGATTGCTTATGAGACTAGCTTCATCATGTCTATTAATAATTATGTAGCTGTTCTTGCGTTGAAGGCATTGTATGGCTTAAGTTTTTGTTTCGGCACTCTTAGCATCAGCTCCTCTCCCTTTTCTGTGGTAAGAAAATAACAGGGAACCAACATTTTAATTGTTCACTACAATTTCTTTTTTAGTTTTATTTTTTTATCGATGTTTTCCTAACTTAAACAGAAACTTATTATGCAATCAATAGTATTGCAGATTACACATCTTTAAGGGTTTGGGCTTGAAAGCTATTGTTTAAGCTCTGACATTTCTCATATTTAATAAAATAGAATAATCAGAGTCTGGAGAGCAAGGCAATTTTTTGAGAATTATCAATTATGATCCTAGCAATCTGTTAATTAGCTTTTGGCCATACAGCATCTATATTACGGGCTGTAATTTGATTGCAAGAGAAAATTTTTAAAACAACAATGACAGTGCAACATAATCATTTGAATAAACTTGTTGGTTACAACTTGAGTTCTGTTTGATGTATCTTGTGATTATTGTTTAAGATAGAACATGTCTTTCCATTTGATGTTGGCTTTGCGGTACCTCCTATAATTTTAAACCAGTAATTTGATGGAAAGAAAGTGTAACTGAAAACATCAAGATAATCGGCAACCTTGAGGACACAATATATAAAGAAATCAATTGCCAAGTGTTTCAAACTTAGGAGGGCATAGAGAAAAAAATTTGCTTTACATAGCATTGATGAAAAGGGACATAATATGATTGGAATGTTAATTGGGGATTGCATATTAAATCTTTTCCATTGGAACTAATTAAGAAACTTGAATTGAAATGACTAAAATTGGAACTCCGGCTATGGATTGGAATTTGGGGCTAAAGAAGTTAGACATGGATTGATATGTTACCAGCATCCTATCAATGTTCGCTTGAATCAGAATTTTATCGATCTATTTGGTTGAATTGATAAATTTTGGTTTAACAAGATTACAGTAATTTTCTCCCTGTTGAGTAAATAGTGAATTAATAGGATTAACCATATTTTACATCTCTTTCATAGCTAAACAGGATTTTCTGGAATTTGCTAAAAACGAAGATCATGTTTGCTAAAATAGATGCAAAGATCTACTAAGCCCCTCTACATCTGTGAATAGTATGAATGGTAATCTTTTAGTAGGAAAGGGTAGGAAAAAAAACTTCGTATGAAAATTACAAATATTTCAAATGTATCCAGTGGATCTGTAATTCTTGCCTTTCTATCCAGTTTCTGTAGATTCAATTCTGGCATAATGTTTTTGTAAGAAATACATGATTTTGCTAGTTATATTAAACCTGTGTGTCTGTATGAAACTCATCCTTGTATAGATGCAAGCTTTAGATCGTTTATGGAAATTGTTATTTGACCCCACTTTTGCTGCAATAATTATTCTTTCAGTACTCAATAATATAGGCATTGCTTTAAGCTTTTCCCAACTTTTTAAGGCCCTTACTGAAGGTTGCACTTCATGATATATTTAGTTTGGCAATAAATTATGTGATGTTGAATTTTGATTTAATGACAAGTTTAGTTGTGGTATGGTTTAAATGCATTATCATTCCATAATCTTTTGTCAATACTAAACCGGTAGAAGCAGTTTGTTTTGTATTTGTACTGGCGGACGAGTGCACATATGTTCTATTAATCATCCTAGAAATTTCTCTTGTAAGGTGATCCTGTTATAACAATTTTTATGATGCTTAAATGGTGGAAAATCAGGTCAAGTTGTACATTCTTTCATGAAATTCTTCTAAATGAAGATCTCATCATTGATTCGTTTGGTTGTTTAATGCTCCTATATGTAGGTTTCCGTCTGATTTTTCTTCTTGATGCCATTCTTCCATCTGTTGATCTTCCTTGTGCTGATTTTGTATCAAGTATTTGATTTTCTAGGAGGTTACTTTTGCATTCCAACTTCTTTACTTCAATGTTAGGTTTTTTTTTTTATTATTTTAAATTTCCATTTCTTTTCAAATTTTAGTTTGGTCATGTCAAGAAAATTAAATGAACCCAGATCTCATTTGTTGTGCTCTATCATATCTAAATTCTTAAATCTTTCTAAAAGCATGTTACATTACTTCAAAGTTCAACAGTACTTTTCAGCGGTCGGGTGCTAAGGCGCTCTAACTGTTAACGGAATATTTTTCATCCCCACCATTTCATATCTCATCCGTAATTGTAGGTTTGAAATCAGAATGGGAGAGAAGATAAAAGGAGGTGTGAATTTTGAAGCTCTCTTTCTCAAAATAAAACCTTGGTTACATCCTAGCTAGAAACTTGAGGCATTTACATCTGTTCTAGCTTTTCTAACTCACGTTGTGGTGAGGAATATTTTCCGTGACTTTTTTTTTTGAAAATTTCATCATAATAATTTCCTTCACAGGATTTCATTTGCAAGTTTGCTGTTTTGTTTCTCTGTAATAACAGTTAATTGTTTATTTGATTAATTTAGCTTTTTCTGCTTCTATTGTTTTTCTGTGGTTTGAATTTACATTCTAAATAGGATATTGCGTCACTAATTGAACTCATCTGATATGCTGGAGAGTGCTGGAAGGTGGGATGCAGCTGAAGGGCTGGGTCTTTCTGTTGGAGTTGGCTATGGAATTTATCATTAAATGTTGCTTAGTGCCTGCAAGTGTTTTAACAATAGACAATTTGACATTATATTCCCTTGTTGGGTCCAAATGAGATTTTGATTAGGAAGAGGAGTGAAATATGAATTTAAAACACATCATTATTTAAGTGTACACGTTGAAGGGAGGCTTTTTATACACAGACACGTGGACTAAGGGCCTTACTTTTGTCTTACTTTGTTTTGGTTATTGGGGGATGGTAATGCTGAAAAACTTCCCACCATTTATTTGTTTACGTGAATGGAAAGTTCAGACTTCCCACCTTTTATTTGTTTAAGTGATTGGAAAGTTCAGATGCGGAAGAGTCTGCTTGTATTTCAAAAGAGAGGCTGTAATCTCAAAGCTTGTTACATTAATTGATGAAATGCATTTGTACTGTATACTTAATGGAACAAAAAGACATTAGTAAGCATGGTAGCCGACTTCCTTTTAATGGTGAGCTTTGCACTCCATAATATTAGGCGCTGCAGTTCTGATTCCTGATATTTCTGATATCAGCTTCTGCCATATTCTTAAGGGATTGGTCTTTAGCATTTCTTATTATTATTTTTTATTTTTACAAAATCAACGCTTTGTTTGCTTTCTATTATTATCTAGCTAGATGATGAGATAAATACTCATTGTCGTAATCTGTGCTACTTTTATGATAGACAAAATGTTACTCTGCAAGATGCCTGGTTCTATTTTAAGGATTATCATTGCTTAATTGCCTAGATTTTGATCTCAAGCTGCAAGAAATGTAGACAATGAAAACCATCCAAACCAGTTTGTATTATGCATTTGCGGCTGAGTAAACTCTACAAAATACAGCAGTTTAATCAAAATTTTCAAACTCCATTTCATTTTTTTATCCTCAATAGGCCCATCCAAAATCAAACAACAGGTTACAACTGAACCATGTTTCAGCATTCCAATCATATTAGAAACCTTAAATGATCCCACATGAATAAGTTTATTTTGGTTCAGACGGGTTGTTTATTTACTTCTTTAGATTCATATAAAATGGTGCTCTCTGCTATCACGCAAATTTTCTCGTCTTTTAGTACTTAAATCTGCAGCTAAAACATAAACAGCAGCTTCAGCTGATGCTTCGCCCAACTTGTACAGGTTTAATGCAGTAATGAACAGCTGGGCTACAGCCTTCAATTGGGCCCCGGGAATCGCCTTCCAAATCCGCGACGTGCGGGCACGGGTATCGAGCGACATGGCTTGGGTTACAATGAAAGCATATATTGACTTGGATTCAGATCAATTCTTCATGACAAATGTCTATGAATTGCACAAGGGGCGGTGGTTTATGGTCCACCATCACAGTTCTATCATGGTCATGGATGGAGACCCAGGGCCAGGTCAACCCAATGGTTTTGCCTGAAGAATATACCAAATTGCAAAGCTTCTTCTTCCCTCATCTTCTTCATTCTATTATTACCCTTGGGATTTATATCCCTTTTGCTTCCCCTGTAGATCGCTATTGTTTATACTATTTCTTTCTCCTTTTTTGTAATTTTTTTTTTAAAGGCTTTAGTGTTGTTAATGGAGAGCTGCACAAATGGTGTGCTTTGATGTTTGCATGAGCCTTTTTGTGAAGTGTTAATGTTTGCATCTATTCTTAGGGAAGAGGATACAGGCTTGCAGGATGTTTGCATTCATGTAGTCTTGTCAATTCTTGAGTCCTGCTAAGGTTCTTATATTTGATTTATTATGAATTATCAGTGATTTAATGAAATTTTATACTAATAGTGTTCTATTCCAAGAAAAATTATTTGCTTTAGTTTGTCCTGAGTGAGATGTGAGCTATTTAAAATTGAGGGTCTATTTTGGGAGAAATATTTTCATGAGAACGCACGCTGTTCTGTGTGTAATAACCCCTCAATAATCTCCATTTTAGAGTTATTGGGGAGTTATTGGCAGGTTATTGGGGTATTAATTACAATAACTTAATAACCTTCGCGGGTTCCTTTTTAGTGTTATTTATAGATTATTATGAGAGTATTATTGGGTTATTTGGGGCACGCAAAGCTGCATGCTTTATCCATATAGAAATATTTCTCCTATTTTAAGCAGTTTTTTAATGAATTTATTTTTAAGTAGTTGTCACACATATGCTTGGCTGTTGCATTCTTGTTTATATTTGAGATTTTCTGTGACAGTAAATTGCTTTTGAGTATCAAATCTGCCTTATAGTATCCATAATAATTTTCGAAAATGTTGTTCTCCACAGACTAAGTTAGGTGTTGGCCTCTAAAAGAGAAGCATAATACTTAGTTAAGTGTTGCTCAGATGAGAATGATTTGGTGGATGAGTGGCTTTACACTTAGAGACAAAATGCGAAATCAATATATCCGTGATAGGGTTGGTGTAGCTCCAATGACGGACGAAATTATAGAGAGTCGCCTTAAATGGTTTGGTCACATTAAACGTTGACCGTTTGATAATACGATTAGGAGAGTAGATGTTTTAGATTCGACTTATGTTAAGAAAGATAGAGGTAGACCCAGGAAGACTTTGGGCTTATTGTATAAAAAATGATCTTCATTTATTAGAATTAAATGAAAATATGACATTGAATTGGATGCAATGGAGCAAAAATGATTCATGTAGCCGTCCTCACTTAGTGGGATTAAGGCTTTGTTGTTGTTGTTGTTGTTGTTGTTATTTTCTCCACGAATAATTTTACATTCACTTTATGAAATGTTGCAGCCCTGACTTCCTGAGTTTTCTTTTAAATCTAACACTAATTAAAATTATTGTGTGATATTCATAAATTTTTAACCGAATTTGTTTATAAATTACCATTCAATAGAAAACCTTTCATCAAAACCTTCAATAAACAAAAAAATCACAAACTCTACCATTGATGATATGCATAAGAGTAAAATTAGTAGTAATTGAAAGATATATTGCTACATTTGCTATATGAGATAATCTGTTTTGATGTGGCAACTGTACATTTCTTAACTTAAGTTTATCTATAGCAATTGATGTAAAAAGTTAAAAAATTAAAAGTTATATTTAGTTAGAGATAAAACAATCTCTTCAAATAAAAAATAATAATAATTTAAAAAAGAAAAAAAGAAAAAGAACACATACATACATAGAACATGAGGTGGGCTTGTATACGGTGTGGTCGATAGATGATCACTGCAGGTGAGGCTTGTCGATAATTTACATAAACAATGTAAACTCAAATTTAATAAATTTAGAAGAGTTTTAAACTCAACTTATGTTTACTATAACTTTTATTTTTTAAATATCTAAAATATATGGAGCTATTTAATAAGATTTTCGCAGGTTATTGAAAAGGAATAGCCAACTGAATGGATAAAAATCCAAACATTTAATAAATTTTATTAAAAAGTTTAAGCAAACAAGCTAATGTTAATAGAAATGTACTGCACTTTAATTTTTATTAAGCAAATAAGATTATAACATTAAAAAATAAATCATATCATCAATGAACACATAATTATAAATAAAACAAATAAATTATCCGTTATAGTTCTTAGTATTAATGAGGAAAGGTCTAAAAGGCAAGTAAGTTTTCAATATAATATGTTATGCATTGATATGTTAACAATAATGAGAAAAGAATAATAATGTCTATAATATCATAAGAATAATCAATACACTACCATTAAATGCAATAATATAAAATTTTAAACCATCAAACTTGCTTACTTATGGTGTGTTGAGGCATCTTTATTGTTGCGGTGTGACCCGACCCGTAATTACGCAGTAATTTAACTTCCAAAATATGGCCAAAAACTTGACCCGATTTATAAATAGCGGCTAGTGTGCAAAATCTTAAATGATATAAAAATTGAAAAATATTTTACGCACTAGGGGTACTACGCAAGTATACGTATCGTTTCAAATAATATAGAGTTTTCTTTAAAAACCCCAGTATCGATCCCACGAGTAAGTGAAGTAAGGAGTCTTTAGTCAAATTCTAGTTTACTACAACTAGTCCTTAATTTGGAATGTCGATTAAAATTTTGTTTTATCTAGCAACTACTCCTAAATGCAAGTGTTAAATGTAAAGATAGTAACTATATAAATGCAAATAACAATTCTAAATATAACCCTTTTTGGATGAGTTGGTTTGGAGAATTTTGAGATATTAAAAACTACTATTCTTATGTAATGAAATAGATAATGTATAGGAATGAGATGCATTTAATATTGTATGTGTCAAATAGGAGCAATCCTATTATTTACCCTTTGATCCGGGCATAAAGAACATTGACTAATCCTATGCTTGGTTACCGAATCGTGGCTAGAGCCGGGAGGATACCGACTCTCACTTCGGAGCTCCCACGTTCTCCTCGCTCGAGGGCTAACATCTCCGCTTCACAGCCCAAACGATAGGACCGAATTGAGGATTTTAGTCTGTCACTTTAAAATCTCCAATTCTACGCCCGATTAATATTATTTCCCTATTTATTTGCATTCAATCCCTATGAACTTCACCATCCATGAAATTCGAATGTGGTTTCACTTTGTTGAGAATTACATATGCCCTTTCGGGTCGATGCAATTACAATGAATTTTAACACTACAATGGGCCCTTATTGCAATGTAAATGAAGTGCAAGTAAAAACTATCACATTTATAATTAAATTTACTTCTATCATGCATCACAAAATCCTAAACATGATTTCTACTCATTATAAAAGAAAAGTAAAATGAAAATAATGGCATAATCTTCTCATGTCACTATTTTCAAAGAAGAAGAAAGAGTAAGAGAGATGTGTCACAAAACACGAAGAAAACACAACAGAAACTTCATTTAACCAAAGCAAATCAACTAGGTAATTGTTTACAAAATTATAAGATAATGAAAAACAATACTTAGCTTTTTCCCCTTGAAATAAAGACGAAGATCTCTCCCATAAAGTCTCCCGGCGCTCCATGCAATGCTAGTGAAATCCCTTACAAATTCTCTCAAAATCTCCTCTTCAATCTCTCCAAAAGGGTAGAAATCTACATTTCTACTCTTAATCTAAGAATCCTAAACATTCCTCCAAGCTTTTTTTCACTTTTCTCCTCTAAAAGTCCTCACTTTTCTAACCTATATTCGCCATTTTAAAGAGTATGGACGAAGTTTGAAGAGTTTCCATAAGCACCCATTTGAAAAAGCATCCAAATATGTCGAATTTAGGCCAAAAACCGCCAAAAGTCGGTCCAGAACCTTCCGTGGAGCTCGCTGTCGGCGAGCTTTTCGGGCACTTTTCGGTGTTTTTTGGAAAATCTCGCCGTCGGCAAGATGACTGCTGCGCAGCTCCATCGTTTTGCTCCGTTTGGCTCCGTTTTAGCTTCGATTTGCCCCGTTTCAGTTGCGTTGCGTTCGTAACATATAGCCCTACAAAATAAGCATAAAAACAACCTTTCTTTAAAGTGTAATCTCATTCAAAAATATGCAATAAGTGTAAAAGAGATTAAGCATCAAAAGACTTGTCGAAAGGTGTCAGGGCAGAATTTCATTTCTTGCTCGTTTTTGCTCCATATTGCACCGTTTTTGTTTCCTTTTGCTCCAATCACCATTTCTTGTACCTAAAACCAAAAAACAACAAAATAACTTCCTTTAAAGTGTAATATCATCAAAAATTAGTAAAATGATATAGCAAAAAAAGTATATATTTTAAGCGTGTCAAAATCCTCCAAACTTAACTGTTACTTGTCCTCAAGTAACACTTTTACTACATAAAAATATAACTCAGGGCAATGTATTTTTCACCTGTAATACACTAAAATTTTTCATTCAAAAGAATATATTGATTAGATTTTTAGAAAGAAATTCAGTAACTCAAGTTAACACTACAAGTATAAGAATAATCACCAATCAAGTCAAAGTGTTCTAGACTTATATTTATTTCAAGATAAACCATAATTTGTCACATTAAGAGTGCCTTGAAAGATTATGTGAAAAAGGAGTTCATGTAAACTTCATCAGAATGTTGGTTAATACTTTAAATATAAATTCAGAAATGAAATCAAGTTTTCCCTTTAGAATGACTCAAGTGAAACCAATTTTTGATTAGGCATCTCCTCAAGCTTCTCCTCATAAATATTTTTTCGTTCTTTCTTTTTTTTTTCTTTCGGGATCATTTTCAATCTTCTTTTTTTTTCACACTCTTTTCTTTTTCTCTCTTTCTTTCTTTTTTTTTAAATGAGGATTACTATGTCTGGAGAGCCTGCAATGATTTTGAACTTCACTCTCCTCTTTCTAAAGTTCAAACTTGAAACCCATCCTTACTTTATAATTAGGTATGAGCTTTATTATTCATCATAAAGTCACAATATCTTCTTAACACACAATACTTTAAGTCTCTTAACATTTCAAAAATACAGTTTTCTTTACTTTAAATAGTTAACTATAATCAAATTTTTTCATACCAAATATCTTATCCTTATAAAATTAACCTTTATTACTAAAAACTTCCATCTAATCCTTCCATAATATTCATCTAAAATAAAAAGTTTTAGTTATCTCAAGTGAGTTTCAACTGCCAAAAGTTATGCTAATAATTTTTGAAAATATAACAATTGAGAACAAATAAGAGTTAATATTTTTCTTCCCCCCAAACTTAAATTTCAAAAATATTTTGCAATTAATTCCATAAAATATAGCAAGAAGAAAAAGAAAAGGTTGAATATACGTACTACTACAACATCCTATCAAATTCATATCATGCATAATCAGGATAGAATAACTGTAGGAGAAAGTAAAGCTAACCTAAAACATGCTTGTAATAAAATTACACTAAAAGGAAGTATTTTCACATTAAAATCTTATTTTTCTTCCTACCCCAAAACTTAATTTTTAACATGTATAACATTCAGTACAGAAAATATAAGCAGGAAGAAAAATAGTTTAGAAATTCTATCTATCACAAATGTCTATCAAAACCATTTACAAGTATTCATTAGGACAAAACAATATGCAGCAGAAAGTAAATCTAAACTAATCATGCTAGAATGAAATTAACTAAACCAAAGTCTAACTAGTATAGCATGTATCAGTATGGGAATATAAAAATTTTCTTCAAGACCTAAATAAAGTTGTAACACAAACATAAACACACATATGATAAATGAGGTTAATTCATCCTTTAACTCAACCAATCTCACTATGTTACTTCCAATTTCTAACGGAATCGCTACACTAGTAAATTAGGCACTTCAAAAGATTTTATAGATTATAATCCCAAAGATAAGATTATCCCTCATAAATTGGTTTTCGGAGTCCAATCTCAGGCATCATCTAATCAGTATAATTAAGCACCTCTAACGATTATAAAAATAGTGTAAGATCATTCATATGGTATTCATCAAATAGGTTCGCGACTCCTACCTAATGAAAATAAAGTTGCAGAAAGGAAGTAACAAATTAAGATGGAATTATCAATGTTCGAAATTCATGATTTCTCTTGTAAAACTCAAGTCTGGGTGAGACCCAAGTCAGAGTGGACTCGTTAATTCAACTACTACAAGAGATCAATTCTAGCCATAATAAGAAGTTAAGGAATCACCTCCCTCATGACACACAAAGATCAAATCAAATACTAATAATCCAAACATCTACCATTCATCACAATAAAGCAAATACAATAGATCACTAACAATCATGACTCTCAAGCACACTAAATCAAAGCACACTGATAACTATGGGTTGCCTCCCATAAAGCACTTGGTTTAACGTCATTAGCCCGACAAATGATTCCACCTGGATCAAAATTTCAATTAAGTAATCCTCGATCAATCGCCCAATCCTTTCCAGATCCAGGGATTCCTATAAAATCCTCAAATTTTAATTTTTCATTAAGCTCTTCATTTTTAGATGAATTTATATCATTGTTCCTCATATTTCTTTCAAGATCCAATATTCTTCTATTGATTTTCTCAATCTGCATATTAATATTATCCTTGAAATTTATAAGAAATGGATCTTTATAAGATACTTCAATATCTCCCAAATTTTTGATCAGATTCTCTTTAAATAATTCAGATTCTAGATCAAATTCTTCTATGTGACTCTTCTGTTTCAAGTTATCTTCCAATTCTTCCCCTTTATAATCATTAAGTGATCGAGGATCTATCTTAGTTGAGGAAATAGGTTTTTCTAATTCCTTAGGAATTTCTTCCAATGGTCTTCCAATATCCTTATCTTATTTTCTCAACTCAAAGTTCTTTTGAAATTTATCCTCAAATTCTCTTCCAGGACCTAGTTCAATAATTTTATCTTGTTCATCATTTAATTCAGGTTTTTCTTGTGATTGAGTTGAATCTGAAGATATAAAGACTGGTGGTGTAGATGAATTCTCTAAATAGATAGGCTTTAAAATTTTATGGAGTATATCCATCTTAAGTTCATGAGATTTTTCAACAGATGGAATTAAAAGTTTACTATTTTTGGTAGTATCCATCATTTCACACCTCTCCTGAACATACATACAGTCTTTTTTAAGTAATGTTTTCGAATCATCATGAAAATTTATTTCAATCTCATCTTTTAACTTACCCTCAAAACTTTTTTGGAAATGGTCTTTACTTAGATAATCAATTTCATCCATCCAAAAACATTCATCATCTTTTATCTCAGCTGGATATTTCATAGTCTTTAATACATCAAAAGTGACTTCCTGATCATTAAAATTCATACTCAACTCTCCTTTTTGCACATCTATCATAGCTTGTCCAGTAACAAGGAAATGTCTCCCTAAAATAATTGAAATTTCTTTATCTTCCTCCATATCTAATACAATAAAGTTCAAAGGAAATATAAACTTATCCACTTTAACAAGCACGTCTTCTATAACTCCTTTTGGATAAATGATATATCGATCAGCTAATAGAAGGGTTACAGTAGTGGGAGAAATATCGATTAAACCTAACCTTCTAAATATAGATAGAGGCATCACATTAATGTTCACTCCTAAATCACATAAAGCTTTTCCACATAATTTTTCTCCAATTTCACAAGGAATTGTAAAGCTTAAAGGATCTTTAAGTTTCCGAGGAAAATTTTTCTCAAGTATGGCACTACACTCCTCACTTAGTGCAACTGTCTCATAATCCCCAAATTTCCTTTTCTTTTTTAATATATCCATTATAAACTTTGCATAACTTGGCATCTGTTCCAAAGCTTCAGTGAAAGGAATATTTATCGTTAACTTCTTAAGTACTTTCATGAATTTTGAAAATTTTTTATCCAACTCATGTTGTCTAAGTCTTTGAGCAAATGGAGGTAGTGGTTTTTCCAAACTGATTTTAGTTGGAGATATTAATTTTTTCAGATCCTTAGAAACATGTTCTTCAGGTCTTTTAGTTTTATTTGTTTCTCTCACAACATCTTTCTCTTTTCTAACCACATCCTTTATATCTCTTCCAATTTTTAATTGGACAGCTTCTATTTGTTCATTAGTGTTTTCTTTAGGGTTAATCTCATTGTTGCTAGGAAGTGTTCCTTGGTGTCTATTGCTAAGTGAATTAGCAATTTATCCCAGTTGATTCTCTATGTTTCTAATCGCAGCATTTTGACTTTGCAACTGGTTTCCCATTTGCAATACCACTTCTTCTGTAGACATCTTCTTATCCTCAAATTATTGATTCTTGTTAGAGTCCGGTGGATATGAAGGTCTATAGTTTGTGTTCCCCTGATTATTCTAACTTCCATTAGGATTTGCATAATTATTTTCCCATTGTTGGTTTCCACCGTCAGTAGTATGATTCCAGTTAAATTTAGGATGGTTCTTCCAATCTAGGTTGTAAAAGTTAGAGTACGGGTTGTTTATGGTATTTAAAGTCTCATATGATAATTTAGAATCAATCATAGGCCCTAATGAACTTTCCTCACTTACAGGAGTAAATTGAGGTTGGTTCATTCCAAATTGGTCCAACTTCCTTGATATTGTAGCAATCTGAGATGCAAGAATTATAATTGTATCTGTATCATGAACACTTGCTACATAATTATGATTTACCCTTGTAGAGGGTCATTGAAATTCATTTGTAGCCATTTTTTCAATTAATGCATACGCTTCATCAAATGATTTTGATATTAATGATCCACCAGCAGCAGCATCAATTATAGACCTAAGGGATCCTACTAACCCATTATAAAAAGTTTGAATGATTAACCAATCGGGTAGAGCATGATATGGACACTTTCTTTGGAGTTCCTTAAATCTTTCTCAGGCTTCGTATATTGATTCCCCTTCATATTGATAAAATGAGATAATATCGTTTCTAAGTTTAGTAGTCCTTGAAGATGGAAAATACTTAGCTAAGAAATTCTGAGTTAACTCCTCCCAATTTTTAATAGAGCCAGGTGCTAATGAGTATAACCACATTTTAGCATTATTCCTTAGTAAGAAAGGAAAAAGTCTTAGTCTAACAGCATCGTCTACATACCGTTATAACAAAATATAGCACAAAGTTCTAGAAAATTTGATAAGTGTAAATAGGGATCCTCCGAAGGAGTTCTCCCAAACTGATTGTTCTGCACCAGTTGGATAATCTCAGGATTTATTTCAAACGAATCAACTTCTACGACAGGGTTTTGTATAATTGAGTGAATTTCATCTGTCGTAGGATTTACGTAATCCCTCAATGATTTATGATGATTTTCCAAGTTATTATCTTGAAAGTTTTCCATTTCCATTTCTAATTTTTCGAGTCTTTTCTGTACTTTTTTTATTTTTTTCAAACTCGGGATCATAAGGCACAAGTCCTGCATATCATTTGTTTTGCATACGCAACATAACAAACAATAAATTAACAATTAAATAAATTAAATGAAAAATATATTCAACACAACAAAACATTTTCACGAACACTTTATTTTTCACACAAATAAATTTTTTCTATTTTCACAACACTTTTTCAATTAAAAAAACTTTTCACACAAAAATAGTTTTTACGACACTACAGTTTTCCAAGTACAAGCCTAATTATTTCAACTAAAATTCTCCTAACGTTTTTACCGAAGCTTCCCCGACAACGGCGTCAAAAACTTGACCCGACTCGCAATTACGCAGTAAGTTAACTTCCAAAAGATGGCCAAAAAATTGACCCGATTTATAAATAGCGGCTAGTGTGCAAAATCTTAAATGATATAAAAATTGAAAAATATTTTACACACTAGGGGTACTACGCAAGTATACGTATCGTTTCAAGTAATATAGAGTTTTCTTTACCCCAGTATCGATCCCACGAGGAAGTGAAGTAAGAGGTCTTTAGTCAAATTCTAGTTTACTATAACTAGTCCTTAGTTTGGAATGTCGATTAAAATTTTGTTTTATCTAGCAACTACTCCTAAATGCAAGTGTTAAATGTAAAGATAGTAACTATACTAAATGCAAATAACAATTCTAAATATAACCCTTTTTGGATGAGTTGGTTTGGAGAATTTTGAGATATTAAAAACTACTATTCTTATGTAATGAAATAGATAATGTATAAGAATGAGATGCATTTAATATTGTATGTGCCAAATAGGACCAATCCTATTCTTTACCTTTTGTTCCAGGCATAAAGAACATTGACTAATCCTATGCTTGGTTACTGAATCTGTAGCTAGGTTGGGAGGATACCGACTCTCACTTCGGAGCTCCCATGTTCCCCTCACCTGAGGGCTAACATCTCCGCTTCAACACCCAAACGATAGGACCGAATTGAGGATTTTAGCTTGTCATTCTAAAATCTCCAATTCTACGCCCGATTAATATTATTTCACTATTTATTTGCATTCAATCCCCATGAACTTCACCATCCATGGAATTTGAATGTGGTTTCACTTTGTTGAGAATTACATATGCACTATCGAGTCGATGCAATTACAACGAATTTTAACATTACAATGGGCCCTTATTGCAATGTAAATGAAGTGCAAGTAAAAACCATCACATTTATAATTAAATTTACTTCTACCATGCATCACAAAATTCTAAACATGATTTCTACTCATTATAAAAGAAAAGTAAAATGAAAATAATGGCATAATCCTCTCATGTCACTATTTTCAAAGAAGAAGAAAGAGTAAGAGAGATGCGTTACAAAGCACGAAGAAAACTCAATAGAAACTTCTTTTAACCAAAGCAAATCCACTAGGTAATGGTTTACAAAAGTATAAGATAATGAAGAACAATACTTAGCTTTTTCCCCTTAAAAGAAAGACAAAGATCTCTCCCATAAAGTCTCCCAGCGATCTATGCAATACTAGCGAAATCCCTTACAAATTCTCTCAAAATCTCCTCTCCAATCTCTCTAAAAGGGTAGAAATCTATATTTCTACTCTTAATCTAAGAATCCTAAACATTCCTCCAAGTTTTTTTTCACATTTCTCTTCTAAAATTCCTCACTTTTCTAACTTATATTCGCCATTTTAAAGAGTATGGACGAAGTTTGAAGAGTTTCCATAAGCACCCATTCGAAAAAGCATCCAAATACGTCGAATTTAGGCCAAAAAGCGCCAAAAGTCGGTCCAGAACCTTCAGGGCACCGTCGGCGGGTTCGAGCTCACTATCGGCAAGCTTTTCGGGCACTTTTCGGTGTTTTCTAGAAAATCTCACCGTCGGCGAGATGACTGCTACGCAGCCCCACCGTTTTGCTCCGTTTTAGCTCCGATTCGCCCCGTTTCAGTTGCGTTGTGTTCGTAACAGATAGCCCTACAAAATAAGCATAAAAATAACTTTTCTTTAAAGTGTAATCTCATTCAAAAATATGCAATAAGTGTAAAGAGATTAAGCATCAAAAGACTTATCGAAAGGTGTCAGGGCAGAATTTCATTTCTTGCTCATTTTTGCTCCAAATTGCACCGTTTTTGTTTCTTTTTGCGCCAATCACCATTTCTTGTTTCTAAAATCAAAAAACATACAAAATACCTTCTTTTAAAGTGTAATATCATTAAAAATGAGTAAAATGATATAGCAAAAAATATATATATTTTAGGCGTGTCACGGTGCGTTTTGAAAATGCCAATTAGGTTGTTTGGAAGTTGCGGCGCGGCGACTTTTAGTAAACGCGGTTTAATTTTATGAGGTTGCCTGACCCCCGCATTCGACGTTTCATTTGTCTCACGATTACCTAGCTGCCCCTCTCTTCCTATCCCTTCGAGCGACGAAGTTGTCTAGGATTATCTTCTTCCCTTGCTTTTGCTTCATTATTCGGCACCTGAGGCCAGAGATTGATGGCTTTACTTCATTTGCTCTCCTTCGACCTCTGATATCTTCTACCCTTTATCGTAAATGTTTATTTTGGGCACCCTATGTATCATGGTTTGTGGTTTGTGATCTCTTTGTTCTTTGTGGATTGTGGTTTGTGGCTTTGCTCTTTGGAGTTTGTGATTTGTTGTCACTTTGCTCTTTACGATATGTGGTTGCAAGAAAGGGATTTGGATGATCTGCAATTCATCTTTTCTGTGAAATTTGGATAAATTTTTGTGTGGTGTTCTTGCTCTATATGGTTTGTGGTTGGAAGAAAGGGATTTGGAAGATCCATATTCGTTTATTGTATGAACTTTGGAGAAACTAGTTTGTGGTATCTTTGCTCTTTTGTGGTTTGTAATGGGAAGAAATTGATTTTGAGTTGAGCTGTGTAGGTTGGTTATGGGTCTCTTTGCCCTTTGTGGTTTGTGGTTATGGATGCCTTTTTTCTTTGTGGTTTACGGTTTGTGGTTATTTTAAGGATTATTTTTCAATTACTTTTCAATGAGTGAGGAGTGGAGCTGTCATGCATGCTCGGGTTGGGTCATTTGGGTCGCGTTTGTTTAAGAAGAATTTTTGTTTGAACGTGTGAGGTGTTTAGGTTATTCTTGAATGATGTTGTCAATGGCAACAATGCATGTTATTTGAATTTGAGTTTATCTTGGATAATGTGATTCGTGATCCGATGTTGGAGGATGGTGATCAGCTTTTACTCTTATAAATTTCAAGACAAATTCTCTGGGAATGAATTTGAGTTTGGATCTATTAAATAAAATAGTTGGTTCTTTTTTTCATATTTAATATAATGCATTCAGCACATCTGTTTGAGATGAATTTGAGTTTGGACTAGTTAGGTTTTTATGTTACTCTCTTTCTCATTATGGTGTGGTGGTGGTGGTGTTATGCCAATAATGGTGTGTGGTAGTGGAGGTGTGGTTGTGTGATAGTGGTGGTGTTAGTATGATGGTGTGGTGTCGGGGTGGTGTGATGGTAATGATGTCGTGGTGATGTGGTGTAGTAGTGGTTGTGTGTCAGTAATGGTGAGGTAGTGGTGTTGTGGTGGTGGTGGAGTGGTATTGGTGTGATGGAAATGGTGTGGTGTGCTGTGGTGGTATTGATGTGGCTTGCCGCAAGACCGTTGCACGAGGTATATATGGGGCAAAGTGACATATTTAGGGGGGCAAATTATTGAATTCCCTCCCTTATGTTAAAAAGATTGGAAATTCAGAGGGGTGCAGTTGCCCTCTTATACCTTATTATGGAAAGCTCAATATGGATAAAGATTTGGAGGTGGTTCCCCGTCGATTAGTGATAAGCTACACAAAGGGTACGACACAATAACACCGGTAGTGAAACTCGATAGTTACCCCTCGTGAAGGCAGCGATAAGATTCACCTAAGTCATGGTGAAAGATGCAACCTGACTAGGGCAATAATCTGACTGAGCAATTGAGCCAAGCAGTGCAAGACTTGTGTAGGGCCATGAAAAATTAAAACAACGACCCAACGAACTTTCCCAAGATCTGAATCATCAATCAATACTGGTATTCATCACCAAACAGTTACCATAAGAAAATAATGCAGTAAGGGTAAAACAATAAATAGAAGAAAAGGTATGAAAAAATGATCGAAAAGCTTCATCCATTTATAAATGAAAAGTGGGGAACACTTTTTCTTTTTTTGATACGAGAGAAAAGGTGAAGGAGTTGACTCAAAAACCGTCTCCTTCTCATCCCCATGTTGTACGTCCTCTAGAGATGCTGCCTTTGAGCCTGTATTTGACTTGGTCTAGGTATAGAAGCAAACTGACTGGCCTCGCTCCTAACAGATAATCCGATGACTGAAGGATCACGGGGAGGATAAGCCAACCTTAATCTGGCCCCTTCCTCAAAGGACTCATTAGCCTCACTCTATTTTGGGCGACCAAATGACTATTCAGATTCTCACCAACTTGCACCTGAAAGGGCTGCATCCAACAGATATGTGCTAAAATTGTCATGATCTGAATGTCTCCGTGTAATGATGGTTAGTTCATCAGTTGAATTTATTGGATCGCCAATATGATTGTAAAAGTATAGAAAAGAAACCTACTGAGCTGACTACGTCGCGTGGGCTTCGACTGACCTTCCTTCGGTCAACGCAACTTCCTGACCAAAAACTTTCTACACCGTACCTTCAACTTTAGCCTTCTTGCAATCCATTCAGACAACAACTTCTAACCACTGGTTGACTTCTTCAGCATTAGAGGTTGCCTGAATCTGTTGTCATTCGGCAGAAAAGTTCAGAGAACAAAAACTTATTCACAGTCATCGTATTGGGAAACTAAGAGTAGATGACAATCGATTTCAGCACCTCAAACTAGGAGTAGTTTGTACAATTCTTCCTTTTGAAGACATCATGGGTTACAATCCTGATGCCCAGCTCTCAACATACGAGGCAATGAAGAATTTGTACTTCCTATCCATGACCTTATTCTCCAAGCTAGAGAAATGGGACCAATCGACCGTCCCAAACTGTAAATATCCATCAGTCTCCACCCTGAAGAAAAACATTTGATCGAACAGATTGATCGACCACGAGGTTCCTCTCCTTTAGTAGAAATCCACATAAGTCATTATTGTCGTAATTTAGTTCGGCTAGATTTGTGTTATAATGACCAAATATCAATTGAAAATTGCCCTAAATTCTTGGCACAAGGATAACAGTGGTCTATACCGCAGTCGGCCTCTGTAGACCACCAAGTCTTCACAAACCTATCAACAGCCCTCTCATATGGGCGAGCAGCTTTGAACCTAATGGTTGAGTCAAAGACAAAGGGCCCCTCCACAAAAGTTTCAACAAACAGAGATAAAATCGGCAGCTTGGTCGCAACCACCATACTGAAAGTTTGGGTTTTGCTTTGAAGCCATTAAAAGACAAAGTAAAACTCAAATGAAAGTAAAAGTCAAATGATTATAGAAAATTGAGTGATATAAGCTTAGAGAAAAAAGACAACAAGCTTGCAAATGAATGCCTCAGCCACTATCTACAGGGACCCAATGGAAGAAGAAATGGCATGTGAGGATTTCGAGAAAAACATCACATCAACACAAAAATCAATGCATAATAGAAAATAAAAATTTTTATTTCACTGATAAGGTAATTATACTTAGATCTTAGTCTAGCAACAGTTACTTTACAAACTGGTCCTCGACTGCCTAAATCAGAACAAAATCTTTCATAACCAACCTCCTATACAACATTTGATTGTCGAGATTAAATTTACTCACTTGGTCGGCCTCTGAATGAACCATCTATATAATATCATCTTACCAAAACTCATAAATTTCTTGGAGATGATCAATTTTCTCCGTTTGCATCTCCACTAGCACAATGCAGAGATCCTCTTCTTGTCGATTCTAAGCAACTTATATCTCATCAAGGCAATAGGTTAAATTTCTCGAGGACATCTGACATCCCTCAGTCATTTCCTCCCAGATCTCCACAAGATCGATCAAGTGGTTGATCACATTCTCCTCGCTACTGTCGGCATATTTTTAGGTCGTGTTTTATTTTGAAGAGGGGTCGCCTAACAGAAATCTGTCGGCGAATTTTTAATTTAATTAAAATAAATAATTTGAAAAGTAGTATTTGATTTTGAAAATAATTTTAAATTTGAAGGTTTTAAGATATGAGATTAAACCGATCTCACATCCCAAATAGTTTATATAAACGAGCACCGCACCACAAACCGTGTATCTATCCCTAAGGATAGATACACACTCGATGATGTGGGGCTTGATTAAATAAACTAGAAGATTAATGACATCCGTTTGGTCTGCGAACCAATTTTATAAGCCGACAAGTTTCCCTCGCTTAATATGAAAACATTAAACGGGGTTTATATTACACTGGTTCTTTAAAATTCCCTATAAGGGCAAGCCCCTATAGTTAATTACATCTTAAGTGACGGGAATCACCTAAGAAAACTCTCGATAATAATCAATAATTTCGCTTTCAAGAATTTCAAAGTTTAAGGTTTTCAAAGATTGAATTTTGGAATTTCAATAGGGAATGGATCAAATTTTGGAACATTTTGTTTTGTGAATCCAAAGGAAGAAAGGTAGGAGAAATCACCGATTCGAAGTGAACTTCGGTAATTTCCCGACTATCCTATCGTTTGGCTCGAGTTTAGAAAGTCCTAATACTTATTTAAATGTTTTGATCTTGCCAATTTTAATTAATTAGGGCTTATATTTGTATGATAAAATCAAACAAATAGCTCTAGAAAATGTGAGGGTTTATGTAGTATCGGACGACTACCTCGGAATCCTAAGACCGAGTTAGGGCTTAATTTGCAATGCAAATGCCTAACGAAGAGTCGAGGATTTATGTTGCACTAGTGCAAGCTACCTCGAAGTCCTATGGCTTGGTTGTTTTAATTCTAGGAAAGTTTTGCTGAAGTAGACTCGAGTTTCATTGATGACGATGGTCGTGCTCGCCCACCATGCTCCGAGCTCCTTGTTGTTGCAGAGGTTTAGTTTTAGAAACCATAAATCAGGGAGTCGAGAAAAGTGTTTTGGTTTAGAGAAAATCTTAATTTCCAGGTGTTTTTTATGTTTTATTTAAAACAAATCTTAAAGTTGATTATAACGACACCGGTTAAGATCCCACGGTTCCATCCTTCCGGCATCATTATTTTTATCGGATTCACTTAGTCCAGATGAATTTGCTAAACTCAACCGAACGAGTTCCACACTTTCATTTAGACCGCTGGGAAATCCCGTTAGCAACACGTAGGTTACATCATCCGAGGTATTCCCGATCATCCAACAAGACGTTTTAATTTAGTTGTAATTGTAGTTTTGTGTTCCGTTTGTGATTAAATTTTGAGTTGTTTTATATTTTGAAATGTTGTGGCGGTGAATTTTATCTTGCGAATGACTTTTAACTTAATTTTGGTTTCGGTTTTAGGGGCTATCCTAAAGGTGTGGGTTTTCATGCAACGATTGTTTTATCATGCAAGAAAAGTAAAATGCATTTGCAATAAAGTAAATTGCAAGAAAGTAAATTGCAAGAAAGTAAATCGCAATAAAATAAAAGCGTACACTGGAGGGTCTTCCCGTCATCCCAAGTCGCACTTAAAACACAATTAGAATATTTAAGTAAGTTCCTAGGTAAAGCTAAGGGAAAGGTTATGGTTTTCTACCAAATTCCTAATCCTATAGCTAGTCATCTCCTATGACGTTCTAGGTTCTTTGGTTTTGGTTTAAGGACGATTTTCTTCATCGAAGAATAATCAAATTCGATTGTTCTTATAAATATCCTATCATATCGAGGAAGTGCTTAAGAAGGATCTTAAACATCTTTTCAATATTTCTGAGGATTATTTTAAGTCCAAATGAATTTAATTATATAAATGAATCGATCGTCCGAGGTTTTCAAGTCTTGTTAACTCGCTTCAGGTGAACTAGTGACATTTGAATATCCCATGAAGTGAAGTAACACTCCATTTAATGTTTCATTTAGGAGTTATAATAATCAAAGCTTTCAAGGGTAAATTAGTATTCAAATGATTTGATTTAAGTTAAAGGGTTTAAATTTGGAATAGTGTTCAAGTTGCTTTATATTTAGTTTAATTTAATTTAATTTGATTTGATGTTTAATTAATTTGATTTAATTTAATTTAATTTAATTATTTAATTTAATTTAATTTAATTTAATTTAATTTAATTTAATTTAATTATTTAATTTAATTTAATTTTTTAATTTAATTTAATTTAATTATTTAATTTAATTTAATTTAATTATTTAATTTAATTTAATTTAATTGTAATTAATTTAATTTAATTGTTTAATTTAATTTAATTTAATTTTAATTAATTTAATTTAATTGTTTAATTTAATTTAATTTAATTATTAAATTTAATTTAATCTTAATTTAATTTATCTTTAATTTACTTTATTTTTAATTTTAATTGAAATTTCAAAAGATTTTAATAATTTAATTAAGTCTTTTAATATTTTAAATTTGAGTTATCATTTTAATTAAAAATTGAGTATTAGTTGATATAATTAATTTAGGGATTTTTAAATTAAAGAATAAATCTCTTCCTAATAAAGATCCCTTATTTTAATAATTCCAATTTTATTATTCTTCCAAATTTAATCTATTATTTAATTAAAGTTTAATCATTTTAAAATTATTTAATGGGTTTCTACCCTTTAATTATTTAAATTTCAATCATCCAAATCAGATTAGGATCAAATATTTTACTTGTTGATTTTTTATTAAACCTAAAGTTTTAATTAAGGATTAAAGATTAATTACCATTTTACCCTTTAAGCTTAATAATTTCATAACTCATTAAATTGAATTCAAATGAACCTGAAATTTTTATGTGACTTCACTCATATGTCAATAAAGACATGAGAGGAGAAAATGTGATTTTTCTGTATTTAATTTATTTATATAATTATTTTTGGTGGAAAATAGAGATTTTCAAGGAAAATTTGATAACATGACCAAGGGAAAGTTTCTGTCCTTAAGAAAATTAGGAGACATTCCTAATGACCAGAGAAGCACTTGGACCAATTTTGGTGATTTTTTGAATTATATTATTTTTATTATAATTATTTTGAGTTTTGGAGTGTTAATTAATTTAAAAATAAAATAAATGTTGAAAAATGGATTTTATATTTTTCAAAAATCTCTCTAATATCAAGGAAACCAGAGAAACAAATTTTGCAATTTTCTGATTTTTCTATGATTTATAATAATTATTTTAGTGAAAATGCTAGAAAATACATTTTTTTAATTTTAAAATTACCCTAGGGCTTTAAAATTTAATATCTCACTAAATAGACTTAGGAAAAATGTGGGATTTGTTCCTAAGTGATTAAAATTCAAAATGTGACATTTTGGTGAATTTTATTATTTTTGTGATTTTTATTATTTTTTAATTATTAAAAATATTAAAATATTATTAAAAATCAACTTTTTTAGAAAATTGAAATTTTAATTTTCTTAGGTTCCCCTGATATCAGAGAGGCTCCAAAACCAATTTGGTGAATTTTTAAAAAGTATTTTAAAAGTTATGAATTTTTAAAGTTTAAAATGGCTAAGTGGCTTAATCAACCCAATTAGTGGGGCTAACCAAGTCCAATTGACCTCAAATTTTTATGGTGGATTCCTCTGATCCTAAAGGTCAGTGGAGAATTGATTTCAAGTCAATTTGATACCTGGTTAACTCTAATTAATTAAAGACCTATTTTGGGTGTTTAAGCCAATTAGGGTTAATCCGAGTGAATTAACTCAAGTCCTATTTTTCCTAGGGTTCTCTGGTCATAAGGAACATCACCAAATATTTCTAGAATTTATTTCACAACATGCTAATTTTTGGAATTAAAATACTCAAAACAACAACATGCATTTGAAAAATAAATAACTTTTCACAGAGATGGCCTCCGACCTTGGAAAATTCAGGGAATGTTCCCAAGTTCAGAGGCTTCAAAAGCCTCTATGGTCTCATGCCATGGTGAATTGTATACATGCATGGAGAATTAAATGTATGCAGAGAGTAAATAAATCATAAAAAATAAAATACTTAATTAAATTAAATGATTTCTTTTCCACATTATTCTCCTCCGTTCACCGAGCAAGTGGGTATTTTTATTTTATTTTTGTGATTTTTCTACACAAAGATATGGATTTTTGAAGTTTAGGGAATTAAATAAATAAGAAAATATCCTAATTTTCTATTTATCCACGCGGCGCCGGCGAAACCTCGGCAGCCTCCGAACGCACACGCGTCGCGCTCCCATTCGACGCCGCCACCCGAGTCGGCCAGCCCCGGCCCCGCGGTTCTCGTACCGTCTCCTGCTCCGACGCAATCCTGGCCGTCCGTGCGCGCGTGTATCGAATGGACGACATCCGTTCATCGTCCCCAAGTGTTCTCACCCGAGAGCCGTCCACACTAAATCCCTAAGATCTCACTCGATTCTCAATGGATTTTCATGTTCTTATGCTCTATGGATTCGTCTTGAAGAGACGAATACATCTATACGGCTAACATGCATTGAAACTAAGGAATTCGAAATGAAGAATCTCCAGAAGCTCGGGATGAAGAGTTAGCTCATACCTTGGCTCAGAGAAGTGTGGCTTCAATCTGAGAGTTGTTGCACCTTCGATTGGGTCCCAGCGAAGCTCCGGATGAAGTCTCCCGGTCGCAGTGAATTGTCCGGATATGATTTCGACCAAGCCCGATCACAAAGCTTGGAGGCTCGGAGCAACCGGGTGGCCTGGAGATGGGGCTTTTGGTGGTGGACACCTTCCCCGGGTCCGGTGAAGGTGTAGAGCCAATCAATTTGGGAATCGGCTCACCGTGGAGAAGTGTCCTGGTTTTGGGCTAAAGTTTGAGCTCAAAATTGGGCTCAGCTAGAAGAAATTGGGGCTGGAATTCAGTGGGGATCAGGTGCTCTATGTGTAGAGAGTGATCTGGAGTGATTTTGGCAGAGTTTCCTTAAGGTTTTTGTTTTAGCTCCCCCATGGCCGAGAGGGGTGGAGTTTAAATAGAGCTGGCTGGGAGGCCTCCCAGGGGGAGTTAGGGCTTGGGATCAGCTGCTCTGGTGAGGAGAAGATCAGCCATGGTGACCACTAGGCATGGGGCAGCTCAGCAAGTGAGAATTTCAATGTTGGCTCACATGTGAGCTCTCGGCCATGGTGTTTTCCGGCTGCCAGTGGCGGCACGCCAGCAATGGTCACCATCTTGGTCAGAGTGGGTCGTGGCTTGGGGTTTAGTGTAGCAATCGAGGTTTGACATGTGTAAAGGAGTTTGATTTAAATGGAATGGGAGAAGGCTCACTTTGGCTTGGTTTGGGTCAACCCACCATTTTGGGCTTGGTGCACCCTTCCAAGCTCGATTTTGAGCCGAGGGAATCATTTAGGTCAGCCTAGAAGGAATGGTGAAGTCTCCATCCATGATGAGGTGGCTAAACATGGTTTAGTGTGTGACATGATTAAGGTAAAAAAGGGTTAAAGGAGGTTTAAGAAAGAACCCCTCTTCTTGCCATAAATGGACTAATGACAAGTCAAAGCCCTCATGGCTTCATGTGGCTTCGAGAATGGCTTGTTCATGGCTTCATTCAGCTTGGGAAAAGGTCGATTTGTTTCATGAAAAGTGGTTTTAAGAATTTTGGATGTTTTGATGGAAATTTGTATGAAACTTGATTTGGAATAATTTGATGGTGACTTTAGGACTTAGGTAATGGATTTAATTAAATGGATGACAAATGGAGATGTCATGTGGGCTTTAGGGTAGATTTGGGCTTTTGAATTTTCAAGGAAATGGCTTTTAAGAAGGTTTAAGGGAAGTGGGCTTTTAAGTTTAAGGATGTGTTCATGGATGGGAATTTTTGTAGAGGTTTGGGCCAAATAGTTGTTGGTTTTGGTTTAGGGATGTTTCATGAATAACTTGAAATAGATTTAAGGTGGTTTGGGTTTGAATTGGGTTGAATTTGGGTTTATTTGGTAAATGGGCCACTGTAGGTCAAATTGGGCTAACTTGGGCCAATGTTGGGCTAGGGTTGAAATTGATGTAAAATAAATATTAAGAAATGTTTATGGGAATGTTTCAAAGAGGTTTTGGCTTTGGTTGGGTTTTAATTTTGAGGTTTGGGCCTATTCTGGGTTAGATTTGGGTTTAGGTCAAAATCGGGCTTTTTGATTTCGGGTCGAATTTGAGTGGGGTTTGGGTCAAAATCTTGGGCAAATCATGTTAGTGTTTTGTTTATGAGGATGTTAAGGGAGGTTTAGAAAAGATTTGGGGTTAATTGGAGTTGAATTGGGTTAGTTTGGGCTAAGTTTGGGTCATGGGTCCAAATTCGGGCTTTAAGGCCCAAAGTGAAATCGATCCAAATGTCAATCAAATTGGACTTGGATTTGGTCTAAATTGGTATTGGGAATGTTGAATTGAAGTTTAGAATTGAATTGCACCAAAATTGGGGTCAATTGGGTATGTTTGGTTTGACATCGGGTCCACTTTCGGGTTAAAATGGGTCAATTTGGGGGTTTTGACAAAAGTAGGGTAAATTGACAAAATTGGCCCATGGTGTAGTTGGACAAAATGAAATTGGGAATATTTGGGATTTTCTGGAATTTTCTGGGAATTTTCTGAATTTTTGGATTTTTAGGCCAAGAAGGGTATTTTGGGTATTTGGAGGGTATTGGGGGTATTTTTGGAATTTTTGGTATTTTTGGGTATGGATGATCAATTTGAGTGATGTGGAGGTGTTTGGGATTGATTTTGGAAAATTTTAGGTAATTTGGAGATTTTGCAAAAATTTGGGTAATTCGCAGTTTTGCGGTAGGTTTAGTAGTGTAGTGGTCCCGTGGGTCAAAAATTGAAAATTTGGGAAATTGAAGATCGGGTGAATTTGGGTGGGGTGAAATCATTTTGGTTGAGCCATGAAGCCATTTCAAGCCCATATGAGCCATGAAAGGACTCATTTGAGGCATTCACTATGTTGTTCCTAACCTCTTACCAAGGGCTTAGGGGTTAAGGACCATCCATGTGAATCACCTACATGAGTCGGGAGGTCAAGTTGGGTATGGGTGTGGTTTTAGGAAGTGTGTGGAAATGTAGTGTGTAAGTGTAGTGTATGTCGCCCCTTCACTGCACTGGCCACCTGTAGGCGTCCTAAGGCCAAAGAGTCCCATAGGAACTCATCCTTTAAACTTCCATATTTCGATTTCAACCCTCTAGGTGATTAGGGGTCTATAGTCAAGTTTGTGGAGTTTGCGGGGAGTTTAGAAGTGGTTTGAATTTCTAAAAGGCGGGTCCCAATTCTAGTCCTCTAAGATAGTCAAAGGAAAAGCCTAAGGCTAGATCCTAAGCACTAAAAAGAAGAAAAGGAAGACCTCATCAAAAATGAGGTCAACAGCTACCGATTAGTTCTTCGAGCATAGGAGCCGCCACCATAATCAGATTTCGACTGTTACCACTATTAACAAACCCTGATCCGAACGTCCTCATCAGTAAGAAACAAAAACCGATGAACAAAAAATTAAAAATCTAAGCAAAAGTAGAAATAAAAATATATATCCAGGATTTGATCCACCTCGGACTAAGTAGCTTCGCCAACATACAACAATGAAAAGTCACAAGTGTTGATCGCTGAGTTTTAATTTAATTTAAATATATAAAATTTAGAAAATATGTAAATTATCATTTTTTATTTTAAAATATGAAATCAAATTGATCTCATATATGCAATAGTTTAAATAATAAAAAATTACACCACAAGCCATGCATCTATCCCGAAGAATAGATACATTGTTTGGTGGTGTGGCTTGATCAAATAAACTAAAGAATCCATGATATATGTTTGGTCCGTGATCCATTTATGTTGACCGATAAATTTTCCTACCTATTATAAAGCAACTAGATAGAGTTTATATTAATATGGGGTCTTTAAGTTTTCTATAAGGGCAAGTCACTATAGTTAATTACATCTTAAATGATTGAAGTCATCTAATGAAAACTCTTGATATAGATCAAGAAATATTGTTTTCATGACTTCCAAAGATAGTAACTTCAAGGTAATGAGGTAATAGGAAATCCAACAGATGAGTGACTCAAGTTTGAAACAGTTATTATAAGAATCCAAAGGAAGAGAAAGCTAGGGGAAAACACAGCTCCAAGAAGAATCTTGTTGATTTCTCAAACTATTCTATTGTTTGGCTTCAATTTGAGGTAATTATTTGATGTTTTATCCTATCAATTTTAATTATTTAGGGTTTACATTTACTTAATACAAATCATATGAATAGACTGGAAGATAAGAGTATTTATGTCATATCAAATGATAACCTCAGAATCCTAAGACGAGTTTAGGGTTTATATTGCACGAGGTGGAAATGTCTAAAGAGATAAAGTGAGGGTTTATGTTGCACTATCAAAACTTCCTCAAAGTCCTATGGCTTGTTGTTTATTTCTAAGAAAAGAATTTTTACTGTTGAAGATGGTCGTGTTGCCCACTATGTAAGCTCCAAGCTCCTCGTTGCAACAGGTTTAGTTTTAGAAGTGTCAAATTGAAGAAAGGAGAGAAGTGCATATTTTGGAAATATTTAAATTGAGGTGTCTTAATGTCTTATTAGGGGGGAAATTACGTTGACGATAGCGACACCTGTTAAGATCTCATGGTTCTCTCATTCTGACACCACTATTTTTTTCGGATTCACTTAGTCCAGATGAATTTACCAAATTCAACTAAATGAATTCAATACTTTCATTCAGACCATGAGAGATCTCATTAGTAAGGTTGCTTCCTCCGAGGGATTCCTGATCATCCAAAGAGATGTTTTAATTTAGTTGTAATTATGATTTTATTTTGTTTGTGATTAAAATTTGAGTTATCTTATATTTTACTTTGTTGTGGTGGTGAATTTGATTTTTGTTTTAATTTGGTTTTGTGGCTATCCCAAAGTTTCGATTTTGACATGCAAGTTTCTTAAGCAGGAAAATACGATAAAGTAAATGCAGGAAAAGAAAGTATTGTAAATTGTAAAAGTACAAGTCTTCTTCTCGCACTCTAGCTGATAAATTAGCCTTTTGTAACAAATATATACTTTTGTGGGGAATTTAAAATTGCATGCCAGAAAACAGGAAAAAAGGTATAAAATGCACATACCAAATCCTATGTCATAACTTGTTATGTTCCTATTTGCTCATTTGTGAGGATGATTTTTTTCTAGCGAAGTAAAATAGATCCAGTTGCCCTCCAAGATATCTAGAAGATTATGAAGTGGTCCGGAGCAATACCGTGGACATTTCACAACCTTTTGAATTGTCTCGAGTTCATTATACTTGCTAAATAATTCATCCATTTCATACCGTTATGCTCAATGAGTCTTGATTTTCAATTATCTCAATAAGTAGGGTAATCATCACTTGATATTTTATTTATAAATTATGTGGGGGAAGGCCCGTAGGGGTAAATTGATTTGATTAGAAAATTTAACCAATTTTAATTTAGAGTTGGGCTTGTAGTGTTCCAAAGATGTTTGAAGTTGATCATATTTCACTTCTAAACCTCATTAAGTTGAATCTTGATTAAGTCTAATTCACTATTAAGCCCTTAAGACATAATGCGTAAATTTGTAATTTTAGGAATATTAAGTTTAAGTGATCTTAATTCCTCTCAAAATATTAAATTATCATTTCATCATTGATTAAGGGTTTTAAATTGGTGAATTATCATCTTCTTAAGTTAAACCCCTCACCTCGAAATCATTTAATTTTAATTATCTTTCAAATTTCCTTAATTTAAGAAATTACAATTTTATCCATAAAGTGGAGAAATGTGAAATTGGTTTCTACCATTAAATACCTTGTATTTAATCATCAAGATATGTCAATTATGATCATTTGTTACCCATTTCCCTTCGATTAGGCCTAAATATTTAATTAAGGCTTAAATTTCAAAATTACAATTTTGCCCTTATAAGACCTATCATTTCATAATTCATTAAATTTAACTCAAATGACTTTAAAATTTTTATGTTACCCCACTCATAGGTCAATTAAAATATTAGAGGAAAAAAATATGATTCTTTCTGATTTTAATTTAATTTTTATAATTATTTTAATGCAAAATAGGGCTTTTCAAAATAAATTCAATAACTTAGTCAAAGTAAAGAATCTGTCTTTAAGAAAATTATTGAGGTTCACCTAAGTTAAAGGTTCACTTGCACCAATTTTTATGATTTTTTGAGTTTTGATTTAATTATTAAAATTATTTGTTTGTTTTGAGTATTAATTAAATACTAAATAATATTTAAGCGAAAAAATTAAGTTTTATATTTTTGTGATTTATATTATAATTAATAGAATTATTTTAGTGGAAAATTAGAAAAAGTCCATTTTTAACATTTATAAATTATTTTAAGCCTTTAAAATTTAATATCTTCACTTAAAAAATTAGGAAAATTATTTTAATTTCTCACAAGCGGTCAAGAGACCAAATGTGATATTTTGGTATATTTTAATATTTTTGTAATTTTTATGACTTTTTAATTTTTAAAATTTTAAATATTAAAATATAGCTTTAAAATAAAGTATTTATCTTAATTACCATTTTATTTTTCTTAGACTCCTCTAGTCACAGAGAACTCCCAAAACCAAATTCATAAATTTTTTACTTATATTTTAATTATTATAATTATTTTAATGCTAAAATTGTCATTTCACTTAGAAAATTCATTTTAGTGATCAAATTAGTTCCAATTGACTTCAAATTTTTTTGGAGAATTCCCCTGATGATTATTTACAGTGTGAGTTGATTTTTTGTGATTTTTCCATTATATTTTCATTATTTAATTTTTAAATGATTTTAATGAGTTAATTATCATTAGTGTCATTTTCAATTATTTAAATTTATTTGATATTTTTATAGGGTCCTCTGACCACAGTTAATCTACCAAAATAAGTTTTGTATTTTTCTGATCAATATTTTAATTATTATAATTTTTATACCAAAATAGAGGGGATTAACTTAGAAATAGGGATATCTACCTAGAGATGCCCCCTGACATAGGAAAAATTAGAGAAGATCCCTAACCATATAGCCTCTAAGCCCTCCAAACCTCATGCCAAGGTGAAATGTTTGGAGTGATTTATGACCTAAGTATGATTTTCTGTATTTAATTAATTAAAAATAAAACATAAGTCAAATGCCCTCAAATTTATTTCCACATTGTTCTTCTCTCTTCACCGAGCATGAGGGTATTTTTATTTTATTTTATTTTTTTTCTACACTAAGTTATAGATTTTTAAAGTTGGACTGATTTAAATAAATACAAATATCATATTTTTCTATTTAAACCACGCGGTGCCATGCAAACTTACGGCGGCTCAGAACTCCCACACGTCGTGCTCCCATTTGATGCCGCCATCTGACTCGGCAACCACACGTCTATGCTTTATACATCGCTCCTCTGTCCAGCACAATCAGAGCCGTCCACTGAATACACGTATAATCCAATGGCTCCGCATCATCGTCCCCAACTGGTTCATCCCGAGAGTCATCTACCTTCTAACCCTAAGAATTCGAGGTATACTCAACTAAATTGTCTCGGGTTTGTTTCTATAGACTCATCTGAACTAGACGAACCTATCTGTATGGCTTATACGGTATGAAATACATTGTACATGGATGGAGAATCAAAACAAGCTTAGGCTAAGGTGAGAGCTCAATACTTTTGTTAGAGAGGTGAGGTGACCCACTTTTAATATGCTTGCAATTTATGTTTATAGCAACGACGCCAAAAACTTGACCCACTTTTAATATGTTTGCAATTTATGTTTATAGCAACGACACCAAAAACTTGATCCCGCTTTAAATATATATATATATATATATATATATATATATATATATATTATTTAATGATAAAATGTATAATGTGGATTCTACGCAAGTATACATATCGTATCAAGTAATACAGGGCTCTAATGGAGTCCTGGTTATCGATCCCACATGGAAGTTTTTAACATATTTATTATCAGCTAAATTTAAAGGAATTACTTACTAATATAGTAAACGGAAATTTAAAGTAACTACAACAAACTAAAGTAAACTAATTTTTGAAATAAGTTGATTTAAATAATTCAGAAAAAGTATCCTTCTCCTTGTTTTTAGAAAATTAAGTGAATGATGAATCTAAATAGAATTCTTGAATTGTATTGTGACAAATAGAAGCATTCCTATTCTTTACCCTTTGGTCCAGGTGCAAAGAACATCGACTAATCCTATGTTTGATTACCGAATCTGCGGCTGAGTCGGGAGGATACCGGTCGCCACTTCGTAGCTCCCACGTTCCCTCACTCGAGGGCTAACATCTACACTTCAGCTCTCAAACAATAGGACCAAATTGAATATTTTAGTCCGTCGCACCAAAATGTCCAATTCTACGTCCGATATATAATATTTCCTTATCTATTTGCACCCTCCTTTCAAGGTTTTTGACTTCCCCGAATATTGGATGTAATTTTTACTATAGTTGATAATTCAACATATTTTAACAACTCAATCGCCGTATTGAAAGTAAATTAAGTTTTAAGTAAACATTATCACAATTTATTTTAATATATTACGTACTTCTATTTAATTTCATCAATCCGCATAATTTTCATAAACAAGGAGAAAGACTAAGAAAACTACTCAGAATGCATGGAAATAAAACAAAGCATGGATTTCATTTAAAGTTAACAACAACAATAAACAAAGATATTTATCTTAATTTCCTCCCCAAGCAGACTCCTTGAAGTTCCTTTGACTTTTCCTTCTAGTACAGCAAACTTCTAAATAGCACTCAAATAAACTAAAGAAACTCACTAATGACAAACAACATACACACTTAAAACACCAAAAAGAGACTCAGACTCTCTAAAATAGACACACCTAAGTACTAGAATTCGGACTCTATTTATAGAGGTAGGCAAAGGTCCAAGGGGTGCTTAAACACCTCTTCAAAAAGTGTCCAGGTTCAAAGTATTTGCATTTTGAACTGTCTCGCAGTCGGCGGGAAACGACCTCGCCATCGGCGGGCTTCTAGAAGGTCTTCAAACCGCGCAATCTCGCCGTCGGCGGGGTCGGGCTCGCTGTCGGCGAGGTAGTTATAATTCCTTCAGAAATTCTCCTCATGATCTTGTCGTCGGCGGCCTCGATCTCACCGTCGGCGACTTAGTTCAGTTTGCATGAATTTCTTCCTGTTTGATCCAAATTCGCTCCATTTCATGCTTTTTGCTTCCATCACTTATAAATCTTCATTCCTGCAGTAAAATAAAGAAAATACATTTCTTTAAAGTGCAATTTCATCAAAAAATAGATAAGAATTTCTTAATGAATTTTTCTGTGATCAAAATCTCCAAACTTAATTATTACTTGTCCTCAAGTAATTTTAATACTAAATAAAATTAATGATTTCTATAATAGAATTTTTCAATTCAGATAATATGAATTAAATTTAAATAACATTATAATAAAGTAAAATATAAATATTTCTGAGTAATTAAATTAACTTTATAGATATAAGATTATTTAGTTATCAGGTCTAAGATTTCTAGCTTTCTATTTATTTCAGGAATGACTATATTTAAAAAGAGTAAATTTCTTAAGATATTTAGATGATAGGAAGTTCAAAAAAACAATATTTAGTAAAATACTAATTCATATATATAAGTTTAGAAATATACTTAAGTTTTACCCTTTAGGTTGATTTCATTGAAGCCAATTTTTGATAAGGTATCTCCTCAAGCTTCTTCTCATTTTATGTTTTTCTTTTCTCTTTTTTTCTTTTTGGATTGATTTTCAATCCTTTTTCTTCTTTTTCTTTTTTTTTAAGTGAGGATTACTGTATCTGGATAGCCTGTTAATAATTTTGAACTTCAATTTCTCTTCCTAAATTTGAAACTTAAAATATTTCCTTGCTTATATATATTTCATACCATTTACTTTATTGAGTTTCTATCCTTTCTTTTTCCCTTAAAAACTTAAGAATTTTCAATTTTTAGAATATAGTTTTCCTTACTTTAAATAGTTTACTATATTCTTATTCCTTTTAACCAAATATCTTATTCCATTAATTAATTGAATTACTAGAAACATTTTATTTAACTTTATATAATAATTAAATAAAGTAATTCATGTTTATTGAATTGAAAAACTACTATAGAAAATCATTTAATAATAATTTTTGAAAATAGAAATTGAGAACAATTTTAATAATTAAATTTGTATTTTTACCTTCCCCCAAACTTAAATTTTTCTATCTATACTAAATAGTGAAAAAGGGAAAGTATATAGTAAAATTCATCATTCCTTTGAGCTTTAGGTATTTCTTTTCTTTGAAATTTTTGCAGGTTTTTTCATTACTTACAGAACTTGTACTGTTAGTATTCTTCCACATATAGTATTTAAAAGAAAGTGCAGGGATGAAATTTTAAAATAAGTATTAAACATAACAATTGAAAACTTAATCTATTACTACACATACAATTAACTAATCTATTTTAAAACATATTAAAACAATCTAAACAATGTTAACATTCATAACTTATAAAAACTTAAACTAACATCCTATATATATAAAAAATTGCAAACTAATTTAACACACATAAGAAGTCTAATATTATAGCATAAGCAAATATACCAACATCCATAGTCTCTAGAAAGTACAGAATAATTACATCCAAAATAATAAAGTTTCCCAAAATAATAACAAATCTAAACAAACTGAATAAACTAAACAAAGGTTCTAATCTTCTGCATCAAAATCCCAAGCTATGTCATCTCCCTGATCTTCAGCCGAGAAGGTCGAGCAGTGTCGGTACTCGTGAATAGCGGGGGCACTCGAGAAAGACAACATTTAAATTACCACTCATATATCGACGTTCAGCCTCATAGTATGCAATTTCGTACTCTGAATGTCGCTGGAGATATTCGCTATCATAATCGTGTCTTCTTTCCAAGTCTCCGATCCTTTGGTCTATATGCTCAAATCTTCTTTCCATATTTTCTCCAAATAACTCAAAACTCTTTCTACTCGTGGTTAATTCATTCATCGGATCTCGAAGGGTAGGAGTGGTGTACCGAGGGGGTTCATAACTAGTAGAGGGTATATCTCTACTTGAAGAAGGTACATAATCCCTCGTCCCGCATCTCCATCCTTCGTGGGATTCATATTTCTTTATATTAGCTCGAGTAAGTGGTTTCATAGGTTCAATCCATTCCTCATCATCTCTCGCCTCTACCCCGTATAATCGGCGAGTGCATAGATAAGACCAGGATGTCCTAGTCCTCCTCCACTTTCATTTCTAGCGGTGGCTAATATATTTTTATAAATAACATTTCCCACATTAATACTTTTCCGGTTCCGAATACGTAAATTCGAATCGTTTTATCTCTTGTTACCTCACTATGGTGGTAGGTAGGTAACAAAGTAGAACAAATAAAATAATGTCAGGCTTTAGATGTTGCATTTAGCATAGAAAGAGGGAAGTTTACCCGTTCCCGCTGCTTTATCTTCCAGACTCCTTTCCATAGTTCCAAAAGTTTCATACTCGCTGATGTAGGTGTCTCGTACTTCATAATAAGCGTTTATTCTAGCAGCGTTAAATTCTACAAAAAATCCTCTAACCTTAACCGGTGCATCTTCAGCCCGTGTTAAGTTTGTATAAAATTCCTTTACCACTTCTACAGCGGCTCTGTTGGTCACGAAACGAAATTTTCCCATCCTCGTTCCTTAATGATTCGCTCAACTTCTCCTCCAGGATTTTTGAAAACTCGATCTTGAATGCATTTTCTTGTTTGTATGTTTTGAAAGTATTGAGTTTATGCTCTTGCGTTAATGAATCGGGTTTCGTCATAATCTATCCGTCGCTTTTGTCGTGGAGCCATTTCTCGATCTGTGAAATTTGCAAAAATCTTAACTAAACTTCAAAATATTACTAAGAAGGCTTCCTACAACATCTAAAATCCATTTAAATCTATTTCCATGAAATTCTTCCAAGTATTTTCTCCACATTTCGAAATTTTTCAAAATTCTCCAATGTAGAAGAAATCCATGGTGAAAATCAAAAATTTTTGCATATGAGTGAAGCTCTTACCAAGGGAAGATGAAATCCGGTGTCAAAAAGTGTTGAAATCGCCTCAAATCTGAGATCTCTCAAGCCCTAGGTCAGTTTTTTCGAAGTTTTGAGGAAGGGGATGATGAATAGTGTCGGTTGACCGGTCAAATATAAGTCTTTTCGCGATCTCACTGTCGGCGAGATTTTTCTCGCCGTCGGCGAGCTAATTAATTTGATAAGGCAAAAGTTTCGGAAAAATCCACCGTCGGCGAGCTCGGTCTCGCCGTCGCGGTTTTCGCCGTGGCGAGATAATTCTCGCCGTCGGCGACTTCCTAAAATTTTTAAATTTTTGAAATTCGTCAATCATTTTCAACCTCGATTTGCCCTTAATCAATCTTCCGATCACTTAATTTAATAATAGTATGAAGATTAGATACTTATACTCACAAAAAGTTCACACAACACAAACAATATAACTTTATATATGAAATCTATGAGACTTACAAATTTCACACTAACAACTTAACACATACTTAACTTAAATGTTCAAATCCATAATACTCAGCATCGCAATCCACACCACAACACTCTAAATTCTGAGACATAACAATTACATAAAATCTCATCAATTTTGAGATGATCAAATCAAAGTTCGACTCATAATAAAACCTAAATCCAAATCAACACATATATACACAAATATATGACATAAACATAGAAATCTTTCTTACTCTTCAGTGTCTGAACTAACATCTTCTCTGATATTCCCGATGCGACGCAGGTGCACAAATAAATTGTAGAAAGGCTTGAAAGGGAATTATGCAGTAGATTCTTCATTAATCCATCCTTTCTGTCTTAGTAGATGAATAAAACTGGCCTCCAAATGTCCAGTATGATCAAAGTGCTCCTTCATCCTCTAGTCAATGTGATCAAACATATCAGAGATATTGTCGATGGAATTCATCACATTTTGTAATTCTTTCTCCAATCCTTTAATCTTCTTCAGAATGAAATTTGTTTTATCAGTAAAGGGCCTTGCTAAAGGATTGTTCTGTGATGCTCTGTCAGAAATAATGGTAATCTCATCATTGTTATCCAAAGTTGGAAACATATCAGTAGGATCCAGTGGTTTCCATGGTAAAAGTACTTTTTCCCAAGCATCATAAGAAACTTGGTACTGACTGCATAAAGCAAATATAGTCGATGGGTGTCCAATCCATGCACTGACCCATGCACAATCAATCCCAATGCAGACTTTACTATTATTGATCCAACATCGATAGGTAGTCCAATTTGAATACAGTAGTTTAAAATAGCGCATTTTCTTTAAAACTTTATTTACCCTCATAGTAGGTAATAATTTTGATGATATAAAGAAATGCCAATGCTTCGAGACAGGGTTAAGAAGTGATGCAGAAAAACTGACATACCCGTCTTCGCGTAACTCCCAATCATCAGGTTCGTCGGTCAGGTATCTATAGATCTCGTTCATATTGTATCTTGAAGGCACAAAGTTGGAATAATGACAAACGAGGTATTCTCTATAGAAAATAATTCATTTACCCTTGAAGGAGTAAATGTTACCCATCTTCCTCTGACGTAGACATTTCCATTGTTGATCGCATGTAAATTAGAGTAAAACACTTTAACTACTGGAATTACTACAGCGGATGTTGTATAACAAAATACCTCCCAATGCCGCTGTGCGATCATTTCTTCGATTTTTGTAGTGGAATTCTCTACTCCTCTGTTGACAAATCCTCTTTCTGTAATAAGTCTTTTCTTCATCAAGCCTTTGTTGAAGATTCGCCGCGCTTCCGAATTGACGAATTTTCTTCGGTTGAAAACTTCAGTTTTTGTGGTTTCTAAGAGTTTAGTGGCCATTTCGGATCGAAAGGATTGGTCTCTAGTCGTTCCTAAGGAAGAAAATAGTGTAAATTTGGTTTTGGGATAATTTCCTACGAAGAAATGGCTTAGATTCGTCCAAAACCGCACGAAAATCTTTAAGAAACCAAATTTTCAACTGTCTCGCCGTCGGCGGGAAGTTTCTCGCCGTCGGTGAGCTAGTTATAGAACTGACTCAAGTCATGGCGCACGATCTCGCTGTCAGCGGGCTCGGGCTCACTGTCGGCGAGATTCGTAAAAATCGCCCAATTTCGCTCTGGTCCGAATATTTTCTGATCTCATCATATAGGTTCAACTTTGTGATGATTCTAATAAAAAATTTGAGTAGTAAGATTTGTTTTAATAAAATAGACTCACTAATTTGTAAATAATTAAAATAAAAGACTACTATGGGTTGCCTCCCATAAAGCTATTGGTTTAACGTCGTCAGCCCGACCTAATTTAGTTAGTGATCAGGTTGACTAAGTATTAAAACCTCTTTAAAATTTGGTCTTCTACCTTCGAAATATGGTTTTAATCTATGTTCGTTTACTTTAAATCTATGTTCTGTTTTTGGATCTTCAATTTCTATAGTTCCATATGAAAATATTTGAGTTATGGTGAAAGGTCCTAACCATCGAGATTTCAATTTCCCAAGAAATAATTTCAATCTAGTATTATAAAGCAAAACTTCTTGTTCTGGTTCAAAATTTCTCTGATTAATCTTCCGATCATGACATAATTTCATTCTTTCTTTATAAATCTTATCATTATCATATGATTCGTTTCTTAATTCTTCTAATTCATTTAATTGCAACAATCTCTTCTCACCAGCTTCTTTCATATTATAATTAAATTCTTTAATCGCCCAATATGTTTTATGTTCTAATTCAACTGGTAAGTGGCAAGTTTTTCCATATATAAGCCTGTAAGGAGACATTTCAATCGGAGTTTTATAAGCACTCCTGTACGCCCATAATGCAGTGTATAGTCTTATAGACCAGTCTAATCTATTAGAGTTTACTGATTTTTCTAATATACGCTTAATCTCTCGATTAGAAACTTCAGCTAATCCACTAGTTTGTGGATGATAAGCAGTTAATATCTTATGCATAATATTATATTTTTCTACTAGATTGTGAATATATTTGTTTCTAAAAATGCGTTCCTCCGTCAGTGATAATCAATCTCGGCATTTCAAATCTAGTAAAAATATTTTTCATTAAAAATTTTGAAACACTTTTAGCATCACACCTAGGTAAAGCTTATGCTTCGATCCATTTGGAAACATAATCAACAACTACTAATATATATGAGTTTCCAAATGAAGGAATAAAAGGTCCCATGAAATCTAATCCCCAAACATCAAAAATTTCAACTTCTAATATAAAATTCACAGGCATTTCATTTTTTCTTGATAGGTTTCCTACACTTTGGCATTTATCGCAGGTTTTTATATATCTATATACATCTCTAAATAGAGTAGGCCAGTAGAATCCAGATTGTAGAATTTTATACGCAGCTTTATCCGTCCCAAAATGTCCTCCAAAATCGAGTCATGACATTTTTGAATAATTGGTTCAGCTTTCTTCATAAGGCACGCATCTTCTAATGATTAGATCCTTACATTGCTTATATAAGTATGGTTCATCCCAAAAGTATGTTTTAGTATCGTGAATGAATTTTTTCTCGTTGTTGCAAAGTTAACATAGGTGGTAAAATGTCACTTACAATATAATTTACTATATCAAGCATACCAAGGTATTTTCAACTCATTAATATTATAAAGTTGTTCATCAAGAAAACCGTCTAAAATTTCATTATCAGTATCGTATAATTCATGATTTTCTAATCTCGATAAATGATCTCGCAATTCGATTATCGCTCCTTTTGTTAATGATCTCAAAATCAAATTCTTGCATTAATAATATCCATCTGATTAATCTTGGTTTAGAATCTTTCTTTTGCATTAAATATTTTATAGCAGAGTGATTAGTATGTACAATACATTTAGTTCCTATTAGATAATGCCGAAATTTATTAAAAGCATATACAATCGCTAATAATTCTCTTTCGAAAATCGTATAATTTATTTCAAGCATCATTTAGAGTTTTACTAAGCATAATATATAACTTTGAAAATCTTATCATATCTTTGCCCAAGAACTCGCTCCTATAAGCATAATCACTAGCATCACACATAAGCTCAAATGGTTTCTCCCAATTAGGTGAAACTATTATAGGTGCTGTAATTAATTTATCTTTTAATAATTCGAAAGCATTCAGGCATTCAGTTGTAAATTCAAATTTCTTGTCCTTTTCAAGAAGTTGGCATAGAGGTTTAGTAATTTTTGAAAAATCTTTAATATAACGTCTGTAGAATCCAGCATGTCCAAGAAAACTTCTTACCCCTTTCACCGTAGTTGGAGGTGGTAATTTAGCTATAACTTGAATTTTTGCAGGGTCTACTTCCATGCCTTTTTCCGAAATTTTATGCCCTAATACAATGCCGTCTGTAACCATAAATTGACATTTCTCCCAATTAAGAAATAAATTAGTTTTCTCACATACTTCAAATACTTTTTCAAGATGATTTAAGCATGTGTCAAATGGTGTTCCAAATACAGAGAAATCATCCATAAATACTTCTATTCCATTATCAATTAATTTACTAAATATAGACATCATACATCTTTGGAATGTTGCAGGTTGTTAGTTATGTTATAATTCCAATTAAAATTAGGATGATTTTTCCATCCAGGGTTATAATAATTTGCATAAGGATTATTGGGTCTGTTGTTAATTGCATTAATAGTTTCATATTGAGATTGAGATTCTATAAGTTGTCCAGATGAATTTTCTTCTGATATAGTTAGAGAGTAATTCATTCCAAAATGATCTAATTTTTTAGATACGATAGCGATTTGCGAAGCTAACATAGATATTGCATCATTTTCATGAATACTAGCTATTTTTTCGGATTCATTCTATCAGCAGGCCATTGAAAATTATTGGTTGCCATTTCTTCGATTAGTGCATAGGCTTCATCAAATGGTTTTGACATTAATGATCCTCTAGCAGCGACATCGATGATTGATCTTAAAGATCCTACTAATCCATTATAGAAAGTTTGTATAATTAACCAATTTGGTAACACATGATGTGGGCATTTCCTAAGAAGTTCTTTAAATCTCTCTCAAGCTTCATTTATTGACTCTCCATCAAACTGACTAAAAGAAGTTATATCATTTCTAAGCTTATCAGTTTTAGATGGTGGAAAATATTTCGCTAGAAATTTTTGTGATAACTCTCCCCAAGTTTTAATAGATCCAGAGTGCTAACGAATTTAACCACATTTTAGCCTTATCCCTTAAAGAAGAAGGAAAAAGTCTAAGTCTAATAAAGCATCGTTAGATACTCCTTCATATTTGAAAGTAGCACATAGTTCTAAAAAACTAGCAAGATGTAAATTAGGATCTTCAGTAGGTGAACCACTAAATTGATTATTTTGTACCATTTGGATAATTGCAGTGTTTAAGTTCAAATGAATTAAGCAACTACATCAGGGTTTTGAATAGTTAAATGAATTTCTTCTAATGTAGGATTGGCATAATCTCGTAATGGTCTTGGTTAACTGATATTTTCATTTTCAGGAATATTTGTCATTTGTGTTAAATTTATAATTTCTCTTTTTTGTTTTCGAATTCTTTTAATTGTACGCTCTAATTCTGAATCGTAAGGTATTAAATTTTCGTTTTCAAATTTTAGCATACAATTTTATAAAACAAAATAGTTCGTTACTCTAGTAAATAATTTCTTTACTTCCCCGGCAACGGCGCCAAAAGCTTGACCCACTTTTAATATGCTTGCAATTTATGTTTATAGCAACTGCGCCAAAAACTTGACCCACTTTTAATATGTTTGCAATTTATGTTTATAGCAACGGCACCAAAAACTTGATCCCGCTTTAAATATATATATATATATATATATATATATATATATATGATTTAATGATAAAATGTATAATGTGGATTCTACGCAAGTATACGTATCGTATCAAGTAATACAGGGCTCTAGTGGAGTCCTGGTTATCGATCCCATAGGGAAGTTTTTAACATATTTGTTATCAGCTAAATTTAAAGGAATTACTTACTAATATAGTAAACTAAAATTTAAAGTAACTACAACAAACTAAAGTAAACTAATGCTTCGAAATAAGTTGATTTAAATAATTCGAAAAAGTATCCTTCTCCTTGTTTTTAGAAAATTAAGTGAATGATGAATCTAAATAGAATTCTTGAATTGTATCGTGACAAATAGGAGCATTCCTATTCTTTACCCTTTGGTCCAGGTGCAAAGAACATCGACTAATCCTATGTTCGATTACCGAATCCGCGACTAGGTCGGGAGGATACCGGCCGCCACTTCGTAGCTCCCACGTTCCCCTCACCTGAGGGCTAACATCTACACTTCAGCTCTCAAACAATAGGACCAAATTGAATATTTTAGTCTGTCACACCAAAATGTCCAATTCTACGTCCGATATATAATATTTCTCTATCTATTTGCACCCTCCTTCCAAGGTTTTTGACTTCCCTGAATATTGGATGTAATTTTTACTATAGTTGATAATTCAATATATTTTAACAACTCAATCGTCGTATTGAAAGTAAATTAAGTTTTAAGTAAAAATTATCACTATTTATTTTAATATATTAGGTACTTCTATTTAATTTCATCAATCCGCAAAATTTTCATAAACAAGGAGAAAGACTAAGAAAACTACTCAGAATGCATGGAAATAAAACAAAGCATGGATTTCATTTAAAGTTAACAAGAACAATAAATAAAGATACTTATCTTAATTTCCTCCCCAAGCGTACTCCTCAAGTTCCTTTCGACTTTTCCTTCTAAGACAAAGAACTTCTAAATAAGCACTCAAATAAACTAAAGAAACTCACTAATGACAAACAACAGACACACTTAAAACACCAAAAAGAGACTCAGACTCTCTAAAATAGACACACCTAGACACTAGAATTCGGCCTCTATTTATAGAGGTAGGCAAAGGTCCAAGGGGTGCTTAAATACCTCTTCAAAAAGTGTCCAGTGTTCAAAGTATTTGCATTTTGAACCGTCTCGCCGTCGGCGGAAACGACCTCGCCGTCAGCGGGCTTCTAGAAGGTCTTCAAACCGCGCGATCTCGCTGTCGACGGGGTCGGGCTCGCTGTCGGCGAGGTAGTTATAATTCCTTCAGAAATTCTCCTCATGAACTCGCCGTCGGCGGCCTCGATCTCGCCGTCGGCGACTTAGTTCAATTTGCATGAATTTCTTCCTTTTTTGATCCAAATTCGCTCCATTTCATGCTTTTTGCTTCCATCACTTATAAATCTTCATTCCTGCAGTAAAATAAAGAAAATACCTTTCTTTAAAGTACAATTTCATCAAAAAATAGATAAGAATTTCTTAATGAATTTTTCTGTGATCATGAGGCCTCAATGAAATTGGTTCTACATGTTCATTGTGACCTCGCGAAGCTTCTGCAAGAACCAATTTGGGCTCTCCTTGGGTCTGCACCAGAACTCGATCAGGGGGAGATTTTGGGTCTATGCCAACTTTGGTTGAAGGGGCTCTGTGATGGGGTATCTATGGGGGATCCTCTTCATGTGGTTTTGTGATAGTAAGGAACAACTCAAATTGGAGTTTGATGAAGTGTGGTGAAGCGACAGAAAGTGTCCCGGTTTTAGATCAAATTTCATTGAAGAAACTAGTCTCATGTTGTGGCTGTGGGTGGCTGAGGGCAGGGGATTTGCACTTAGAGGAGTTTAAAGAAGCTCTGGAAGAATTTTGGCAAAGCATTACCAAGGTTCAGTGCATTGACCTCTTGGCCGTGAGGAGCTCAATTTATAGCCATGGCCAAGGGGTGGAGCTCAGGCTGCCATTGGCTGGTCTCCGTAAGCTCTGGGTAAGGGCAATTCGGCGCATACATCCATTGGGAGCTTGCCACAAAGGATGGGTTTAATTTGTGTTAAAATGGGGGAGAGGACTTCTCAGATTTGGCTTTTCCGACGACTAGGCCGACCGATCAGGGTGGAGCTAGTGGCTAACAGGGTCAGGGGGCTTAGAGAGACTTAATGGTGATTACTATCAAGGCTTGATGGTTAAGGGTAAGGATCTCCTTTGGTTTAGCTAAAAAATTAAAGAGATCCCCTAATTTAGGGTATCCTTAGTTCATGGCCCAAGTCAGTTGGGCTAAGTGGATCTAGGGTGGTTCCTAGGGTCCACTTGATGGCTATGGGAGACTTGGCTTGGTCAATTTGGCTAGGCTTTGGTGACATTTGGATCCTAGTTCAATTTTGGGGACTTTGGGTTCAAGTTAGGCTAGGTTAGGTTTGAGCTTGGATTGACTCCAATTGATTGTTCAAATTGGTGTGCATGATTGTCACAAAAATTTTAGAAGAGGATTGAAGTGATTTTGAATTGGTTTGGAGGGTTAATTTATTGAAATTTGGATATTTGATCAATTTTGGCCATGTTGAGTTAGACTTGGGTTTAGGCTAGAGTTTAGCTAGGGTTCAATTGATGTTGCAATTTGATGTGGGTGATTGTCATGAAGTATTTTGAATAGAAATTAGGTAGAAATTTTGGGGTTAGGGCATGTGGTGATATTTGGGCATATGGAATTTTAGATTGGGCTGGATTTGGGGGAGGTTTGGGCTCAAATTAAGGTTAATTGGTGGATTAATTTGGTTTGTAGGAATGTTAGAAAGAGTTTAAAATTTAGTTTTGGGGAAATGGACTTGGCTAGGGGGTTCAATTTAAGGGATTTGAGTACATGGTCAAAATTGGGACTTTTTGATTTGGGTTGAAATTGATCTTTAAATTAAGTCAAATTGTGCTTGGATTTGGTTTGAATTAGGTTTAGGCATGGTGAATTTGAATTTGTAAATGAAATTGGGGAAGATTGGGGTCAATTGGGTGGACATTGGGGGTGATTTGGGCACTTTGGGCCTTAAGGGGCAATTTGGGGCTTTTGGTTAATTTGGGTCAATATGGTCAAATTAGGCTCATGGGAGTGGTTCAAATGGTTTTAGGAATCTTTAAGAGGATTTTGGGAATTTTTGGGGATTTTTGGAGTTGGATTTTGTGGGGCATTTTGATAATTTTGGTTATTTTGAGGGTATTTGGGGAATTTTAGTCAATTTGGAGTATTTTGAAATATTTGAGTGGTGGGGGATATTTTGAAATGATTTTTGGAGAGATTTGGATAATTTGAGAAATTTTGGGATTTTTGGTCAAAATTAGGGTTTAGGGATAATTTGGTAATTTTGGGAAAGTTTAGGCGTCAAAGGGTCAAGGTTGGGAATTTTGTAAAATTGGGGTTAATTGAAGGATTCCAACCTTCTTGGGCCATGGAACAAGGGAATTCCCCTTTTGGAACCTCCATGTGCTAGTTCTAACCAAACCCTAGCCTGTGGCTAAGAGCTTGGGGAACCACCCACATGAGTTTCCAAAGAGTAGGGGACCAAGTATAGGCAAGTTTGGTTTAGGGTTTGAGATAATGAGTGTAAGTGTAGAATTTAAGTGTGTGTGTGTGTGTGTGTGAGCCTAACCCAGACCAGACCACCTAGGGTGAGTCCTAAGGCTTGAGTATCCTATAGGGAACTCCTCTTGAGCTTCCTTAAGCTTGGTCTCATCCTCCTAAGTGCTTAAAGGTTAGACTTTAAACATTTGAAAATCCAACTGAAGCAAAGAAGTGTTTTGAATTTCTACGAGGTAATGGTTTCATCACTAGTCTTCTAAGATAGTCACCAGGAAAGTCCTATGGCTAGATCCTAGACTGCTTAAAGAAAGAATAGATCTCAACAAAAGTGAGGTCAACAATAAGCTGCTCATTTTTCTTCGATCGACTGATCACCCTCACCAACTTCTGTTACAATAGTCAATGGAGGAGTGCTCACAATCTCTAGCTGACCAAGAACCTCAGCATGAGCTTTTGTTGAAGGACAGTTGCCAAACCATCAAGCTCCTTCCTAGTTCTTGGTTTAACCTTATTGGGAATCTCACAATTGAATCCAACGACTCCTCTACCTCCACTTACTTGGATGGCTTTAGCATCCTAGGAACCTTCTACTTCTACTTCTTTTTCTGCTCACTTTCTGACCAACACTACTTTATTACTCCAAGGGTAACCATCATCTTAGCTTGGTCGACAGGTACAAGCGTCAAATCAGATCCTTTATCCATGAAGACAACACATAAGATAAGTGAATGTAAGGAGGGACAAACTCGAGATACTAAGAACTATCCACGACACCTTATATATACGGTTCATGGGCACAAAAATCCAAGAAGTCTTAATAATATATTAAATTACGACTATCAAGATTCGATTAATTGCATTAAAAAATTCTTAGTCATTACCACAATTGTTGCTATCAAGGAGAAATAAAATTGAAGAACTTATTATGTACACCCAAAAATGGTCTGCATGAATCTCAAGATAATCTAACAATCAGATTAAAAGAGACAAAACAAAGATCATTCTTATGCTGAAAAGCTACAAGTGCTCACGAAGCCGACCAGCTGTAGCAACTGATAATCAATCGATTGAAGGACTGTCGAACAACTGAAGGCCAGTCTGATGACCAAAAAGTCACCCATGCCAACAAGAGACAAACATGCATGCCAACGACCGAACAAAAGGTCTAGTACCCCAAGCAATCTCACAAGTATCAACAATAGACTCTCTCAACAACTTCGCTAAAATCTATCAAGATCACTAAGGAACAAGCAAGCTGAACATCCACTCTAAGTTCGATGGGCTACCACTCTTACAGCCAACCATTTTCATAGATTGATGGTCGACTAGTATCTAGAAATAATTGTCAACTAACATTAGCTCAGTCGACAGACCTGATGACTTACCGACCAGAAAGTCCATACACACAAAAAGATGAAAAAATTAGTTATAAATACTAAAAGGCACGATAAAAGACAATAATACCCTATAAAGCTCCTATTAAAGCAGATGAAAGTATGTAATTTTACACTTTGTACATTTACCTTCTATAAATAGGTTGACCATAACATGTATTAGGGGCTTTTGTCTCTTGAGGCTTTGGCCTATTTATGCGTTTCTCTCTAGACCCACTCTTGTAGGGAGATCTCTCTCACTTTTGCTCTTATAACCCCAATTTACAATATATAAAATGTGTCATAAAGCTCGAGAATACCCTAGTTTGTTCCTACGAGGCAATTTTGTATGTTATCTTCATTTTTTCTTCCTCTTTATCTCTCTCCCTCTTTTCTCCTCCCTGATACACTTAAAATATATAGTGTTTTTATGCACATTTTTATACCTATTTTTGATGATATTACACTTTAATGGAAGATATTTTGTGTTTTTCTTGCAAGTATGATGAAAATGATTAATTATGATGAAAGTGTTGACCTCATTTTTGATGAGGTCTTCTCTTCTTCTCTTTAGTACTTAGGATCTAGCCTTAGGTTTTTCCTTTGACTATCTTAGAGGACTAGAATTGGGACCCACCACTTAGAAGTTCAAACCACTTCTTAACTCCTCGCAAACTCCACAAACTTGACTGTAGACCCCTAATCACCTAGAGGGTTGAAATCAAATGTGGAAGTTTAAAGGATGAGTTCCTATAGGACTCTTTGGCCTTAGGACTGCCCTGGGTGGCCTGGTCTGGTGAAGGGCTGACTTACACATGCACTACATTTATACACTACACTTTCACACACCTATACCCAATTTGACCTCCTGACTCATGTAGGTGATTCACATGGATGGTCCTTAACCCCTAAGCCCTTGGCAAGAGGTTAGGAACAACATAGTGGATGCCTCAAATGAGTCCCTTCATGGCTTATGTGGGCTTGATATGGCTTCATGGCTCAACCAAAATGATTTTATTCCACTTACATTCACCCAATCTTCAATTTTCCAAATTTTCAATTTTTGACCCCCGGGACCTTACCCCGCTTAGCCTACCCAAAACCCTTGAAATCACCTAAATTTTTCAAGAAATCCCAAATCACCCAAAATTCCTCAAAACCAATCCCAAACATTTCCACATTACTCAAATTGATCATTCATAGCCAAAAATGCCAAAAATTCCAAAAATACCTCCCAATACCCTGCAAATACCCAAAATACCCCTCTTGACCCAAAAATCCAAAAATTCAGAAAATTCCCAGAAAATTCCAAAAAATCCCAAATATTCTCAATTTCATTTTGTTCAACTACAACATGGGCCAATTTTGTTAATTTACCCCACGTTTGTCAAAACCCCCAATTTGACCCATTTTAACCCAAAGTGAACTCAATGTCAAACCAAACCTACCCAATTGATCCAAATTCTGGTCCAATTCAATTCTAAACTTCAATTCAACAATCCCAATACCAATCTAGACCAAATCCAAGTCCAATTTGATTGACATTTGGATCCAATTTCACTTTTGGCCTTAAAGCCCAATTTGGACCCATGACCCAAACCTAACCCAAACTCACCCAATTCAACTCCAATTAACCCCAAATCTTTTCTAAATCTTCCTTAACATTCCCAAAAACAAAACACTAACATGATTTGCCCAACATTTAGACCCAAACCCCACTCAAATTCAACCCAAAGCTAAAAGGCCCAATTTTGACCTAAACCCAAACCTAACCCAAATGAGCCCAAATCCCAAAATCAAAGCCCAACCAAAGTCAAAACCTCTTTGAAACACTCCCATAAACATTTCCTAACATTAATTTTACATCAATTTCAACCCTAGCCCAACATTGGCCCAAGTTAGCCCAATTTGACCTATATTGGCCCATTCACCAAAGGAGCCCAAATTCAACCCAATTCAAACCCAAATCACTCCCAATTTGCTCCAAGTCACTCATGACACATCTATGAGCTAAACCCAACAATTATTTGGCCCAAGCATTTACCAAAATTTCATCCCAAAATCCATTTTAAAATCCAAAAGCCCACTTCCCTAAACCACTTTAAAAGGCCCATTTTCACCAAATACAAAAGCCCAAATTTGGCCCTAAAGCCCACATGGCAATTTCTTTTCATCATACCTCTAATTGATATCACCCCTAAGTCTCAAAATCATCATCAAACCATTCCAAATCAAGCTTCATACAAATTCCCATCAAATTACCAAAAATTTCTAAAATCCATTTTCATGAAATTGACCAAGCTTTTCCCCAAGCCAAAGACAAGCCATGCAAGCCATGGACAAGCCACATGAAGCCATGGAAGGTTTGACATGTGATCAAGCCACTAATGGAAAAATGAGGAGCCTCTTTTAAGCCCCCTTAAAAGGTTTTAACCCTTTTAATGCTTCACCTTAATCCATGTTTAATCAAAATATTCATGGATGGTGACTTCTCCACCCTTTCCTAGCTGATCCATCTGATCCTCCCTCAGCCCAAATCAGCCATGGGGAGGTGAACCAAGCCCAAAAGGTGGGTTGACCCATTTGAACCCAAAATAAGCTCCTCCCCCATTCCATTTCAATTCAACTCCTTTACACATGTCCATGGCCAATTGACTGCACTAAGCCCCAGCCCTGACCTCCCTGACCTTGAGGTTGACCTGACCCTGGCCGGCCAGCCACCACAGCCGCCGGAAACCACCAAGCCGAGAGCTCACATGTGAGCCCAAACTTGGAATTCTCACCCGCCGAGCCGCCCCATCCCCAGTGGCCATTGTAGCTGTTCTTCTCTTGCCAAGAGCAGCTGATCCCAAGCCTTAACTCTCCCTGGGAGGCCCTCCACCCTCTTCTACTTAAACACCACCCCCTCTCGGCCATGAGAGGTGCTGAACCAGACCTTATTGAAACCCTGCCAAAATTGTTCCAGAACACTCTCCATACTTAGAGCAATTGATCCCAGATGACAATTTGCCTCTAATCCCCACCAACGAACCCAATTTCTCAGCCAAAATTCCACCCAAAACCGAGACACTTCTCCACAGTGGATCAATCCTCAAATTGATTGGTCCTACACCTTCACTCGTACCAAGGGAAGGAGTCCACCAGCAAAAGCCCCCTCTCCAGAGCCACCCAGCTTGCTCCAGACCTCCAAGCTTTGTGATCGACTGTGGTCGAAATCATACCTGAGCGATTCACCGCACTCAGGAGACTTCATCCGGAGCTTCGCCGGATCCAATCGAAGGTGACACAACCCTCAGATTGAAGCCACACTTCTCTGAGCTAAGGTATGAGCTAATTCTTCATCCCAAGCTTCGGGAGATTCTCCATTTCAAATGCTTTAATTTCAATGCATGATCACCGTATAGATGTATTCGGCTCTTCAAGACGAATCCATAGAGCATAAGAACACAAAAATCCATCGAGTATCGAGTGAGATATTAGGGATTTAATGTGGACGGCTCTCGAGTGAGGACGCTTGGGGACGATGAACGGATGCCGTCCATTTAATACACGCGCAGACGGACGGCTCAGATCTGGTCGGATCAGCAGATGATACGCGGAAGGCGGGACCTGGGCTGCTGACTCAAGTGGCGGCGTCGAATCAGAGAACGCCACGCGGCGTTTCGGAGCTGCCGAGGTTGACGCGGCGCCGCGTGGATAAATAGAAAATTAGGGTATTTTTTGATTTATTTAATTCCCTAAACTTCAAAAATCCATAACTTTGTGTAGGAAAATCAGAAAAATAAAATAAAAATACCCTCTCGCTCAGATGAACAGTAGGAGAATAATGTGGAAAAGAAATTATTTAATTTCATCAAGTATTTTATTTTTAATGATTTATTTACCTTCTGCATTCTTTTAATTCTCCATGCATATAGAAAATTCACCATGGCATGAGACCATAGGGCTTTTGAAGCCTCTGAATTTAGGAACATTCCCTGAATTTTCCAAAGTCAGAGGCCATCCCTATGAGAAGTTATTGATTTTTCAAATTCATGTTACTGTTTTGAGTATTTTAATTCCAATAATTAGCATGTTGTGAAATAAATTCTAGGAAAATTTGTTGATGTTTCTTATGACCAGAGGACCCTAGGAAAAATAGGTTTTGAGTTAGTTCATTTAAAATAACCCTAATTGGCTTAAACACCCAAAATAACTCCTAAATTAATTAGAGCTAACCATATATCAAACTGACTTGAAATCAATTCTCCACTGACCTTTAGGATCAGAGGAACCCACCATAAAAATTTGAAGTCAATTGGACTTGGTTAGCCCTACTAAATGGGTTGATTAAGCCATTTAGCCATTTTAAACTTTAAAAATTCATAACTTTCAAAACACCTTTCAAAAATTCACCAAATTGGTTTTGGAGCCTCTCTGATATCGGGGAATTTAAGAAAATTAAAATTTTAATTTTCTAAAAAATTTAATTTTTTGCATTATTTTAATATTTTAATAATTAAAAAATAATAAAAATCACAAAAATAATAAAATTCACCAAAATGTCACATTTTGAATTTTAATCACTTAGGAACAAATCCCATATTTTTCTTAGGTCTATTTAATGAGATATTAAGTTTTAAAGCCCTAGGGTAATTTTAAAATTAAAAAAAATGTATTTTCTAGCATTTTCACTAAAATAATTATAATAAATCAAATAAAAATCAAAAAATTGAAAAAACTCATTCTCTGATTTCCTTGATATCAGAGAGATTTTTGAAAAATATAAATTTTATTTTTCAACCTTTATTTTATTTTTAAATTAATTAATACTCCAAAACTTAAAATAATTATAATAAAAATAATATAATTCAAAAAATCACCAAAATTGGTCCAAGTGGTCCTCTGGTCATTAGGAATGTACCATAATTTTCTTAAGGACAGAAACTTTCCCTTGGTCATGTTATTAAATTTTCCTTGGAAATCCCTATTTTCTACCAAAAATAATTATATAAATAAATTAAATACAGAAAAATCACATTTTCTCCTCTCATGTCTTTATTGACATATGAGTGAAGTCACATAAAAATTTCAAGTTCATTTAAGCTCAATTTAGTGAGTTATGAAATTATTAAGCTTGAAGGGCAAAGTGGTAATTAAATTTTTAACCCTTAATTAAAACTTTAGGATTAATAAAATTAACAAACAAAATATTTGATCTTAATCTGATTTGGATGATTGAAATTCAAATAATTAAAGGGTAGAAACCTACTAAACAATTTAAAATAATTGAAATAAACCTTAATTAAATAATTGATTAAATTTGGAAGAATAATAAAATTGGAATTATTAAGATATGGATATTATTAGGAAGAGATTTATTCTTTAATTTAAAAATCCCTAAATTAATCATCTCATTAATATTTAATTCTTAATTAAAATGATAATTTAAATTTAAGATTTAAAATATTAAAAGACTTAATCATTAAATTAAAGTTAAATTATTAAACTCTTTTAAAATTTCAATTAAATTAAAATAAAAAAATAAGAATTAAATTAAAAATTAAACAAATTAAATTAAAGATTAAACAAATTAAAATAAATTAAATTAAATTAAATAAATTAAATTAAAATTAAAATAAATTAAATTAAATTAAATTAAACAAATTGAATTAAATTGAATTAAATTAAATTAAATTAAATTAAATTAAATTAAAATTAAATTAAATCAAATTAAATTAAATTAAATTAAAGCATATCAAATCAAGTTAAATTAAATTGAATTAAATAACATTACCTAAGACATAAAGAAATTAAATATAAAGCAACTTGAACACTATTCCAAATTTAAACCCTTTAATTGAAGTTAAACTAAATCATAAACCATTTGAATACCAATTTGCCCTCGAGAGCTTTGGTTATCATAACTCCTAAATAGAACATTAAATGAAATGTTACTCCACTTATAGGATATTCAAATGTCCTAGTTCATCGAGTAAGATAACAACAAAACTTGAATTCTCGGACGATTAATTCATTTCGTATAATTAAATTCATTTGGACTTAAAACAATTCTAGCAATATTGAAAAGATGTTTAAGATTCTTCTTAAGCACTTCCTCAATATGGTAGGATGCTTATAAGAACAATTGAACTTAATTATTCTTTGATGAAGAAAATCGTCCTCAAACCAAAACACAAGAACCTAGACGTCATAGGAAATGACTAGCTATAGGATTAGGAACTTGGTAGAAAACCATAACCCTTCTCTTAGCTTTACCTAGGACCTTGCTTAAATATTCTAATTGTGTTTTAAGTGCAGCTTGGGATGACGGGAAGACCCTCCAGGTACCCTTTTATTTTATTGCAATTTACTTTCTTGCAATTTACATTATTGCAATTTCTTTAATTACATCGCACTTACTTTTCTTGCATGATAAACAACTGTTGCATGAAAACCCACACCTTTAGGATAGTCCCTAAAACTGAAACCAAAACTAAATTAAAAGTCATTGCAAGATAAAATTCACCGCCACAACATCTCAAAATATAAAACAACTCAAAATTTAATCACAAACAGAACACAAAACTGCAATTACAACTAAACTAAAACGTCTTGTTGGATGATCGGGAATACCTCGGATGATGTAACCTACGTGTTGCCAACGGGATTTCCCACGGTCTAAATGAAAGTGTGGAACTCATTCAGTTGAGTTTAGCAAATTCATCTGGACTAAGTGAATCCGATAAAAATAACGATGCCGGAAGGATGGAACCGTGGGATCTTAACCGGTGTTGTTATAATCAACTTTAAGATTTGTTTTAATTAAAACATAAAAACACTTGGGAATTAAGAATTTCTCTAAACCAAAACACTTTTCTCATCTCCTGATTTATGACTTCTAAAACTAAACCTCTGCAACAACAAGGAGCTTGGAGCATGGTGGGCAGCACGGCCATCGTCGTCAGCAAAACTTGAATCTACATCAGCAAAACTTTCTTAGAATTAAACAACTAAGCCACGGGATTTCGAGGTAGTTTGCCTAGTGCAACATAAATCCTCAACCTTTTGTTAGGCATTTGCATTGCAAATTAAGCCCTAACTGGACTTAGGATTCCGAGGTAGTCGTTCGGTACGACATAAACCCTCATAACTTCAAGGCTATTTGTGTGATTCTATCATATAAATATAAGTCCTAATTAATTAAAATTGGCAAGATTGAAATACTAAATAAACATTAGGATTTTCTAAATTCAAGCCAAACAATAGAATAGTCGGGAAATTACCGAAGTTCGCTTCGAATCTGTAATTTCTCCTACCTTTCTTCCTTTTGAATTCCCAAAACAAAATGTGCCAAACTTGATCCATTCCCTATTGAAATTCCAAAATTCAATCCTTTGAAAACTTAAACTTTGAAATTCTTGAGAGTAGAATTACTGATTATTATCGAGAGTTTTCTTAGGTGATTCCCGTCACTTAAGATGTAATTAACTATAGAGGCTTGCCCTTATAGGGAATTTTAAAGAACCTGGGTAATATAAACCCTGTTTAATGCTTTCATATTAAGCAGGGGAATTTGTCGGCTTATAAAATTGGTTCGCAGACCAAACGGATGTCACAAATCTTCTAGTTTATTTAATCGAGCCCCACCATCAAGCGAGTGTGTCTATCCTTAGGGATAGATACACAGTTTTGTGGTGCGGTGCTCGTTTATATAAACTATTCGGGATGTGAAATCAGTTTCATTTCATATCTTAAAATTTTCAAATTTAAAAATTATTTTTTAAAAAATCAAATACTACTTTTCAAATTATTTAAATTAAATTAAAAAAATTCGCCGACAACTTCTGTTAGGCGACCCCCTTTCAAAAATAAAACACTTGACCTAAAAAATATGCCGACAGAAAGGAGCAAAAAAAGAATCAAATTTGGAGCAAAATTTTGAAGTTTGAGAAATTTGGCCTATGACGCCTAAGCGCCAAAGTGCCGGCGCTTAAGCGTCATAGTTAAAAATCGAATTTAATCAAATTTGGTGCCATTCTCAAGGGGTGTTTGAAGCAACTTTTGGTGGTGACTTCCTTAACTTCCTTTGGGCGGCAAATGTGATTGAAGGGAAGCATTCTTTTGGTGGATATATTGAATCTGGACATAATTTGAAGAGACACTAAGGCAACTTTTGGAAAATTATAAAAATGAAGCCTCATAATTTGCAAAGGGGGTTTGGGGGAGTTCTTCTTTGGGGTTGGAGTTTTGTTTTTAGAGAGAGTCTGGAGAGTGTGTGAAATTAGAGTAGTGTAGTTCTATAATTGTTAGTAGAGAGTAGAGAGTAAGAAAGGAAAAAAAAGGTTGGTGTGAAGCCTTCTTCTCACCAATTTTCTTTCTTCCTTGTATCTAGTTTTTATTAAAGTCTAAAGTTTTTATTTGAGTCATCAGAGTTGGGCGCCATCCTCTGCAGAGTTGTATTGTGGAAAACAAAATTTCAGAGGAACTTTCAGAGTCTTGTGAAGAGGATTTTCAGATAAGTATTTATCTTTGTTTTTACACTTTATTTTTAAGTAAGATTTGTTGTGTTTTCATTATGGTTTATGATTTCAAATCAAGTTGTGTTTATGTTTTCTTTATGAAATCTGAGTAGTTTACTTTAACTTTTTCTTTCTTAGATGATGAAGTAATTAAATTATGGAAGTATGTTGTGGAAAGTATAAGTGCTTAATGCTGGAAGAAATTGTGATAATTCAATTCCTTATACTTAATTTACTTCTTGATGTGGCCAATTAAGATGTTAAAAAGTTGATGTGAGATTATGTAAGATCCAATGTGGTATTGTCTCAATCAATAATTGGAAATAATCACATGCAATTATATGGGTGAGAATTGTAGTTCATATGATTGAATGCAAATATATGGGAGGTATGTTTTATTGGGGAGTAAAATTAGAGGACTTCAGAGTTACAGACTAATTTGGTTTTTTATTTTAAATTTTGGTATAACATGTTAGCCCCCACGTGGAGGGACTAGAGGGAACTATAGAGTGAGAGCTGGTATCTTCCTTGTCTAACCAATCTACAAAATTTCAAAATTTCAAATTAACCAATTTTCTTTATAGAACCAAGTAAGGGTAAAGAATATAATTGCTCATATTTGGCACAATACATTTAAATACTTCCACAACATAAATATCCATAACTATTACTGATTCATTGAAGAAAGAAAAAGATATTTGATTCTTATAGCTTTTATATCGTGTTTAGAGTAATGATAATTTTAATTTCTTGCTTAACTTTTTATTAAAAATATCAAAAACAACTTTCAAACTTTTTACCTTAAAACATACTTACAAAAATTAATTTAAAAAGTAAAAAGTTATTTTTCTTATTTCTTTAAAGTTTTAGACATTTCCCTGTGGGTTCGATATCTCGGGGCTTAATCAGAAAGTCATATATTACTTGATAAACGATACGTATACTTGTGTAGTATCTCATATTATAAATCATAAATTTTCTATTTAAATCGTAAGTATAAATATTCGGGGATCATTCCCTCAAAGTTATTACTGCTCTGATCCTTAGGCATGCCTTAGAGGACAAAAATGATTTCAAACCTTTTGACCTCATGCATGGCATGTGATCCCATATGCTTGCTGAAAAAAGAGTTTAATATTATCTAATATCTTTTGAGTTTAATCAATTTGATTACTACATAAAATCGCATAGTATTAACAAAATAAACTAAATTTTTGAAAGACATATAGTAATAAAAATTTGTGATACATAAAGAAAAAAATAATATGATACTTCCAAGTAATAAGCTAAACAGTTGAGATTTAGAATAGTGGAATATCAATTATAATAGGTAAATGTTAGTGAGAAAGTAAAATAAAAACATGATTTGTAATACATATAGTTTTATATTTAAAATTCAAAATTAGAAAGAATTAAAAATAAATAAATAAGTTTATAAAATATAAAGTCAAAATTTACTCAATAAGAGATAATGGGTGGTAATCTTTATTTTATAAAGCTGATTAAAAATTTTAAAGGTTTTATTCATGTTAATGAATTGGGTTTAACTTTAGTCTTCAATTGATCCAACCAAAATCAAGGCAACAAAAATCTAACACACTTACTATATGTATTTGATATTCAAGAATATTAATCAAGAAAATTAATCAAGTTATCTATGATTAATATTGATAGAACTTGAAATGGACTCAATGACTTGATGTGTACACTTTTAATTAACAAAATAACTAAGATTTAAGATAGTTGCATTCAAGAAAACTCATGATGGAAAATTGAGAAATTAATGTGTTAACATTGCACGAAGATTTAATACATTTATTGATAAAATAAGAGTTGAAATAAGAGATACTGGAGTTTATTCATGAAAACTTTTGAAAGGAAAAATTCACAGAATCTAACTAAATTGAAATGATTCTACTGTATAGATGTAAGATCTAAAACTTTACATGTCCTTCAAAATGGAAGAATAGGGTGTTATAATGGTATGGGATGTTGACTATATATTCTTCAGAGATAATCGGTATCGGAGAAGTGATCACGGTCGAGAAATTGTGGTGATAGCTTGACTGTGAAGGCTGAGTGAAAATGGTTTGATGATGTTATTGACAATAATGATCAGATGATAATAATAGTAGGATGATTGATCATATATGACAATTTTTTGTTGGAGTTTTACGATCCAAGAACAACAATATTGACAACATCGGTGGCAGGTAGATGGTGGTCTGTGTGTGGGCATCAGTGGCCCAATGACAACCATTCAAAGATATATGTAATAGTAGTGTAATGACTATCTGATGACATTGATGTTAGATGATAATGGAAATGACAATGATAATCAAGCAATAAAGGAGGAGATGTTGTAGTGGTGATTTGATAATGTTGACAGTTAGACCATGTCAAAAGGTGGTCTAACATTGGTAGTCATTTGATGGTGGAGGTGGCAGTGGTATGATGGTTAATTGATGGTGTTATGGTGTTGAAATTAGCAAGGTGATAGTGTTTCAATGATGGTAGTTGGGTGAAGCTCAAGAATTCTTAAGGCCTTAATGCTCGCTTGGGTGTTCTCCATCAAGTCCAGGTTTCTCCTCCTTTCATGAAAAAGTGTGCATCTATTTAGAGATTTTAGGAGTTGCATTTTGCTTCAATACCACTTGAATTCAGATCATTTTGTCAAACAGTACGAAGTGATTCCCTTGGTAGTACACTATTTTTAAAGTAGTTGAGTACCTTAACAGATATTTATCAGCTTCAAAGGATTGAACTATTTTTGTACAAGGGTTTTAGAAATCAGGTAATTGGTCGGATGAATTTCAAATGCAGGTAAATATGCAATGTATTTGGAATTCATTCCTTAGTTAATTTCAATGTATTTGAAATTAACAGGATTTGGATCAACACCAAACACAACGCTTCATTTAAATTGCTGAGTCATCGCTTCCTATCATAACCCAACTTCACCTGTCTGTTGCCATTGCTCGTTGATTACCGACAGCTACTTTCCACTCGTCCGCCATAGTCCGTTACAACTGGCATCCTTTGTCGTCCGATCCCTGTCGCCCATGATTGATGGCCTTCCATCGCCTTTGACCGTCGTGGCTCATCACCATTGTCACCTTCCATCATAGTTCCCCACCATTGCCCACTGCTGTCGAGTGTTGGCTGTCACTCGCTCCCTTGTCTGCAGTTGTTGTTCACCAACCGTTCATCTGTTGCCACCACTGGTCACCTATCACCCGCTTGTCTGTTGTTGGAATCATATTTTGCATATTTTTTATTTTCCTTCAAATCAATTAACAAAATATAACGACCTGCATTAATTAACTAAACAAATCCAATGTATTCCAAATACAATTTATTACTTTACACAATATTATTTTTTCAGCAAAACTAAACAAAGATTAAGTTAAAATTTAGTGATTTTGATGTTCATTGGATTCAACTTGTCGATCCCCTATACTTAATAATAAACTTGCAAATTTTGAAGAATACCTGATCATTAAATTAATATACCATAGTTTCCTAGTGGCTTATGATGATCTTGGCTCATTTAGACTTAGTGTCGTTTGAGGTGGCGGTGCCGCACCGCAGTTTTGTCTATTTGGGTAAACTATGTTTTGACAGTTTTTTCAAAAAGTTGTCACTGAAATCTGTGTTTTCCCACCGGTCTTGGCTACGTGCAATGACAACTTTCTAGCTGCGGCTTCACTTTTTCAAAAAAAAAATTGTAATAGCCATCAGAACAATTTTAACATCAAATTATTTTTCAACAAATTCAGAGCTGCTTATTAATGAGTTGCAGCTTCCCCAAATATACCCTTAGAATTCAATACTTTGTGTTTCATTAATCTGGTCGAATTTGGTCTGCCAATTCCTCACTTATCGTTTTGATCGATTCAAATGAAAAATCATCACTTCAGCTTCAAATTTGATTATTCAAATTAAAGATTAAGGATGTGTTTGGAGCCGTTTGTGTTTATCCAGATAAACTATTTATCAAAAAGTGCAGACCTCAAGTTTCAACTTGTGTTCTACGTTAATATAAAAAATTAACTACATTTTCAAATAAACACTACAAATACAATTTTCAAAGGACGGGGGATAAGCTGGCCCAACGAAACCCTTAGGGTCCGTTTGGAAGAGTAAATTCGCGGTGCGACGCTTCCCCGCACCGCGAATTTGCGGCAAAGCCAGCGGCGAAGCGACGAATCGCGGCGCCCTACCTCGAATCTGCGTTGAAAGCGGACAGCGGGAAGAATGAGCGGCCCGACTTTCGACCAGCCTTCGCCGGAAAAATTTCCCGCGAGTGCCCTCGCCCCGCTGCTCTCCCCGAACTCCTCTCTCGCCCTATCCCTTCTTCTTCCTCGACCGACTTCGATCTATCGACTTCGATCCGGTATTTTCGGGCTTTTGCTCCGTTTGCATACGATGTTCTTGTGGTTTTTGGGCTTTTGCTCCGTTTACATACGATGGCTCTCATAATGCTTGGATAGTTTGTTGGGGCTAATCTCTATTACATAGTTTTTGGGGCTAATCTCTCATAATGCTAATCTCTATTACATAGTTTTTTTTTGCAATGGAATTTTTGGCATTGTTTTGGGGCACGGCTTGCTTGCTTTAGCTCCTACCAAAGAGCCTACTTCGATGTATTGTGGTCTTCTCTTTGGCAATTTTGGTGATTTCTCCGTCTTTCTTGGTTCTTTGGGTTGGTTTATGTTTGTCGGATTTTTGAACGGATATTGCGGATACTCACTTGATCTTTATTTTAGTTGGCCTTGTTTTTAGATTTAAGCTTGATTTCGAATGTGTGTGTGGAATTGTGTATTTGTGTGTGCGGTGGCTAATCGTTTTACAAAGTGGAGTGCGGTGTGTGCGGTTGAATTGCGTGTGTGTGTGCGGTGCCGGTGAAGTGCGGTGGAATTGTGTGTGTAGTGCGGTGTGTTTGTGGTGAAGTGCAGTTGTGTAGTGCACTTGTGTGTGTGTTGAATTGTGTGTGCGGAATTGTGTATTTGTGTGTGCGGTGGCTAATCGTTTTACAAAGTGGAGTGCGGTGTGTGCGGTTGAATTGAGTGTGTGTGTGCGGTGCCGGTGAAGTGCGGTGGAATTGTGTGTGTAGTGCGAGTGTGTTTGTGGTGAAGTGCGAGGCTGTGTAGTGCACTGTGTGTGTGTTGAATTGTGTGTGTGGAATTGTGTATTTGTGTGTGCAGTGGCTAATCGTTTTACAAACTGAAGTGCATATCTCAAATTTCTAAAATGCTATTCCAATGGGTATTAAATTGATGATTTTTAACTATAAGTTCTATGATTATTAAACTTGAAAGAATATCTCAAGTATGAATGTTTAGTTTAATGAAGTAGTCATTTACAAAATATGAGTTCAACAATGTTAGGAAGGAGGAGCTTCACAAGCAAACAAATTATTTTTAGCTTGAATCCCATACTTCTATGGAAGCTGATGAATTGTGTGTGTGCGTTGAATTGTGTGTGTGTGTTGGAATTGTGTGGTGCGGTGCATTGTGTGTGTGGAATTGTGATTTGCGAGTGCATTGTTTGTGTTTAATTGTGAAGTGTAGTTAAGTGCAGTGCATTGTGTGTGTGGCATTGTGTTGAATTGTGAAGTGTAGTGCATTGTGTAGTGAAGTGCAGTGCAGTTTGCAGTGTAAAAAATGGGAATTGTGAAGTGAAGTGTTTTGCATTGTGTGTGCGGAATTGTGTGTGTTGAATTGGGTGTGTGTGTTGGAATTGTGTGTTTAATTGGGCGTGTGTGTTGGAATTGTGTGGTGCGGTGCATTGAAGTGCGATGCGGTATGTAGTGAAGTCCGAGTGCATTGTGTGGTGAAGTGCGGTGCGGTATGTAGTGAAGTCCGAGTGCATTGTGTGAGCTTGTGAAGTGCGATGTATTGTGTAGTGAAGTGCGGTGCGGTTTGTAGTGCGAGTGCGGTTTGTAGTGTAGTGCATGCGGTTGTAGTGCGGTGCGGTTTGCAATGTGCGGTTTGTAGTGTAGTGCGGTGCGGTTTGTAGTGTGTGAGCTGTGAAGTGTAGTGTATTGTGTGGGTACGTTTGTGCGGTGCGGTGTGTGCTTGAAGTGCGGTGCGGTGTTGTGTGTGTTTGAAGTTGGTGTTTGTGCGAGTGTAGTGTGTGTGTGATTTCATCCTCTTGTTCTTTCTATGGATGCTGAAACGGATTATTAATAAAATAAATAGCAACAGAAGTTTTATTGTAAAGCCAAGATATTTCCCTTCTCCCTAAATGGACTTGAACATCTATCTATTCAAGTGTGGCAAAATTCCTTCGCTTGTTAAATTATTAAAAGCAAGTAAATTCAATCCCTAACGGGTTTCTGCTTGGTTAGCTCTTATTACTCCTTTTTTATAGCTGGACGCATTCACACTCCTTCCAGCTGGATTAGAGAAGGGACTTTGGTTTTTTGGTTGGATTATTTATGTAGGCAAGATTCCTAAAAAATTATCTCATCATTATGTGAGCGTCAACAATTCTGTAACTTGTGTAGTGTGCCTGTAACTTTGGCTTTGTGCATTGCATTCCAGTGTGTGTTTAGTGCAGTGAAGTGTCGTGTTTTGGGTGCGGTGGAGTGTTGTGTGTTTGTGTGGAAGTGCGAGTGTAGTGCATTACACCGATGTGTGTTTAGTGCGAGTGTAGTGCATTGCAGTGTGTGTGTGTTTTTGCAGTCGGTGTGTTTGTGCAGTGCAGTGTGTGTGAAGTGTAGTGCAGTGCAATGTGTGTGCAGTTCAGTGCTGTGTAGTGCAGTTGTGCAGTTGTGTAATGCAATGTGTAGTGTTGTGTGTGTTTTGGGGTAATGCAATGTGTAGTGCTGTGTGGAAGCAGAAAATAAATTGTATAGTGATGTGAACTCGTGTAGTCGAACGTAAAATTGTCATGGAGCTTAGGCTGGGTGCTTGAGGGTGGCTCGGGTTTGCCCTTGTAATGGAGCCGCTATAGAAATGAATGGAAAATTGTGTAGTTCGGTGTAGTGCGGTGTTGTGTAGTGCGGTGTAGTGCGGTCCAGGTGTACTTGCGGTGTTGTGTAGTGTAGTGTAGTGCGGTCCAGGTGTAATGCAAGTGCAAGTGTACAAGCTATGTAAATGTTCAAAAGTTTCATTAATGAAAATAAAATACTCCTTTCCCGTGGACGTAGGTCAATTTGACCGAACCACGTAAATTTCGTGTTCTTTTACCTTAGTAGCTTTTTAAATTTATTATTTCGCAATTACAAGCACATTAGACAAGACTTTCATATGTATGTTGATTTATTTCATATTTGAAGATATTGCTGACTTGTCTCCTATTATTAGTATGACAAATAAGAATAAAGAAGTTGCCACTCCTGCACTTTGGGAGAAGGACATAAAATTAATTTTCTGCGAAGTTTGCATAGCGGAAATCGAAAGAGGCAATAGACCAAACTCTTTTTTCAGCAAGGAAGGCTGGCAAAATATAGTAACAAATTTTAGGGAGCTGACAGGCAGGGATTACGACGATCGCAGCTTAAAAATAAATGGGACCAACTAAAGAAAGAATTGAAACTTTGGAAGGACCTAAAACAAGGATCGACTGGCTTGGGCTGGGATCCGTCGAAGCGAACTGTTGCTGCTACAAAAGAATGGTGGGCTGAAAGGCTAGCGGTAAGACATTATTGAATTAGTTTTGCTTATGTTTGCACCACTTCTAATAAAAAATATTTATTCTTACAGATTTATCCTGCGGCGAGGAAGTTCAAAACAATTTGGGATAGAACCGAATTTGAGGAGAAACTCGATCGAATGTTTGCTTGGGACAATAGCCACAGGAAATACGCGATTGCACCTAGCCAAACAATGGTTGATACAACTCTCGAGGAGGTCGCCGTAGAACTTTCAAACGATTCAAGTAGAATCGTGCATATACGATCAAACCGAAATGCAATCTACAAACCGAACAAAGCGGCCCCGGATCGATAAGAAGAGGAAAAGTACTCGTTGGAAGTATGAAAGAGCAGACTTATCATTACTTGTGGAATCAGCAGATGATGCTCCACATAGAGTTCAAAAAAAGTCGTCCAGGGAGGTTGTTAGAGCTTCTAAAGGAAGACCCGGAGATTATAGGGAATCGCGATCTTTTCTTCTTTGCTATCGACCTCCTCCGGACTCTCTCCACCGAGACTTTTTCATTGCAGTTGATAGAGAGCTACGCTTAGACTACATTCGCTATTATTTTGACCGACGTACCTTGTGATATGATATGGAAGTGTTGCTTTTTCGTCTTTCGTTATTGTTGTTAACGATGTTGTCAGGACAATTTCTATTCGAATGTTCGAATGTTTGAGTTATTTCCTTTCTTAATGTAGTTCATTCATTTGCTTTCATAGTACTACTCGATTTCTATAGAGAGTAACATTTTTCTTCGAAAGGTGCATTTTATACCGTCATGAATCCAGAGGAGGTCCGACGCCGTAAGAGAAACGCAGACGATAAATATAATCGCCGCAATACTATAATACATACGTCGATCGTGAACCTTGCTACACTTCGACTCGTGTTGGAGAAAATTGGATTGGTGAAATGATTTCGTGACACCCAACGAGATTTCGTAATATCTTCCGAATGTCACATGAGGTTTTCAGAGATCTTCTAGTTGACCTAAGAACATCTCATGGACTTCATGGGTCTTATGTGACAACAGACCGTGAAGTACTTGACATCACACTATTCATACTCGTCACGAACGAGTCAATGAGGGAGCTACTGAACGCTTCCAAGCATTCGTCTGAAACAATTAATTGATATTTCTCGATTGGTCCTGCTCAAAAAAATTTATTCCACTTTCAAATAATTGATCCTACATAAATATATCGAAATATTAAAACGACTTCTAATAAACAAGTGCAATCTAGTCATTTTTCACTTCGTAATTGCTTTTCCTATTAACAGAATCAAACAGACAAGCAGCTTTCCAGTAATGTTTCCCTGCAATCGCTTCCTCAAATGCTTCTCAGGATAGCATGTACGAATTGCAGTTCTGAAGAAGATAACATTAGCATGAAGTTCGAAGAAGACAAATTGCTTCCAAACGACGCTTAGAATCTCGACTTACCAAATTCAACTTTAGCGGATATATATATACTTAACCGCCTTTCGCAAAAAATGCTATAAAAATGTCAGCGGGAGACTTTCATTGACGAAAATGGGGATCGAGATACCACCGTCGGGCGCCATAACGACGCCGCGATTGATCGAGAAGGCGACGAATTCGACAGCCCAGGAAGTGGATCCGCGCATCCTCAAGGCCATTAAGCTAGCCGTCCGCTTCTCCGATGAGGAGATCCACGCCGCCGTCGATGCCTTAATGGATCAAATGAAGAAGCCCCACTCCCAGGTTCGTTTTTTCAGCTTCTACTTTTGATAAAATGTTCTCAATTTTCGGGCATTTGGAAAACGATGAATTGGGATGGTGAATGGAAAGAGTTATATTGCTTATAGTGAATACAAATTGGTTAGGTTTGATGATTTGCTTGGCGTTGGAGAAGCTGCTATATGGCTTAGTTTCCGTTGAATGAGAGGTTTCTACTTTGGATGACATTAGTTTGAATTCGGGATTTTAGGACTAGTATTTAGTTTAGGATTAGCACCCTGTTTTGTTCGCTTGACAGGATTGTACCGTAAACTAGTTGTTGGAGTTCAATTTTAGTTCTCGCCCATTAAGTGAAATTGAGAACGGGGGAATGCTTGAGGCGTGAGAGATGTGTTTTTCGGGGGAAAAAATAATTTGCTAGAGTAGAATTCCCTGAAAGAAATAATAATGATAATAAGAACTGCGCTCTTTATCTGCAGTATGTTCTTGTTTTCCCTTACTAGCCTTTGATTTCAAAGCTTTTGTTCTTTCATGGATGTTGTTGAGTCTTATAAAGATTCATTTGAAATGTGTCATTCGTGAAGGGGTAATGATTAGCTAAATTGAGATTCAGGAGGTGGTGAACAAGATGATATCTAAAAGGAACTTAATAACGTGGTGGATTATGCAGCAGATTCTCTTGGGCTGACATTTTATAGTTATGTTGTTATTGCACAAAATTGGCTCTTTTTTTCCTTGGAGAATAAATCATGTATAGATCTTTACTAAGCTTTTTTTTTTTTCGTGCCTTTCTCTACCATTTTCTGCTAACCTGAAGTTACAGTTGGTTCTGTCATGGTGGGGGATGAAATTATGATATCTGCTGTTCTATATCATTAAAAAAAAGTGAAAATGATTGGTTCCTGTTATTGGTCCCATAGTTGGAATGTGAAGTTTTTGATTCCAAGCTAAATGCTTTGGGTTAATTACAGTGTTCCTTTCTATCAGCATACTAATTTTTTTTGCTTTTGAGGTGCAGAAAATGTACTAGTACTTTTCCTTTTGATTATTCTTCTTTTTTCTTTAATTTTGCTACGGTTTGTAAGTTTAGATGCCTACAGTGAGAACTTCGTCACCAAGTAATGAGATCATTTTTGTTCATGGTGTGGTCCTTGAGGAATATTCATACTGATTTTTTAAATTTAATCCTCTATTTTATTATTGATGTACTGCAGGTGCGCTATCTTGCAGTTCTTATTATTGATGAATTGTTCATGCGTTCAAAGCTTTTCAGAAGCCATTTTGTAGTCAATTTGGATCAGTTCTTGAGTTTAAGTGTTGGTTTTAGGAAAAATCTTCCTCTACCTCCCCCTTCTTCAATTGCTACAAATTTGCGCTCAAAGAGCATAGAACTATTGGAGAAATGGAATGCCTTTTTTGGAATCCATTACAAACAACTCAGATTGGGTTTTGATTACCTAAAGGATACTCTAAGGTATCAGTTTCCCAATCGTCTTGAAAATGCTGCTCGACTGGAACAGGAGAGGAGAGAAAGGCACCTCAGAACAATGCAAATTCTGCTAAATAAATTTGAATATCTGAAGGAAAACTTCTCCTCTATCAAATTTGATATTCAGTCAACTGTAGATGAAATAAAAGAATGTTTGGAGATTGCTAATGTCAAAGAAGGAAACACCCTTGATTTCCCTGTTAATGATGATGAGTTCGAAGAACTCAACTCCCTTGCATTACGCCAAATTCGTCTGGAATCTTTGAAGGAGGGAGACAAGGTTCAGGAAAACAGCGAAAACAAGGCAATCTTTGATGTGTTAAGGGAAGCACACAAGCTTCTAATCTCAAAGCATATGACAGCCGTGCAAGAGTGGATATCTATACTCATCAGAGTGGATGCAACTGATAACAAATTCAGAGATACTGCATTAAAAGAGTTCATCGATCTCCGCAATCTCATTCAATCGCTCAAGACAAAATGCACTGATTTGGGCATTACTCTTAATCCTAGCATCACTCAGAAAGAAGATGAAGATTTATGGGAAGAAGGAAAGATAGAAGCTTACAAGCCTGAGGACTTCCTCACTGAACCATCCACAAAAGAAAGCAGAGATACAGCTTCTTCATCGGAGAGCAAGTCTACTGTTGGTAGTTCAGTTACTGACAGAGAAAAGCTCTTAGCTGAAGCGCCTGTGTTGACATGGAGTCCTTTTCTACTTGACAATCACAGCACACAACGCGATGTTTTAGCTAACCAGAGGGGCTTAGAGATTGAGGGTCACTGGGGTAGAGTCGACCCAGATGCTGTGATCCCTGCAGAAAAGATTGCAGAGCTTAATGTTCAGTATGTAGTGTATAAAGAGCAACCAGTTGAGATCCCACCTTGCCATGCACCTCTTAAAAAGGGAGGCCTTTGCCAGAGAAGAGACTTGAGGGTGTGCCCTTTTCACGGACCTATTATACCCCGAGATAATGATGGCAATCCAATCAAGCCAGGGTTTCAGACTGGAGCAAGTGATACTCGTCTTCCTTCTGAGGAAGACGGTGAGCCAACAAGAAAAGAGTCTTCTACAGAGCAAGCAGACCTAAAAGGCTCTCTTTTTCCAGGCAAAGAAGTGATGGAAAAACTCGCAAAACAGGCATTGAAGAACGTGCATGAGCGAGATAGAGAAGCAAAGGCGATGAAGCGAGCAAAACTAGCAAAGGTTCGCAAGCACAATGAAGCAGTATTACGAGATGCTGCGATGGCTTCCACGTCCTATTCAGAAGCTTTTGCTGAGCCTGCTGTTGAAGCATTAGGTGATAAAGGAGCTGGCTCAAAGGTGAAGAAGACAACACTGGCATCAATGTTGAAAAAGAAAGTTACTGCGAAAGACAGAATAGCTGAGAAGCTTTTGAGCTCCCGAGCAACTGAAGCTTCAAGCAGACAGCTTAGAATGGGTGAGGATTCGAAGTACAGGGAAGCCTTCCCAAACCAATGGTAGGCAATTTTTATGTTCTTTCAATCTGCCTTGATTTATCTCTTGCACGTATGAGTCTGGTGTGGGCAATTTCAGGAGGCTGGCTGGTTGTTTGTTTTATGCACTTCGAACACAGTTGTTTTTGGACAAATGACCACTTTGCCCTTGTATAGTAAAACTGTTTGTAACAAAACTATCATAGTTATATATTTGATACTTAAGAAGCAAAAATAGATCCTATGTCAAGTAATTTGTTGATCAAGAGACTGAAGAGCCTGTTGTAGAAAAGCATACTAGTTTGCTAATTATTTATGCTGTAAATTTTCCTTTTTTTTGTGGGTAATCTCATTCCCAACCTTTTTAGTTTTGTTATTTAGTCTTTTGTTTGGTTTTTACTTGTAAAAAATTTAACTTTCCTTTGGATTATGTGCATTAACTTTTTCAAAGTTTGTGTTTTTATAGATTATATGAACTCATGTGACCATCAATTTTCATTCGTGGCCTGATGAAAATTATTTCTGAAGTATATGGCTTTGTATTTGTGCTTTATAACACCTTGTTTTATATTTTTTTTAATAAAATGTATATTCTTCTTGCCTAAAATGAGATTTTTGATGGCATATCATAACAAGTTTTTATGTTTATTAATATGCAATTCACTTTTTTATAATTATTATTATATCATCCCATTCCTTACTATTTAGATGATATTCTTTTGAGTGAATGTTCCATTAACAGAAAAGAAATCTTCAGTTTAGTAACGTTATGTTAGGGCAACTTACATACATATATCATTATCACCCAATTCCTATGAATTTACATATCTTAACATCACTTTTCCTTTTTAACATTTATATCGTCCAAATCTTTCGTGTCACATAAATAATGTCACATCTTTTAACTTGAAGAAAAGAGTATAATGCACCATTTTATCATTTTATGTATAGAAAGGGGAAGAAATATTACATCAGGACTCCGCACGTAGAGTTACGTGCGGAGTCCAATAAAATAACTCCACGTGGAAGTGAAAGAAAAACAAAATAACGGTGCGGTAACACGAGAGTAACACGGGGGAATATTCTCTTCGTGTTATTCCACATTATTAAGTGTTATTATGGTCGTTTTGATGTATTATTGTGTTATGAGAATATTCTCGGTGTTATAATAATACAATAACACATCAATAACACCTGAATAACACATAATAACACCTGAATAACGCGAAATAACACTGGGAGAATATTTTCTATGTTACTAGGTCGACAAGGTAATATTCCCCACGTGCTATTCAGGTGTTATTGTGTGTTATTCATGTGTTATTGTGTGTTATTGTGTTATGAGAATATTCTCTGTGTTATAATAACACAATAAAACGCTAATAACACATCAAAATCACCACAATAACACTTAATAATGCGGAATAAAATGACAGGAATATTCTCCCGTGTTACCACGCTGTCTTTTTTATTTTTTTGTTACTTCCACGTGGAGTTATTTTATTGGACTCCGCACGTAGCTCTACGTGCAGAGTCTTGATGTAATATTTTCTCTAGAAAGGGAGAATGATTGTAATGAAAACATTAGATAAAATGTTATATTTTAAGCTTTGAATGGCTAAAATGTTATATGTAATTTTTTGGTGGTTGATATTTATAAAGTCTTCTGAATTTTTCCTTTTAATTTTCATTGAAATATAAATAAAATTTAATAATAAAACATTAGTATTAATTTATTAAATAATTGAATATATATATATATATATATATATATATATATATATATATATATATATATATATATATATATATATATATATATATATATATAGTGTTAATAATATTCACAATATGTTTACATGTATTTTTTTTTTAATGCTACATGTAAATTGTTTGGTGAAGCTTTAAGAAAACAAAATTGGTTTATGAGTTGATTTATATTGCTTAATGATTAAAATTTAAAAGTTAATTAAGCTTAATTAAGTTAATATTTATTGATAATAATTTAAAAATATACATATTAAATTCCTAAATTTCTATTTTTAGGTGGATAACATCCAGATCTTTAATATTAATTAAAAAATATCATAATTATTAAAATTTTACTTGTTTTTTAAAAGTTAAATCACTAAATTTTTCTTTAAACAAACAGCAATATTGCTAAATAAATAAAATTTAATTAAAAGGGAGAGACGGCGAGAGCGAGTTGTGTTGAGTGAGAGAAAATCGAAGCGGGAGGGAGACGCCGACAGAGGGAGGGGAAGGCGGTGGATGGGAGAAAGGTTAGGGGAGGCGCAACGTCGGCGAGGTTCGGTTGCTTAGTTCCGTTGGTCATTGTCATGGAGCCAATCAAAGATGGTATGATGTCCTACTTTCTTCTGCTTTCCCTTTCTTTTCTTTTTTAATGTTTTGTCGAGCTTCTTCCACGGAGGTGGTGCCGGCTGTAGTTTGATAGAACTTACTCAAATCAAATGACATTTTACTGGTAATAACCTTAGTAAATGTGTTTTCACTATTTCAACTTTAGTTAAGAATTTTAAGTTGGATTTTTTAATCTAATGTGGCATAGGTTGAATTAAATAGGTATTTTGATCATGTTGAAGAGAGTTAAAAACAAGTAGATCAGTTAAACAGGATTAATTTGCCACATGGAATAAGTTTTCGAAGTACATAGTGATCTCGCCAGGAAAATAAAGTCGGGAAAGCTATTTGTCATATTCTTTAAGTAATTGAGAAAATAGCTACTTGAAACCGAGGATCTTTGAATTAATGAAAGGGACTCGGTATTTGGTATCAAGGTTACTTGAAGTTCTCAATTTTACTCTTTCAAATCTGAATTTTCCCATGTTGCAACGCTTCTCGGCAGCCCAAAGCAAACTTGTTGGACTTTATTAGAATTTGTCTGGTGAAATCGATTGCTGCTTTACTTAAACTAGTGCTTTTACTTCGAATTTATCATAAGTTCTCTGTATAATTAGAGAGTTATAGGGTAGTTAAATTTTTTCATGCTATAACAAACATTTATTAAAGCAATTTAATTGCATTTTGATTGGACAAATGTTGCCTTTTTATAGTATTTTGGTTTTGATCCATGACTATAAATAGGGTATTAGAGGGTGAGCCTGATAGATTCAATAAGTTACATCTATTTTGCACTTTATGGAAATTTACTAAAATATTTGTATCTGTATGTTCTTTTTCTCTCTCCTCTTTTTCTCCTTAACTTGACCCGTACTTATTAGTATAGTTCTAGTGTCACTCATGAAGAAGTTTGGATCTAATATTCTATAAGATACGGTAAGCATGTATTGATGCCTAGAACAAACAATAAATCATTTATAAGAAAAATATGAGTTTGAGAACGCTTTGTCCTTTCTAAGAAATTGAATCAAATGGTAAATCATCTTACAAAAATGACGCAAGGAATTTTGTAGCTCTTCCAATAAAATTTCTCTCTTATTCACCATCTCTGAGAATGCAACTTCAGCAATTTATCACATCATCATTGACTTCATTTCCCTTTGTCAATATCTCTTGAATAACCATCATCATATTAAATAGAGAATCTAGAAAAAAGATAATATTCCTCTTTATCCCAAATAAATTTCTATTACGCTCACAAAATGTCTTCTTTGGTTAGATAATGGAGTCTCAACTTTCACCGAAGTTCAAAATCCTTATTTTGAAAGCTTATAAGGGGAAGTTGGACTCGTGCTTTATTCGAGTCAACAAGTTTCTTATTATAACTGATTTTAAGTGTCAACTACTCTTCATAACATCTAAGAAAGCACCTTGAAAATGGTTCTCAAGGCTTCGTCTCGAGAGCATCAAAAGTTTTATGATGTTTAAGTGATTTCCTATCCATAGTTTGCTAGGGCACAGTGATCCCTAAAAAACTCACAAGCCTCATTGAATATTAGACAAGAAACAAACAAATGCCTCTGACATTTTATTATTCATTTGATGAATGTCAAAGATTTATGACTTATTCTCATCTAAGCAACACTTATCTAAGGTCCTAGAAAAAGAACATTCATATATGTACTTGGATTGCAACAATCAAAGGCCTTGGTTGATTTGTCAAAACTCACAATACTATGTAAAAGCGAAAGAGGATAACAATGACAAAATTTATATTCTAAGAACTAGGCATTTTGAAGTAGGAGCTGGAGCGTCAGAAACGTCCATGAGAGCTTTTCCTTTCTCCTCTCCATTAGAGGGATGTGATTCTTTATCGACAGAAGGAAGAGGAACTGATTCTGGAGCAGGTTTGGTTCCATTCTCGGATGAAAAATCTGAAAGCTCAATAGGAGAGTGGTGACTAGCTTTAGCCGTTGCAGGCAGATCAAGATATGCGGAGTTAGGAGGACGACAATCAGTCGATTGTGATGCGGATGGATTGATGTCGATTAGTGGCTGAACGTTTGATGTTCCCGCTTCATTTCCAGAAGCCTCACCTTCAGAGGCACTCGATCTCAGTATAGATGGCGTTCAGTTTGCCTCACCTGCATTTGATGGAAAATATTTTGAGTTTTGTGTAACATTAGTGATTTCCCCGGTTAACACATTTTGTATCACGACAATCACTTTAAATTTACAAAAAAATAAAGTTCGCACCTGTGGCATATGTGTCAGCGGAAGCCACCTCAGATTCCCCTTGGATTTGACCCTTCTTTGAAAGGGCAAGCTTACCTTTCGATTTTCTCTTGGAAGCTTTCTCCTCTGCTTCCTTCACATGGATAGCCTCTTTGACATCCGAGTCCTTCCATTGATTCTCTGTCATCCGACCAAACCTATCCGGTTGCATGACCCGATCGACAGTCTTTTTGTCGCTGTACTAAGGAATGAACAATGTTTGTCTCTCAATTTTCGCCCCGTCAAAAACCAGATGCTTCGAAGGCATCTTAGTTCTGCTCACTAGCAACTTCTAAGGGGTGACGCTGATTCCCGAGCTGCTTGAGCAAGATCCGACTAGAGAATGCTTTCTATAATCCCAAAACTTGGATTCTAAAATTGGCATAAAATTGGGCGAGACCATCCTTGTCAATATTGAATGAAAAATAGTAGTTAAACAAGTCAATCAATCATGATATGCCCTAATGGTGTCAAAAGATGACAAACACCATGATCGCGACGATCGAGTTTGGCAAGACTTGCGCGGAAATTACTCCGTATCAATTGAAAGCACCATTTAGCTCGATACATAGTGGTAGCCTCTGACCACATCGTAATTGGTCCCAATAGAACACTAGATCATATCCAAACCTGCTTGTTGCCCGATCAGAACCCCTAATAGCCCGAAGCTTCACAACATCGTCGAATACATACTCCATCAACTTTAGCACGTCATCTTCAGTTAGGACAGAAGAATCAACTACCACGTAAGTGTCAAAAACCTGAGAGTACTTACGAGCCATAAGGGAAAAGGAAAAATGGGAAGGGTGATAAATTTGGAAAAGTCTCAAGCACGGTGCTCTTTAACTTATTTATAATAAGGGTGTGTAAGTCGAAACACCCAAAGGGTCATCATTTCAAATACTTCGATATTCAAAAAACATATCACACCATATTATGTTAATAATAAAACATAAAAATATAATAAATTGTTTTTTACAAAAATCATTACATGAAACTATTCAGAAAGTAAATATTTGACAAAAGAGTCTTCAACCACCACTTGAGCCGGCCATTTAAATAATAACCCTTCGCCTAACATAAAATAGTTCCCCCAATCGATCTCTTGTTGCGTTCAGCAGATCGACGGCTCTGTCCAAAGTTCTACCACCTTTTCACGAAGAGAGTGTACTCCTTCCATTCTGTTGACTCAAGCTATCTAATCCTCTGGCCACATATTCAAAAGAATCAACCATTTCATTTGCTCTACGCTCCAACAACCCGGAAGACTGCTATTGACCACCGTCTATCCCTCAGAAAGTGATAAAAAGATCACCTAGCTGATTAACGATATCATCGATCGATTGCTGAATATCTTTAGTCGAATGTTGAAACAGAGTCTGTAACAGCATCGATCGATCGAATACCCAAACCAGACGGAACTCCAACATTTGGACCTACGTCAAGGTACAATGTGAAAGAGGAAAATTTTAGATTAAAAGCATCCAGTCAATCATACCTGACAACTTACCTAATCTCGAGGAAGCTATGGGTAAATCTTAGATAAAAGCATTATTCTTCTGCACTTCAGGCGAGGGAACGTTGGAGATTACCGTTGTGCCAAATTGTTTCAGAACACCAACTACCTCATGGGTGATTGGATCAACTCGACGAAACTCTTCCTCAACGATCAGAGAATAATCCACGGGACGAGTCGAAGACCCTTGACCTTTCTTCACCATCAATACTTTTATGGCTGATCGCGGGGCCATCAAAAGATGCAACTTAATCGTTTAAATCGATTGCATGTTGCATTTTTTCTTCCTCACAACCACCATCTTCTTTTTTTTTCGTTTCTAGGATAAGGAAGAGGCTGAGGAGGCAGCTAGAATTCTTCGTAAGCCATTCAGGGCGCATCATCATCAAAACGATTTAGAGCTCTCGCGTCAGACACGATGGCATGTGACATCCAATATCAGAGTGTGGAGGGAAGAGACTCCACTGACTCCATTTATAAAGGTTTTATGGATACAAAAAACTAAGTAGTAATCATTATGCTTTGATGAAATTTAATCAATCATTTTCTTGTCCTTATTGTAGTTAACTAGGAGCAAGAATTTGGAGAACTAATATGTATACAAGAAAAGTGTTAGCACAAATCTTAAAGGGATCAAGTGCTTCGAAGGAAACACACTCGATCGGAATTTCACACGGAGGATCATCAGGCGGCCGACTAACTTAGCACATTTACCCTGGAGATCGATAATTCCATCGAACCTAAACAATAGGTGGAATCGGCCGATCGACAGAATCAGTAAGAGTTTAGGCGACCAACAACTAGAAATATTAATTTGTTGTCCTACCATGTATTATATCCAATGGTCACAACTATTCATGAAAGTTGTGTCCATTCAACCATTTGTATTATAGAGGTAGTTATATTAACCACCCGAAAATATAAAAAAAAGACAAAAAATACCCTTAAACTGATGAGTGAAGGACGATAACAATGTAATTGTAAACTTAAGCCACCTATGATTATAAATAAGAGTTGTTTTATGAATGAAGGGTTACACACTTGTTTCTTTGAAATTAATAGTCTCATTGTCTCATTTCTTTTTCGTGCCCTATTTCTCGAGGTGTACCTACCCTAAGACAATTTGTGATTTAACATGCACAAATTTTTTAAATTATAAAAAATATATTATATAAGAATTTAGGATTTGCATGGCTGAAAAAGGTTATAAAAATGCACATAAATGAATTTAATTAGTAACATCGCAACTTTCACTTTCTAAAATCAACAAATCAGTCAATTTTATTTAACTTCTCATTCAAGGTTTCTAACTAAGATTTCATGGATCTAGTACAGCTTACTTAATAAAAGAAAAAAACATAAAGGTCCCTCAATCTCAAATGCCAATGTTTAAAGTTATAATAAGATAACATCAACAACAACAACAACAACAACAACAAAACCTTAATCCCACTAAGTGGGGTCGACTACATGAATCCTTTTTCTCTATTGCGTCCTATTTAGTGTCAAATTTTCATTTAATTCTAATAAATTAAGATCAATTTTTATGCAATAAGCCCAAGTATTCCTAGGTCTACCTCTGCCTTTCTTGACATAAGTTGAATCTAAAACATCTACTCTCCTAATCAAATCATCAGGTGGTCGATGTTTAATGTGACCAAACCATCTAAGGCGACTCTCTCTAATTTTTTCCGTCACTGGTGCAACACCAACCTTATTACGGATATATTCATCTCGCATTTTGTCTCTAAGTGTAAAGCCACTCATCCACCTACTCATTCTCATCTCGACAACACTTAACTTAGCATTATATTTCTCTTTTAAAGGCCAACATTCAACACCATAAAGCATTGCAGGTCTCACCACCATCTTATAAAATTTTGCTTTCAGTCTTAACGGTACTTTTCTATCACACAAAAGGCCGGACGCATTCCTCCACTACAACCAACCAACCTGAATTCTACTATTAACATTCCCATCTATATCACCATCGCTTTTAACAATAGACCCGAGATATCTACATCATTCACACATTTTAATAATTTGATCACCCAAAGCTACACTTCTGTCACTAGAGCTACTACTTCTAAAATTACATTCCATGTATTCAATTTTAGTTCTACTCAAACGAAGGCCTTTAGACTCCAAGGTAGACCTTCTTGATTTAAGTTTTTCCTGAGCTTTTTCTCTCACCTTATCCACGAGGAGGATATCATGAGCAAAAAGCATACACCTAGGTACATCCTCTTGTAAATGCCAGTAAGACCATCCATAAATAAAGCAAAAAGATATGGGCTTAAAGCCGATCCCTGATGTAAACCAACAGAAATAGTAAAATATTTGGTCAATCCTCCTTCAGTTCGAACACATAACAGCTCTACTATACATATCTTTAATGACTTGAATATAAGTCATATCAACTCCTTTCTTCTCAAGAACTCTCCAAAGAACATCTCTTGGAACCTTATCGTAAGCTTTTTCTAAATCAATAAAAATTAAATGTAGATCCTCCTTAATATCTCTCAACTTCTCCATCAAACCTCTCAATAAATGTATAGCTTCCATAGTAGACCTGCCCGGCATAAATCCAAATTGATTATGGGAATCTTAGTAATACGTCTTCACCTATGTTCAATTACCCTCTCTTAGTAATTTTAAAGTATGACGCATCCATTTAATTCCTCTATAATTTGCCCACTCTTGTGCATCCCCTTTATTCTTAAAAATGGGGACCAAAATACTCTTCATCCACACCTCATACATCTTTTTAGTTTTTAAAATAATTTTAAAAAGTTTAGTAAGCCAAGAAACTCCCAAATCACCTAAATATTTCCACACTTCAATTGGGATATCATCAGGTCCTACAGACTTTCCACCCTTAGTTTTCTTTAAAGCCTTCTCAACTTTTTTTTTTACTAATGCGACGATAAAAATGTAACTTATTATTATTATTAACGATATTAAGATTACTAAGGTCGATCTTATTTTCAGAATCTTCATTAAAAAATTTATCAAAATAACTCACCCATCTATGCTGAATATTAAAATTACTTTTTGATTTTCATCTTTAATACACTTTACTTGAGTTAAATCTTTACTTTTATTTTCTCTTTATTTGGCTAGTTTATACATATATTTTTCACCCTCATTAGTATCTAACCTGTTATCAAGATCACTAAAAGCATAATTTTTAGCGTCACAGATTATTCTTTTAGACTCTCTGCAGGCCGTTTTATATTTTTCTCATTTCTCTACACTTTTACATTTAAACCAATTTTTATAACATAACTTCTTATATTTTATCTTTTCTTGCACATTATTATTCCACCACCAGCTATTTTTATTTGTAGAAACTTTTTCTTTTGATTCTCCAAATATATCTTTTGTCACGTGTTTAATAGTATATGTTACTTTTTCCTACATAACATTTGCTTCTTCATGAACATTCCAAATGTTTAAATCTTGAATTTTACTCATAAAAATAATTTTATTTGTGTCTTTTAGGTACCCCATCTAATTTTACGATGTTGAATCCGAATATTTTTTATTTTACAACTCTTCATCTTAAAATCTAGAACTAATAATTGATGTTGGGTAGTTAATTTCTCACTTGGAATAACCTTATAATCCTTACAATCTCGACGATCTTTTCTTCTCATAAGAAAATAATCAATTTGTGCTTTATTAGATCAATTCTTATAAGTAATAACATGCTCATCACTTTCTTGAATAAAGTATTTGTAATAATGAAATCATACGCTAAAGAAAAATTTAATATGACTCTAACTTCTTCATTAATCGATCCATAACCGTAGTCACTATGAATATTTCTGAAATCTTCTACCACTCTACCGATATGTCCATTTAAATCTCTTTCAATAAAATTCTTTCTACAAGAGGTATCAAGTATATTAAGTCTTCTAAGTCATTCCAGAATTTATCTTTAGAGCCTATATCTAATCATACTCTAGGAGCATTGACCCGACCGCAATTACGCAAGTAAAAGAGCTTATAAAATTATGCAAAACTTACCCCAAATCAGATTAAGTGGTTAATGTACGATAATTAAAGATTAAAGTTTTTATAAATATAAATATAAATCGTACACTGGGGGTACTACGCAAGTATACGTATCGTTTCAAGTAATATAGAGTTTTCTTTTTAAAACCCCGAATATCGATCCCACGAGGAAACTATGTAAAACAAAGAAAGAAAGTTTAATAATAATGATAAATTTACTTAAAAACTAATCAACTAAAAATAAAAATTTGCAAATTACTCAAGTAGAAATTGCAAGTAGGTAATTTTAAATGCTTTAACACTATTAACAAAGATTCTTTCTTCATACGAAATATTTCATGATTAGTAGACATTTAAATTAGTTTGAGAACTTTGAGAATGTGATATTGTGACAAATAGGAGCATATATATTCTTTAACTCTTTCTGCAAGCAGCAATGAACATTGACTAGTTTTAAAGATTGGTTCAGGATGTATTGTTAGTAGTAAGGACTAATTCTAAGCTGTCATTTCTAGATTACCCCAGGGTGCCTATGGTCGGGCCTACTAGTGACCCATCTCCTTTCTTTTAAACCAAATTGATAGAATTTAGCCTGTCACTCTAAAAACATAATCAATTCCACGCTCTTCAAAGATTATCTCCCTATTTATTTGCACCTCCCTCTTCAAGGATTTACAATCTACCTTTCCAAGAGAAATGTGATACATACAAGTTAAGAACTCTTAGCCCATGGTCAGATCTTAAGAATTCTCCACAAATTTTAACGATACAATAGGTCAATTTGTAGGTTAAATGAAGATCATATAAAATATCATCACAAATTATGAAAGAAGAAAAAGCAAAGTTCTCAAAACCAAATTAAATCCTTAACTAAATCATTTTATATTCGTAGGGAGAAAGAGAAGAAGACTACTCAGAAAACATTGGATTCACACAACAAATCATATTTATATAACCCAAATTCAAAGTACAAAACTTAAGAACCAAATTATAAATACTTATCTGAAATGATATTCAAGCAATTCTTCAAAGTTTCTCTGACTCCAATTGACTTTTACAAGACTCAAACTCCAGCAATCACACTAAACTCTTACTAAAGTAAGAAAAAGTAAAGAGAAAAACACTCCACACTCTTCTTAAATCTTTAACACAATAACAACACTCTCACACAGACACCTTTTTCTATAGAATAGTTTTATATTTATAGAGCTTCAAAAATGACCAAGGGTTGCTTAAGACACCTCTTCAAAATTCGACCATATTCAACGAATCTTCTAGAAAATAACTGTGGCGCCTAGGCGCCAGCTTCCTGCGCGAATGAACGCGTCCCTTCATATTTGAGTCATACCTCTTCGTTGAAAAACTGATTCCCTGTGTCTTTATTCATTGTATCTTGTTTATAACATGTGAGAATTTGTCCAGAGACTTCTAGATTGATTTTGAAGCATCAATAACCGTCACATAACTGTCCAAGAATTCTCTAGAATCCACTGCTGTGTCTGGCGCCTAGGCGCCAGGATCAGTTTTTTTTACTTTTTTCTTCACTAGGCTCATTTTTGCTCATTTTTCTCTTTTTTTACTCTTTTCTTTTCATAAACTCATTTTCTTGTACCTGTAACAAAAAACATAAGAAATACCCTTCATTAAAGCGTAATCTTCTTAAAATATTAATTAAAAATGATATAAAATTTTAGGTAATTTTAAGGTGGATCAAACATAAGCACTTTTAATATTAAAAATCTTAGTATCAATAATAATCTTAAATGCTATAATTTTATCTCTAACTCTATTAATTTTTACAATATTATTTTTCAAACTTTTATCTATAATTACATCTACATCATTTGTACTGCGACTCTTACCAGAATACTATAGTTTAAAATCTAAGTTATCAATCTCCTTAGCTTTTTCTCCAACCTATTTAGTTTCTTGAATATGTAGAATATTTATCTTTCTATGAATCATAATATCAACTAATTCCATTAATTTACCATTGAGAGTACCTATATTCCAAGATCCTATTCTAATACTAGTATCATAGACTATTTATTTACTCGCATCCGTCCGTTGTGTGGGAACTCTTGCTTATTTGACACTATAACCGGGCGCCGGTGTAGCGGCCCTTGCACACTTTCCGCTGTATTCAGGCCATACAACGCGTAGCTTCTAGGGGACTCCCTAACACTTACACAATGATCAAAAGAATTCTTGTCATGATTTTTTTTCGACAAGTTTAAGCTGGCTATCGACTACTTAGCGCAACCCTCTACTTTTCATATCCGGGCTTGGAACCGACAATGACAGTGTTATAATAAGATAACATCAACTTCACTTTCAATCTTCAAACTATAGAGCTCAGGAACGACATCTTCAAAAATTGGAATTGTTGATGTTCTAAAGATAAATGAAGAAACTAAAAAAAGTAAAGAAAAATTTTTGATTAAAGTAGACAAATTTAACTAATATTAAACGAGTAAACTGTCCAATTTTGTATTGTCCTAAGTCTTTTTGGTGGTTCAACCAAAAGATAAGATGATAAATTTATGTGCATTAGAAAAAAAGAAGAAGATGATATCAACTTATCAATGCCTCAAAATATGATCGAAAAAGAGGCCAACAAGTATATTGCTACCACATTATTAGTTGAAAAGATATTATATCCTTGAAAATTTTGCTGATAAATTCCTCCAACCAGAAACAACAAAAATCTCAGATGTAACATTGCACTAACTACATGTTAGCCTACATAAAAGTACATAGGTTAGTTCCAACTTCAATAAATCTATACAACAAGACCACAAGAAAGAAAAATAAGCAGGTGGAAATATGAAATCACCGTCATAAATAAACTAAAAATGTTAATAAACTAAAAAATTAGCAATCAACCAAGATATCTAAAGATAAATTTGAAGTTTACCTATTAACAAGTGGCAATGTTTATTAGTTTAACTTCGTAAAATAAGATTTGGAAGTGAGGTAAAAAACAATGGCGATTAGTTAAGAGATGGAACACGAATTAATTTTTTTTACCCATACTAGTTTAATCCCACTGGAAGATGCCATGAACACACCTCATGATGAACAGTCGATCAAAACTACAAAAAACTTTTCATTTCTCTTTTCTGCAGGGAGATGAAATGACAGTTGACATAATAATGGAAATGTATCAAGCAATGGTGAGTTGAAATAGAAGGTGCAAAACTATAAATTTTCACAAGGGAAAAAAGTTGTAACTATTTTTATTCTCCATCACTCATCAAAAGTAGACTATATGGTAGCTTTGAAGCAAAAGTTAATCATAGCCAAATACAATGAATAAACAAACTTGGTATACTAATTTTCTAGGTTAATGGTAAAGTTTAGGCAACACATCAAAATCAGCATGCTGACTATGTAATTAAGATCTTATGAAGCAATAACATTGCTCAACCACAAAACTAATAGCAAAAAATTAAATTCATTTCCATCCATACTCCAATGAAATAGAAATTGTTCATAAATGCTTTCTCATTTAGCAAACTGGTAATTAAGCTAAGATTTCTAAATAAATAATAATAAAAAAAACAGATAACCTTAAGAGTAAACTTTCTATGTGTCGCATCTTCATCATCTGCATAATAAGAAACTTCATAGTTTTGACATTCAACAAGATCAGTGAATGACAAAAGAAAGTTCAAAGCTCTGACGTTCAACATGATAAGCGAACAACAAACTCAGGGTTTGATCAAGCAAGAGAGTGCGAGAGAGAGGGAGAAAGAGAGAGAGAGAGAGAGAGAGAGAGAGAGAGAGAGAGAGAGAATGGTTTGGTCTTAGAATATACCTGGAAGATGCCATGTATCCATGAGGCGATACCAAGAGGTAAGAGCAAGACGCGACTGAGTAATAAGTGGGTGTTTGAAATTGTGTTTGAATCATTTTGATGAATTGTATAAATTTTTGAGGTGTTTCAGATTTGTGTCTCATAGAAAATAACTAGGAAAAGCTAGAAAATTCATCAATAAACACAACATAGTAATGATATCCTTGATTAGATGAAATTGGGGAGGGACCCCATACATCAGAGTGTATAAATTGGAAAGGTACATACAAATTCAAATAAGCTTAAGGAAAAGATAAATTGTGGCTTTTGTTGTAGTTGCAACTCTCACTCAACGAAGACATGTTGGGAATTACAAGTGCACGATTAACCTTGGAGATGAGACAGATGACTCATGGATGGGGATGGCCGAGATGCTTGTGCCATAGAGCGGAAACAAGAGTGGATATGTGGAGAGCTTTAGGTAGTGCTGTTGAACGAGAGGTTGGAGCCGAGGTAGAAATTGAGTACAATCCTCTCGAAATGTTTCCTGAAGGATCACCCGATTTGTCTGTGGATCAATGATATGGAAACCAACATTATTAAAAAATATAGAGAGATTGGTGGTTACTTTGTGAATGGATACGAAGGGTGAATGCCAAATTTGAGAAAGAAAAGACTTGCGCTTTGGCGGCAAGAGAATGTCGTTGTCATAATGTTGGACTACGACGGATTGTCCATTATCTACAAGGACTTGTTCACCTTCCGTTGTAGGAGTAGCCATTTGCAAATGATTGAAGTCAGATGTGAGGTGGGTAGTAGCATTTGAATCGAGGACCCATGGAGATGTAGATGCTTGAAGGGCTCGAGTGGAGTATGTGTAGTCCAGGTTCTGTCGGTGCCAACAGGTTGAAGCGGAGTGACCAATTTTATGGCAGATTTGGCATGTAAAGGAGGGATTAGATTGGGAGCGGCCATCAAGTGTGTGCTGATTTGGAGGGTTCTGGGATTTTCCATTACCACGAGAGTAGCTTCCACGACCACGAGCGGTTGATAATTTGTTGTGAGGGCTAGTTGAGGGTTGGGATTTTGATCGACCTTGACGGAATCATTTGCGTAATTAACTTCTTCACTGTGCATTACAACAACAACAACAACAACAACAAAGCCTTAATCCCACTAAGTGGGGTCGGCCATATGAATCATTTTTCTCCATTGTCTCCTATTTAGTATCATATTTTCATTTAGTTCTAATTAAATAAAATCATTTTTTATACAATAAGCTTAAGTCTTTCTAGGTCTACCTCTGCCTTTCTTAACAGATGTGGAATCTATATCTACTCTTCCAATCAGATCATCAGATGATCGACGTTTAATGTGACCAAACCGTCTAAGATGCTCTCTCTAATTTTGTCCATCACAGGAGCTACACCAACCCTATGACGGATATATTCATTTCGCATTGTCTCTAAATGTAAAGCCACTCATCCACCTAATCATTCTCATCTCGACAACACTTAACATAGTATTATGCTTCTCTTTTAAAGGCCAACATTCAGCGTCATAAAGCATTGCAGATCTCACCACCATCTTATAAAATTTTCCTTTCAGTCTAAGCGGTGCTTTTCTATCGCACAAAAGGCCCGAAGCATTCCTCCAGTTTAGCCAACCAACTTGAATTATACTATTAACATTGCTGTCTATATCACCATTGCTTTGAATAATAGACTCGAGATATCTAAATCGTTCACACTTTTTAATAATTTGATCACCCAAACTTACACTTCTGTCACTAGAGCTACTACTACTAAAATTACATTCAATTTATTCAGTTTTAGTTCTACTCAAACGAAGGCCTGTAGACTCCAATGTTGACCTCCATAATTCAAGTTTTTCCCGGGCTTTTCTCTCATCTTATCTACGAGAAGGATATCATCATAAAAAAACATACACCAATGAACATCCTCCTGTAAATGTCCAGTAAGGCCATCCATAACTAAAGCAAAAAGATATGGGCTTAAAGCCGATCCCTGATGTAATCCAATAGAAATAGGAAAATATTTGATCAATCCTCCTTCAGTTTGAACACAAGTAACAACTCTAGTGTACATATCTTTAATGACTTGAATATTAGTCATATCAACACCTTTCTTCTCAAGAACTCTCCAAAGAATCTCTTGGAACCTTATCGTAAGCTTTTTCTAAATTAATAAAAATCAAATGTTGATCCTCCTTATTATCTTTAAACTTCTCGATCAAACCCCTCAACAAATGTAATTAGTAAAAATCATCGAGATCCATGGAATGTAATTGGGTGAAAATAGCTGGTTTGAAGGCTTGACAAGTTACCGAAAATCCTTTAAATGTATAAAGGATGACATCTTCATGGTTAAGTTGACCGCTGGCTGCCAATATGTTATCAAAGATTGTCTTGATCTTGGCAAAGTGTTGCGCCATGGATAAAGTGTTCATAGAGAGAGCATGTAGTTTATTTTTTACCTGAATTAGCCAAGACCTGTTGGTAGGCTGTAGGCACTTGGCGATTGTACTCCATCCTTTCGCCATTGTAGGTAGATGCAATACATGAGTTAGGATAGCCGGGGAGATGATTGAGTATAAAGCTGTCGGCAGATTTTGATCCTCAAAAGTCACATTGTGTAGAGAGGATTGGGGTTTGGAGAATCCTTCTCGTAGAGAAGGAATTTGGGTGGGCATTTACTGCTACCATCCACGTAGTTGAGAAATTCATTTGCTGAAATGATTTTGAGCACTTGGGCTCTCCACAACGGGTAGTTGTTAGTGGCAAGTTGGGTATGAGCAATCTTGCTGATACTACTCATAATGAATTTGAGATTGAGGTGAATGTTGGCTGTCTGTGTAGTTTCAGCTGAGGGATTCACTGTTATGCATCCATGGTGAGGTCAACGTAAGATCAGGTTGTCAATCGTTCGGTTGGCCAGTGGAGTTCCGAAGAGGATCAAGTCGAGCAGTATTAGAGCTCCTGCTCTGATACCATAAAACAATTACAAATACATAAGAGATGAGAGGGAAGTAATGAGTATACCATATCAATATCCTGGAGGAATGCTTACACGGGTCGCATCCTCTATATATAAAAAGTAGGAGATTATTCTAGAGTATATTGCCACCGGCAGGTAGTTAGGATTCTGAAATCTTATGCATGGAAGTGGGAATGTGGAGGTGGTCCTGTGGCAGCTACAGGAACACACCTCAATACACATTACATAAATTAGTTGTAGATATTAAGGATCTGTTTAGGGCGTACTGCAGCTGTTTGAAGAAGCAGCAGTGAAGTTGTTGAAGAGAAAACTGTGCTGGCTATTGCAAAAATATTATTTTTGAAAAAGTCAGACCACAACTTCTAGTAACCACCACAGGTAGCCAGACCTGGTGAGAAGACAACTTTTAGCTGTAACGTTTTGAAAACGAGGACAAAACACAGTTTTTCCAAACAAGAAAAACTACGGTGCGCCACCGCATCGCCACCACACTGCCGCGTCGAATACATCCTAAGTGAGACATGACCAAGAGGTGAGAACAAATTGCGAAAAGTGCAGTCGAACGAGACTTGCTATTTGTGAGTTATAATGGAATTTGTTAGGGTAGTTGAAAGATTCAAAACTTTTATTTCTTAGACGAAAGTGAGACACATCATAGTTGCTCGCCCATCACTAAACATTTTTTTGCGATGGGTTTCTATTTTGTGCTGCTCGACATGCTAATGAGCCGAGTCTCTCTAAAATCAAACTCAAGCTCAATTAACAATCAAGTTATACTTATGGCTCAAGCTCGCACGATAAACTTAAATTGTGAGCCTGTTCTCAAGTCAAGCCGACTAGGCTCACAAGCAGGCTTGACTCTCTTGCACGGTCACACACCTATTTTAAACCGACCCCACTTTACTATGAGAGGGAGCGAGACAAAAAGTAGGAGCGAGTGTTGTTGAGTGAGATTGGAGGGAGGAGTGTGAGTGCTAGAAGATCAAAGCGGGAGGGAGACGCCATTAGAGGGAGTGGAAGGTGGTGGATGGGAGAAAGGTTAGGAGTGGCACAACGTGGGTGAGGTTCGGTTGCGTACTTCCGTTGGTCATTGTCATGGAGCCAATCAAAGATGGTTTGATGTCCTAGTGTCTTATGCCTTCCTCTTCTTCTTATTTTTATGCTTTGTCGAGGTTCCCCCATGGAGGAGATGTTGGCTGTATGTTGATAGAACAAGGGTTCATTGTAATTATGCATCTTCTTAACCTTGTCTCTTCTTTCTGCAGAACGTAGAGATTTGAGGAAACTTACTCAAATCAAATGACATTTTACCGGTAAATAAGAATTTTAAATAAGATATATTTTTTTCCTATTATCACATAGGTCGAATTAAATATGTATTGTGATCACGATGAAGCGATTTCAAAGAAAGTCGAATAATTAAACATGATTAATTTGCCACATGGAACAAGTTTTCGAATTACATGGTGAAATTTAAGTTGAGAATGCTATTTGTCACATTCTTTAAGTACTCGAGAAAATTGTTACTTGATACCGGAATTCTTTGAGTTAATAAAAGTGTCTTGGTATTTAGTACCAAGGTCACTTGAAGTTCTCAGGGCTACTCTCTCAAATTTGAATTCGTCCATGCTGCAAAGCTACTCGGCAACCCACATAAATTTGTTAGACTTTATTAGAACTCAGTCAAGTGAAGTCGATTGCAACTTTACTTAAAACTAGTCCTTTACTTTGAAATTGTCACAAGTTCTCATTATAATTAGAAAGTGATAGGGTAGTTAAATTTATTCATTATATAACAAACATTTGATAAATTTTGCTATATAATTGTATTCTGATTGGAAAAATGTTGCTTTTTTGTAGTATTTTATTTTGACCCAAATATATAAATAGGGGATTAGAGGGTGAGCCTTATAGATTCAATAAGTTATATTTGTTTTGTACTTCATGAAAACTTAATAAAATATTAGAACTTTTATCTGTATGTTCTCTCTCTCTCTCTCATCTTTTTCTCCTTAACTTGACCCGTTCATGTTAGTATAGTTATAGTGTCTCTCATGAACAAGTTTGGATTTCATATTCTCTAAGATATGGTGAGCATGTATTGATGCCTAGAACAAGAAGTTAAACATAAAATCACTTAGAGGAAAAATATGATTGCAAGAATATTTTGTCATTTCTAAGCAATTGAATCAAATAGTAAGCCATCTTATAGAAATGATGTAAGGAATTTTGTAGCTCTTGGAATAAAATTTCTTAGAGTTTGTTTGGGACACCTGCAACTTATCAATAATCAACTGATAAGTAGCTGATCCAGATCAGCTGCCGACCAGCAGCTGATTCGGATAAGCTAGCTAGCTGTTTGGTTTGTGCGTTTGGATAATAACTGATTTGCAGCTGTTTCTGGATAAATGATCATTCTGTCTTTTTGCAGTAGTGTTTTTTGCAACAAAACTGTCAAAACTATATATTTGATTGTTTAGAAGCAAAAAAACACTTCATAACAATAAAAAAAAGTTTCAACATGAAAACTAGCATGATGGCTTTTGAACTTAAACTTATGTTTCAGCGGACATTCATGTAAAGCAGCAACCAAAATTAATGTGCAGGTGATATATGGAAAAAATCTAGGTGTAATCTAGAACGATCACGAGTATTAAAAAATATCAACTAAACTACAAAACTAAACACCACTTCTTAGCTTGCATCAATAAGAAATGACTCGTAGGCTGATCCAAAACTAGCAAGTTAGTGATCATCATAAAGTGATAAATATACCATATTTAAAGTCATGTTTAATTCCACCCAATGTTGAATGTTTGCAATGCAACTCTACTTTTTAAACACAAGGAATTGCATTCAGAAGAGGCACTGCAAGATTTTAGATAATTATGATTAATTATCTTGGCATTTGACAATATGTTTGATTTACAAAACACTTTATAGAACTACACTAGATGCAACTTATCAGGATCAGATGCCCGATCAAGCTATTCAGAATAGCCGACTTCCTAGCACCCTAGATAGATAATAATACCAGAATCAATGAATGAAATCCAAAACCCAAAGGGATAAAGCAAGTAAATAAAGAAAATCTTGATTCAACGAGAGACCCGCGGAAGATCACATAACGTGCTCTCTTTCCAGGTGGTCGATATCCATCATCCAAAAAAGATTATTTCCAAGAGCAATGACATTAAAGAAAGTTGAGGTCTGGCGTGAAGAAGACTTCTCGTCAATATCCTCGTCAGTGAGGAGAGCAGAGGCCTACATCGTGGACTCTCATCCATGGCCTGCACTTCGATGGCTGGCCAGGTAGAACCAAAAGAAATGGTCTGGATCTGATTAACAACGTTCCCCACAAAAGAGGCCAAAGGACCCGATTGAAGCCATTGGACGCCAACATAGTCGTATATGCAACAAGCCCTTTGATCCAAGGGTTTTCTACTATAATTCATGAGAAAGGAAGATGAGAGGAAGATAAGAAAGTTCGAGATCCCCGCTCTCGAATGGAGAGCGAGCTTCGACGCGAGAGAGATGAGGGCAAGGGCATTGGGGTAAAATAATCGCGAACCAACGCCGGCCGCAGGGTCGATTCTGTAGACGTGATTATTATAAAATTAAATACGTTGTTTTTTAAAACGCTGTCCAAACGCACGAATCAAACAAAATGACGGCGTTTTGAAAACGACGCCTGCAGTTATAAGCTGCCCCAAACGAGAACTTATTCACCTTTCCTGAGAATGCAACTTCATTAATTTGTCACATCATCAGACTTCATTTCCCTTCATGAATCTATCTTGAATAACCATCATCATATTAAATAGAGAATCCAGAAAAAAAATGATCTTCCTCTTCATCCCAAGGAACTTTCTGTTAAGCTAACAAAATGTCTTTTTTCATTAGATAATTGAGTCTCAACTTTCACCAAAGTTCAAAATGCCTATTTTGAAAGCTTATAAGGGTAAGTTGGACTCGTGCTTGATTTGAGTGGACATATTTCTTACAATAATTGATTTTAAGTGTCAACTACTCTTCACAACATTTATGGAAGCCCCTTGAAAATGGTTCCCCATACTTCATCTCGGGAGTATCAGAGTTTTATACAAGTTCAAGTGATTTCCTTTCCATAGTTTGCTAGGGCACAACGGTCCATCAAAAACTTGCAAGCCTCATTGAATATTAGACAATAACCAAACAAATGCCACTGGCATTTTATTATTCATTTGATGAATGTCAATGATTTATGACCTATTGTCGCCTAAGCAGCACTTAACTAAGGTCTCAGAAAAAGAACATTCATATTTGCACTTGGATTGCAACAATGAAAGGCCTTGGTTGAATTATCAGAACTCGCAATACCAGAAAAAAATGCGAAAGTTTATAAGAATGACAAAATCTCTATTCGAAGAACTAAGCATTTTGAAGTTGCTAGAGTCCTCAACTCTGAATAAGTATCCTGGTTATTTCAACTTAAAAAACACAAGAGCTCATCGTAACAATCAACATCCACATTAATACCATTAACAATAAAATTGACATTCTTGAGCCAGATAAGTTGTCCATCTTAAATAGGCCTTTCACCTACACTCCATTGTATATAGCATATATAGAATTGGTGAATGCAATTGAAGTCAAGGAATGCTTCTGCTAACGACCTCCATTGTATACATAACCTTATACTTGTAATCCACCAAAATATTTTGTTTTCAATAAGAATCACAATAATGGCATAGAAGATTGCCAATATTTTCCTTGAATGTCACAAAGATTACCTCCACCAGTTTGTTCGCAAGCTTCTTCTCGAGAATGATTTTCATTATTTTATAATCACATTTTTTGATGCTTTACACTACCTCTTATGAATGTTCTCATACTTATCTTATTTCTGCTTTCAAATAAATGAATCTGCTTAATTTTTAATCTATTATCAAATTGTTGGAAATTATTAATTGATATTATTTTTGTTTAGTTAATGATATACTATCCATGTGCGCTCCAAACTTTATAAAATTTCAACTCACTTTGCCTTTTGCACATTGAACAAAAATGAACACTTGCAAATTGCATTGCATTTAAAAATTTGGAAATATTGGTTGATGTTGTTCTGTATTTTTCAATAAATCATAAAATTTAATCTTTGTGCTAAAATCTTAAGTAATTATAAGACAAAAAAGTCTAGTTGTGAAACTCAAACTTATTCTTTAATAGGTAGTCCTGTGTTGAGAGTTAGTGAAGTTATTTCTAGGTTGTGAGTGTAGAGATGTTACCCGCATAAAGGTGAAAGCTCTAACATAAGGTGGGAATGATCTAATCTAACATTTTAGCTTATGATATACTAAGGGCGCAAAATTAAATATGACTTGGCTTGGGTATCTCATGTTATTTCTATTCTTCTATTTTCGCCTTGGTAATTATTTTGCTTGAAAATTGTACGAATTATGATAATTTAGCGTACACATAATATATGTTAGCCTATTTGATTTATTTAGTTAAATTTTATTTGGATTATGATTATTATTATTATTATCGACTTTTACTCAGATTATATGAGGAAATGCAATGTAAAGATATTATTTAAACAAATTAATTTTTTTTATAAAACATAATGTACAATTCACCCAAAGAGGGGCTCAAACAAAAAACATAAATTACGAAAGAACCATACTTTGAAGAATCTCTATTGCTCTCCTTGAGTTCTTTGCATTGTGCGGTTTCAAGCAATTGTAATAAAACATGCTCAAGTCTTGCTTTACATGATTGATTATTGTATTGCTCTTTAGGACATTCAAGAAAATATGATTCCATCTTATTTGTCAGAAAAACGAACTCATTGATGATTGCGACGTTGGAAGACTGCAAAGTTGACTTAGTCTTGCCTTTTTTTGTGATTTCCTCAAAGATTATTCTAATTTGACTATTTTATCTTTTGAAGAAAATGTATCGAGCTAGATCTTTCCTGAAATTTTGAGACTTAGCCAATGTTGATTCTAGGTGATCGATCTCTTTGGAAATTGACGTTTTGCTCGATACTTGAAGCCTTTAAAGTCTTCAAGAAAATTGGAAAATATATTAGGGCCAAGATTAGAAGGTATTGAGTCAACTTATTCATTGGAAAATGTGGGTTGACACTAGCACAAGTTGCTATTCGGGTGTTGTTGCTCCATCGGATAGTCGACTTCACTGTTTCACCTTTGTAGCTTGGTTTAAGTTTCTAAGGGGATGATGGAAAGAATCCATCTTGGCCTTCCCCTCCTTTTCTCTATTGCCATTCTTAACTAATTTCTTCTTGCTAATTTTCTTATGAAGTCAAAGGCGCAACAACTTTAGTAGTGTCTGGAACTTCTTGAAGGAAGCTTGGCCCCTCATCCTTCCTGGCTTATTCTTGTTCTTCTTCACTTGATACGGTGCATATTTTTCTTCTAGCGAAATTAGTTGACACTCACCGTAAGTATATCATGCAGTTATTTGATCTAAGTCACTGATAGAAGGGGTATCCCCTAGAATTAAAAAATTACATGTAATGAAGGATAAATGACCAAGTCAATAAAACTCATATAAGTTCCACTATAAAAAATAATTCAAATTATAAATTACTCCATAACTTGCTCTTAGTGAACTATCTCAGAAGAATAACCATGTTGATAGAATTCTTGAGGTATAAAAATACAATTTAGTTGATGTTCTCACAACTTATTAAACAAGTTGACGTCTCGTTTAGTTAGTTTCAACACCATTCAACTTTTATTAGAATTACACTCTTGACTAATATTAATTGGTCGCCCCTTAAATTTCTTCTCTTTTTTTATTTTTTTAGTTTCTAAGCCCGAGTTTTTATCAACTTGAAGGAAAATGCACAATACCCTTCTTGAGGGCTTTAATAATAAATATAAATTTAAATAAATCTATGTTATATTATGCATTGTTCTTGCAAAACGAAGAACAAAATATACCACATTATTGAAGGGATTTGCCTACTCATGCGTCAAAACTAAATAGTAAAAATTAAAAAAGGCTACCTCAAGAAAAAAAAATCACTAGTCGAGCCAAAACTGATCTTGATAGTAGCATAATTTCTCCTCCTTCGGTGACTTTTAGAACAAAAGCCAGCTTCAACAATTCGCATAATGAAATCTTTGTCGAATTCAAACTCTTAACACAATGACTATGGGACTCTGTTACAACTAAAGCAAAATCCCAATTGACAATGGTTAAATTTGTGTTGAGGAGAGGCCTTCGCCATGAAGGAATTGAGAGGAATATTTTGAAAGAAATTGCCAGAGATAAATAGAAGAAGAGGGTGCAAAGATAGAAATGACGACCGACTAACAAACAACAACAACAACAACAACAAAACCTTTATCCCACTTAATGGGGTCGTCTACATGAATTCTTTTTCTCCATTGCATTCTATTTAGTGTTATATTTTCATATAATTCTAATAAATTAAGATCATTTTCATATACAATATGCCCAAGTCTTCCTAGGTCTACCTCTACCTTTCCTAACATAAGTTAAATCTAAAACATTTATTCTCTTAATCGGATCATCAGGCGGTCGACGTTTAATGTGACCAAACCATCTAAAACGACTCTCTTTAATTTTTTCCATCGCTGGAGCTACACCAACCCTATCACGGATATATTCATTTCACATTTTGTCTCTAAGTGTAAAGCCACTCATCCACCTACTCATTCTCATCTCGGCAACACTTAACTTAGTTTTATGCTTCTCTTTTAAAGGCCAACATTCAACGCCATAGAGCATTGCAGGTCTCATTGCAGGTCTCACCACCATCTTATAAAACTTTCCTTTTAGTCTAAGCGGTACTTTTCTGTGACACAATAGGCCCGAAGCATTCCTCCACTTCAACTAGCTAACTTGAATTCTACTAATAACATCCTCATCTATATCACCATCACTTTGATGAAATGACGATTGCTAAACATACTAAAATTGTAGAAGTCATAACATTGTGTGATCAATTCTAATATCATAATTTCAACCAATTAAGGTGCCAAATCTAAATCGCACCTAAGATATTTCTTTTTCAATTTAGCAAAACTTTAAAGTGCTATGTATTCGAGTAACTTAATAGCTTTTTATTTAAGAAGTGAAATGATTAAAGAAAATACATACAAGATTTCTAAGAAGACTTTTCGTATCTTAAGAGAGTATACATATAAAAAGATAGTAAAAATTATTCTTTTAGGAAAGCTTCCCTTTTCTTTTTACAAGGAAAAACATTAAAGAACGACTGAATTGTTGGAGGATGACTTTAAGGCATTGGTGTGTTTCTCAAATTTGGGAATAAGCAATGATCGGCTTCCCTTTTTCAATGCTCATACAAGAGGATCAAGTATAGCATCCTTACCTTGATGAATCAAGTGTTGAAGAAAGACTTAGTATTGCTAGGATATTATCTTGAGATGTATTTTCTTAAATGATGATTTCATTCTTCAACTCATTTGACTTCTCGCCAACGTTTCTGTTGGCTTCACTTGAAATAGTGTTAAAGCTGTTAGCTTGAGCAACATACTTCTTCGTTAAGTCTTTTAGGAGAATTTTAGAGCTTGTCAAAAAATTTGAAGCTTAGAGACCCTCTTAACTATTGCTATTTCTTACGTTCAAGTTTAGCTTGAAAGGTGAGTGCCATGGCTTTCGTTGATTCAAAATCTCTGAGTATATGCTCAAACTTACTCCTCTTAACTAAAGTAACTAGTTCAATGCCTGAGGACTTCAAACTCAACACCTTAATAGATCTCCCAATATCAACTTGACCCTCATGATAAACATTCTCTTTTTTTCTTTTAAACTATTTTTGAAATCAATATATATATCACTAATTATAGTTTACCGTTTTGGGAAGTTGATAACTCACTCTTTCCCAGAAGCGAGCAACTTGCTTGGAAAATTTGTGTTATCTCTTATGTTGCTTTGTCATCCATCCAAGATGATCTAGAAAAGTGGAGTCTTAATTTATATCAATTTCTGGATAAGTTGTTTGAAGATCTCTTATAGTGGGAAACTTAGTAGCAACTTTATTTTACACTCTCGCGTCATCCTTAATTTTTTTTCCTTAATTTTCTTCTATGAACACGTGGAAGAAGGCTCAATGGCAACGTGGAGCACTTTCCGCTCCATGTTGCTCTTGAGTTGCCAACATACTTCATGATTTTTTCCATATTCTTCAATATGAGAAAGTTTAGACAATGTAAAGAAGTCATGAAATATTTGAAGACTAGAAACAATCTATAGGTTGAAATCTACATAACTAGTCATGATCAATGTGACAAGTCATCAAAAATATTATTTCATTCTCTTGTTATTTTATGAATTTATTAAAAAATATCGAAGTTGGGAAAGTAATTATTTATCAAAGGTTGCCTAGTCCAAGTTAGATTGATATTGTGTTCAGCACAAGTTAGCCAGTGACGGAGATCTAATATTCCACAAGTCACTAAAGTCTATGTTGATTTCACCCATAAGTTCAAGTTGCCAAACTTATTTGGCATAACCCTTACCCGACACTGGATCACTAAAGTCGCCAAGGCTATTTGCTTAAGTCACTATGGCTACCCACCTAATTTGTCGAATGAATTTGCCAAGACTCTAAGCTATTTGCTAGGTTAAATTGAATTCATTGAAGATTTCGAACTGATTCTCTCCATGTGAAGTCAACAAATAGTTTATTTAAACTTATTCATTCTATAATAAGCATTTCCTAAGCCTAGCTATCTAATTGTTTGTATACAGCTGTTCTTGTAGCATCTTGCCTTAACCTGGACTTATAAGTAGGGGATCAGAAGGCGAGGTTGGCACATCAAATCATTTACATTCTTATATTTTCTTGGCAATCTTATAAATTCCATGGCTTCTCTCTTTCACCATTCTTTCCCTCTCATCTTTTTCTCTTTTTATTCGGTTTGATACATTCTTATTAGTAAAGTTTTAATGTCATCCACAAATAAATTTGTATTTAGCACTGCGTATATTTTTTTCTTTGTTTATCTCAAACTAATTTCTGTTTTGCCAAAAGCCACTATAATATTTGTTTCATTCCATTCATCCTTTTTTTCCCTCTAATGCATTGATGATCAGCATCCAATTCTTGTTTTCTTTCTGAATATTAGGCCAGTCAAAATATTGAGGTAGTAGAGCAACTTCATTGTAAACCATAGACATCAGAGATGCAATCTTTTACAGCGACTTCCCAAGTCCCACTTGCTGGGTAAGTTTTTCGAACAAGTAGAAAATTGTTTTTGTGCTTCTATTATTTCATTCAAATTTCCTTTTCCATTGTTTAGTGGTTTGATCGGATGCCTCTTTTGTTTAAGAGATCAGAATTGAAGTTTCAATGTTTAGTAACAGTGATAATATATTTCTAGTAGTATTTGGAGTTGCTCTAGTTGTCTTTCTTATTAACAGCAAGTTGTACAAAGCAGCCACCACTTCAGCTACAAGAAACAAAAGGAATCAACATAGATTATATTTTTCCTATTTCACAATCTTTGAAAGGTTGCCAAGAAGAACTATCTTCCCCATAAAGTCATCTTTGAGCATCATGAATGAACATGTTTTAAAGGGAGAGCCAACAAATCAAGTAAAAGATGGTGTGGTAATCGTCGACCATGGATCCCGACGACAAGAATCTAATCATATGTTAAGTAAGAAGTTACTATATGCTGTGTTATTTCGATCATTTTTATGTCTACGTGTATTTCTTTCTTTGTGAGGTTAGTTGTATTTCTTCCTTTGCCTTGTTTTACCGGTACTGGGTGTTGGAAGCACTGCTAATGAGATCTCCCGCTGAACTGCAGATGATTTTGTAGCAATGTTTAAAAGTAGAACTGGCTATCAAGTAGTGGAGCCTGCACATATGGTACATTTTGATTATGCTTTTTTTATTAGTTTTACAAGCATGTTTATATTATTTTAATCAATTTGTTTTTTTATGGTTTGATTGATTTGTTTGAAGTTAGATAATTAAACTTGTCACTTTTTTCCAACAAGTTTGTTTGAAATAAGGGTAACGGTCAGATGGGCTTTACATAATCATATTTGATAGATGTTTCTCTCATGAAAAATGGAAAAATCCGTAGAAGATATCTTTTTGCATTAAACTTTCTGATTTGCAAGCAATCCTCTTATTTGTTAGCTATAAATTTTTTTTGAAAGAAATGGAAGATTAACAAGTTCAAGTTTTGTAAAAATTGGTTAGCGTATCATCAAAAAGAAATTTGTACAGTATTTATGCGTTAAAAACATGATTATATAACTTTATTGAAGAAACTGATGTTTTATCTATGTTCTACATTTCAAAATATTGTCGTGCAACTTTATTTATTTCGACTATATAGAACACATATTACAGTTGACCTAGTAGGAGTTATCGCCACAGCTTTGGTTTGAAACCTGACCAATTCTGGCCCAGTTTCTTTGTAGGCTAATTTATAATTTTGTACAGATTTTTCGGTTTGACTGGCCTTGTCTAGTGTGAAACTCTTCACTTATATGCATAGGTTGTGCCTCTTCCAAATATGGGTTTAAGATTTGAATATTTTAAAAGAATTGCTTAAAAACCTCATCTATTCATTAAAGACTCGGGCTTTTATATAGAGCCTTACAACATTCTTTTCAAACAAATCCCTGTACTTATTCTATATTTCCTATTTGTAAATAGGACCCTAAACTATATATAATTCTCAACATTCCCTTTAAGATGGGCAAAAGTTATTCACTAAACCTCCATCTTGTCACACGACCTGGATAAATCTAATGAGCTAAGGCCCTTGGTGAGGCAATCAGCTACTTGCTAACTAGTTGCTACATGACTTATCTCTAGTAATCCACTATTCACTTTCTCTTTCATGAAGAACTTGTCAATGTCCACATGCTTGGTTCTATCGTGCTGCACCAAGTTGTTGGCAATGTTGATTGTTGACCTGTTGTTGCACCATAACTTCATTTTGAGCTCCTTGGTCCACCTTAAGCTCTATCAATAGAGCTCTTAGCCATAACACCTCGACAACTCCTAAACCACAGCCCTATACTCAGCTTTTGTCGTCGACGTCGCAACTACCGACTTTTTCTTGCTCTTCCAAGAGACCAAATTGCCTCCTACGAACTTGCAATATCCTGATGTCGACCTCCTGTCATCAATGCAATTAGCCCAATTAGAGTCATAATATCCCTCAATGCCTAAATGTCGATCAACCCCTTTCCTGCACTCTTCAAGTACCTCAAAATCGAATACGTTGCATCCATGTGGCCCTTCCTCGGATCATGCATGTAATAACTCACCCCGCTCACAGCAAATGATATGTCGGGATGAGTGTGCCTCAAATAGATGAGACGACCTACCAACCTCTGGTACCTCTCACGATCAACTACCTCTCTTACCTCTGCGCCTTTGCGCTTAACTTTTATCTTCTGATTAATTGGAGAAATCGCAGACTTGCATCCCAACATGCCTGTCTCTGTGAGCAAGTCTAGCACATACATCTTCTGAGAGAATAACCCCCTCTGCTCCACGAGTCACCTCAATCCCGAGGAAGTATCTAAGCTGTCTCTGGTCCTTCATCTCAAACTCTTTGCCTAAATTTACCTTCAATTGAACAATCTCTCTTTCATCATCACTAGTGACAATCATATCATCCACATACACAACAAGAATAATAATGTGACCACCATGTCGTCGAAATAACTCTGCGTGGTCGGCATTGATCTGCTGATAGCCCATGCCTACCATTATTTTCCTGAAGTTGTCACAGGAGATTGTTTCAAACTGTATGTTGACTTCCTCAATCTACATACCTTGCCTACTACTGGATTTGTGTCAACACCTGAGAGTATCTCCATGTACTGCTCCTTTAGCAGATCCCCTTGAAGAAACACATTCTTCATATCCAGTTGGTGTAATCTTCATCAACTGTTCATAGCCAGAAAGACAAGTATTCTGACTATGTTTATATTTGCTACCGGTGCAAATGTCTCATCATTAGTCGAATTATACGTCGGACTATACCCTTTCGCCTCTAACCTTGTTTTGTTGCGATCATTCATTTCTTTTGAGGTCTGCTTTACCCATTTACACCTGACTGCCTTTTTTCTTTGCTGGTAGCAACACGAGCTCCCATGTTCTGTTCTTATCGAGAGAACCAAATTCCTCCAACATTGCAGTGTTTCACTTTAGAACCTCCTTAGCTACCTGCCAATACCTGGGTATAGACACAGTGTCCAAAGATGCAAGGAATGCTCCATTTAAAGGTGTTATGTTAGAGCATACGACAAACTAGGCAATGTCTTGTGAGAAACCAAAACGATTGGGAGAATAATGATCAGGAGGATTGTTGACCTCACTTTTGTAAGGATCATTTCTAGATCATTTTGAAATAGGAAGTCTACCAACATTGACCTCCTAAACCTTACCAAGGGTCATTAAACCCTATTATCTAGGGTAAAACCTTAATGAAGACTTAAATTGATCAAATCAATGATGACAAACCCTGATTTGATCAACCATTGACCAAACTGGTCAACCTTTGACCCAAATGATCAACTTTGGTCAAACTGGTCAATCCTTGATCCAATGACCATCACATTGACCAAATTGGTCAACCTTTGACCCAAATGATCAAATTTTGTAAAATTGGTCAATCATTGACCCAATGATCACTACATTGACGAAACTGGTCAATATTTTACTCAATTGGTCAACTTTAGTCAAATTGGTCAATCCTTGACTCAATGACCACATTGACCAAATTGGTCAACCTTTGACCCAAATGGTCAACTTTAGTCAAACTGATCAATCCTTGAACCAATGACCGCCACATTGACAAAACTAGTCAACCTTTGACCCAAATGATCAGCTTTGGTCAAACTGGTCAATCCTTGACCCAATGACCACTACATTGACCAAACTGGTCAATTCTTGACTCCATGACCACCATATTAGACTTATGGTCAGACATTGACCTAATCAAGACAACATTGGTCAAGATGACCAATGTAGAACCCAAAAGTCACCATATTGACTATTGGGTCAATCTAAACCCTAAAAATGGTTAACATGACCAAATGAAACCCATAATGACAAAACCCATGGATCTTATGACAAAGTTGGAAAAGTTACATTGGTCATCCTTAGACTAGGATTGGTCAATTTGGGTCAACCTGGGTCAACCTAGGTCAACATTGTTCTATCCTAGTCAACATTAACCAAATTTGGTCAAAATACCTTATTTTGAACCAAAATTGATAAAATTGATTAAATAATTAATTTCAAAAATTATTTTAATTTTTGGTTAATATTATAATTCTCAATATTAGCCGACCCCACTTAGTGGGATTAAGGCTTTGTTGTTGTTGTTGTTGTTGTATTATAATTCTCAATATTTTTAATTAATTAAATAATTAATTAAAAGTGGAATTATAATTAAATGACTTTGAAATAAATTTGGACATGTGACATCATACATGTCACAATAAATGACTTTAAATTTTAAAACCCAACAATGACCTCATAATTGACATCATATGTGTTACACATGACCCATGAGACCCATTTCATATGAGTAAACACGATAAATGATCCACGACATATTATTTAACCATGATTAAAAACCCCATCATAACACCATCATGAAGGATGAAGGAGGTATCATTCCTTCATGAAAGGCTTAAGAGATGACATGGGTGAGTCATTACTCACCTCACAAGCCATCCAATGGAGAAAATCTTGGCTTAAATCATCTCTACATCATGGGATGACCTCATAAATACCAAATTTTGGAAAATTAGGAAAATGGAGGTTTATGTGTCATGCTTTCACAAAACAAGGATGGCTTGCTCACTTTGAGTCACCACACACCTCTTCCCCATCCAATAGACATAAAACAAATTAATTTCATCAAAGGAGGAACCCATCATGACTAAGCCATTGGAAATGATGGAAAGAAACCTTAGGTGTCACCTTAGCTTGAATCCATTAAATGAATTAAAAGATTACATGGTGGAGGTTGATTCAAGACATTCTTAGGCAGCCTTGTCCACCTCATGGATCAACAAATGAGGGAAAGCCAAGACATGAACTCAACTTACACCATAGGTAAACCTCACATGGTTTGATTTTGGAATACCAAAATTCCTTTACCCCTCAGCTGAAATCCTATCCTAAGGCATTAATGGTGAAGTTAACAACTTCCCCAAGTAAACCTTAGGCAAGCCCAAGCCATACATTGGCTATAAAAGAGGCCAAACCCGAGAGCACCAAGGAGAGGGACCAAAATTAGGAAAGACATATACACTTCTTAAGCCCATTGACTTTGAACATCAAAGTTTCTCCCTAGGATCTAAGCAATTGATCCCCCATGGATTCAGGCCTTGAAATCCACAGTTTAAGCCCAATTTAGCCAACCCGAAATACCCCAAAACAAGACATATTTAGGGTCCGAAACAAACTTCTCCAAACCTTCAAATTGAGCATTCCTTCACCTTCCCTGAGATGTACGAAGATGATCCCAATCAAAATTGAGTCTCCCCATAGGCTCTAACCCACTTCAAGCCCAAAACCGTGACCCACTCTGATCGAAATCATACAGGGACCCGATTTCAACTCAAATTGACTTGGGAGAAAGCTTCCCGAGGTTAACACGAAGCTACAGAACCAATTTAATCGAAGCTCCATCAACTGAGGCCAAGGTATAGATGTTTGGACTCAACTCGAGCTCGGGTTTCATACTTTATGAAACAAATCTATTCAAAACCCTAACATTACCGTATGGATGTGTTGTTCTTCCTCAGATGAAGCTGTAGGAACAAAAATTGCTCGAATCCATCAAGAATCGAGTGAGATTTTGTCTCTGAAACATGGACGGCTTGCGGGTTTAGACCAGATGTTGGGGATGAACGGATGTCATCTATTTCCGTGTTTTGGAAATGGATGGTTGTGATTCATTCCAGCTTGATCCGCTGTTTGGAGTCCCGCAGCGGATTAGTACTCCAAACAGCGGATTAGCTGCGTTTCGACAGATCCGAGGACACGCAGCGCCATCTGGTAATTTAGGGATGATTTGGATTTAAGAAAATTCAGATTAACCTTAAATTAATCAAAAATCCATATCTCTGTCTAGAAAAATCATAAAAAAAAGATAAAAATACCCCTGAACTCAGGGTAATGAGAGGAATAATGTGGAAACAAAATCATGAATTAAGGAGTTATATTTAATTTTTAATTAATTAAATACTCTCAGAAGTATTTTAATTATTAAAAATTAATTATAAATAAAAAATTTATGAAATTTTCACAGAATGATACATGCTATGATTTCTCGAAGTTTAGGGAGAGTCCTTAGGATAAGATATGCAATTTTCAACCCTATGTTGTGATTATTTTCAAAAATAATTGCATTAATTAGTAATTTGAAAGATAAATTAGAAAATCCTCAAAAACTTTAGGTTGATGAATTTGGATCCTAAAAATAACATTTTGTAACTCTTGAAAACTTGGAAAGACACTTTTGACTTTTAGGATGAAATTTATAAAAATTGAAAATTATAAATTAAATCCTAACAATTTCTATAATTCATGAAAGATATAATTATGATTAATAAAATCTTAATATCTAAGTTTAAACTTTTTTAAACTTAAGATGAAAGCTTAAGTTCTAATTAGGTTAGGTTTAAAAACAATACAAACTTTAAAAATCCTAATTAAACTTAATCACCTTAAAACTTAATTACATTATGTTTAAGACAAATCAAATTCTGATTATGTCTAATCCTTCAGTAGGTCTGATTAAACACCTTAAACATTAATTACGTTAGGTTTAAGACAAATCAAACATTAATTAGGTCTAACCCATTAGACTTAATTAATTCATTAAGCCTTAACTAAATTAGGCTTAATACTTTAAACACTAATTAAGTCTAACCTATTAGATTTAATTAATCCATTAAGCCTTAAACTACATTAGGCTTAATATCTTAAACCCTAATTAGGTTTAAGTCACTGTTTAGACCTAATTAAACCAAGTTAGATCTTAATCACATTAGAATAAATCAATTAGACTTAATCATAATTAAGTCTAATTACTCAGTTAAACTTTACCTAAATTACGTTTAATTAACCTTAAATTACTTAGACTTAACCCTAATTAAGTCTAATTAATCAATTAAACATTACCTAAATTAGGTTTAAACCTTAAAAAAATTAGACTTAACCCTAATTAAGTCTAATTAATCAATTAAACATTATCTAAATTAGGTTTAATTAATCTTAAACTAATTAGACTTAACCCTAATTAAGTCTAATTAATCAATTAAACCTTACATAAATTAGGTTTTATTAACATTAAACCAATTAGACTTAACCCTAATTAAGTCTAATTAATCAATTAAACATTACCTAAATTAGGTTTTAATTATAAACCAATTAGAATTAACCCTAATTAATCAATTAAATCTTACCTAAATTAGGTTTAATTAAATCTTTAAGCCTTACTTAAAGTAGACTTAAATAACCTTAAACTCTAATTAGGTCTAACCCATATGACCTAATTAAAACTTTAAGTCTTAATTAAATTAGACTTAAACAATCTTAAATTCTAATTAGGTTTAACCCATTAGATCTAATTAAACCTTTAAGCCTTCCCATTAGATCTAATTAAACCTTTAAGCCTTACTTAAATTAGGCTTAAATAACCTTAAACCCTAATCAAATCTATCTTTAATTACACTCAAACTAAAACATAACTTGAGTTCAACCTAACTTGAACCCAAGTTAACCTAAACATTAGGCTCACCCACTATTGAACCTAACTCAACCAAAATCTAACTTGAGTTCAACTTAACTTGGACCCAAGTCAACCCAAACCTTAGGTTTAACCCATATTGAACTTAACCAAAACCTAACTTGAGTTCAACCTAACTTGAACTCAAGTTAACCCAAACATTAGGTTCAACCCGTATTGAATCTAACTCCATCAAAAACTTATTTGAGTCCAACCTAACTTGAACCCAAGTCAATCCAAACCTTAGGTTCAACCCATATTGAACCTAACTCCATCAAAACCTTATTTGAGTCCAACCTAACTTGAACCCAAGTCAACCCAAACCTTATGTTCAACCCATATTGAACCTAACTCAACCAAAACCTAACTTGAGTTCAATCTAACTTGAACTCAAGTTAACCCAAACTTCAACCCATATTGAACATAACTTAACCAAAACCTAATTTAAGTTCAATTAACTCGAACCCAAGTTAACTCAAACCTTAGGTTCAACCTATATTGAATTTAACTCAACTAAAACTTAACTTGAATTCAATCCAAGTTAATCCAAACTTAAGTTCAACCCATATTGAACTTCTAACTTAGGTTCAACCTAGATCGAATCCAAGTTAAATCAAACTTAAGTTCAAACCATATTGAACATAAGTCAACATTTTTAACTTCGGTTCAATCTAAATTAAACCCAAGTTAACTCAAACTTAAGTTCAACCCGTTCAACCCGTATTGAATATAAGTCAACATTTCCAACTTAGGTTCAATCTAAATTGGACTCAAGTTAACTAAAACTTAAGTTCAACCCATATTGAACTTAAATCAACATTTCTAACTTAGGTTCAATCTATATTGGACCCAAGTTAACTCAAACTTAAGTTCAACCCATATTGCACTTAAGTCAACATTCCTAACTTAGGTTCAATCTAAATTGAACCCAAGTTAACTCAAACTTAAGTTCAACACATATTGAAAATAAGTCAATATTTCTAACTTAGGTTTAATCTAAATTGAACCCAAATTAACTCAAACTTAAGTTCAACCCATATTGAACTTAAATCAACATTCCTAACTTAGGTTCAATCTAAATTGAACCCAAGTTAACTCAAACTTAAGTTCAACTCATACTGAACTTAAATCAATCTATCTAACTCAGGTTCAACCTAAATTGAACCCAAGTCAACTCAACTTAAGTTCAATCCATATTGAACATAAGTTAACATTTCTAACTTAGGTTTAACCTAAATTGTACCCATACTTAAGCTCAACCTATACTGAACTTAAGTCAATACTTCTAACTTTAATTTAAATCTAATCTACATTAGACTTAACACCTTTTAGATTCAAATGACATCGAATCTAAAATTCTAAAGTCTAACTTATGTTAGATTTTACACAATTTAAGTCTAATCTACATTAGACTTGACACCTGTTAGATTCAAATGACATCGAATCTAAAATTTTAAAGTTTAACTTATGTTAGATATTACACAATTTAAGTCTAATCTACATTAGACTTGACACCTGTTAGATTCAAATGACATCGAATTTAAAATTATAAAGTCTAACTTATGTTAGATTTTACACAATTTAAGTCTAATCTACATTAGACTTAACACCTTTTAGATTTAAATGACATCGAATCTAAAATTCTAAAGTTCAACTTATGTTAGATTTTACACAATTTAAAACTTAATAACTTTTAGATTCAAATGACATCGAATCTAAAAGTTTTAAAGTCTGACTTATGTTAGATTTTATTCAAAATTAGATCTAAAAATTATCAAGTTTAATTAGATCTTACAGACATTATATCTAAATAAACTTCACTTTTTTCTTTAAGTCTAAATTATATTAGACTTAAATAAACAAATGAAAGCCAATGTATATCAAAATTACATATGAAAAATTTTAATTGGTTAATAAATCGTAAATAACTTAAAATTTTCCAACCTAAAATCCGAAAAAACATTAAGACTTAAATAAAACCTTAATGAACAAAGATCACCGAACGTAACTTGAACCCCAGTGTTCTTGATCTACGAAGATTTCTTAGACGACGCAATCCTGGTTGTTGACAGAAGTCTTCTGGTCATGGTTTAAACACCTTTCAGACTAAGTAGATTAAGGCCCCTGATAACCTTGGGACGACGGAGCCAGTGACATCTTGACCGGGTTATCTAAAATCTAACCAACTAAAATAAAAAGTTCTAAGAAATAAAATTGACATTATCTGACACTCATTTCTCTTGTAGGTTGAAGAGAAATTCCTCTTTAGATTTACTTTACATGTTATTAGGATGTGCTAACTCTGTTTTGCAGGTCGACATTTTGAAGACAGGACAAACGACAATAAAATAAAATTAAAGCAATATCAAAACAACGACAAAACATAACAAAACAAAATATAAACAACATTAAAATGACAAAACTAAACAAAATAAAAACTTTTATGATAGCCACAAAACCTAAATTTTTAGGACAACCACAAAACCTAAACTTTTAGGATAGCCACAAAATCTAAACTTTTATGATAATCACCAAACAAATAATAAACTATAAGAAAAAACAACAACAAAATGACTAACAACAAAATTGACATAACAAATGACATTGACAAAAATCAAACTCTTAGGGCAGTATGAAATATTACCCCTAGGATTGAATGTTGACTTTTCTTTCTTTGTTCTTGAAACATCTTAGAAAACATGTGTTAACATTAATCAGAAGTTTTCTTAGATAATTTTAATTGTCCAAGATATAATTAACTATAGGAGATTTAAGAACTCATGATAGGTATCACACCTAGAAATCTTTGGTTATCAAAATTTCATATGTGATCGTCTTTATATAAAATTTCTAAAATAAGGCATTCTAGAATATTCTTTTATAGGGATTATCACCGACATTTCTTATTCTACTGTTTTCTATTTTAGTAGCCCTTACTTTCTTCAAATTTCTTATCATCTAAGGATCTTTTACATGATCCAAAAGAAATAAGTTTTTTTTTAAGATTAGGGCAATATTATAGAAAAGCAGAGTGGCGACTCCAAAACAATGACAACGACATCGACACCGAGAAAATCTCTGACACGGCTCCGAATGCCGACAAGGATGACTCACATTGTTGTGAGAGGTTCTCCTTAAAGTTATGGGAGTGGGAGGAGATGGGAGATGAATCATATTACCTATGTAATCGAATTCTGAGGTGGATGATGTAGGTGTCCCAAAAGTCGAGGTAGACTAGGATAAGGGACTAGTTGGCACGAGTGGCACGACAAAAATTGTTCTTTCATTCTGCCTTCTCCTTGTATACACCCTCAGCTCCCCTTGAGCTTAGATCCCACCACTCTCGGGCTCATTTTTCTCATTTTTCAACTCTTTCTCAGTCGATCATTCTCACGCAACGGGACAAGACGGCGTTTCCATATTTATCAATCTCTCACCATCATTAATTTCCCCCTCGTCTCATACCTTCACCATCTGGCGAGTCATCAAAGGTTGAGGTCACTTCCAAGGTGTAATATGGTTTTTCTCTAAATGTTATATCCATACTAACAAACAATCTCTTCTCTGTTGAACTCCAAGAAACATACCATTTTCAAATGACAGAATAACCAATAAAAATACACTTCATAGCTCTGAGATCTTGCTTATCTATTGATGGTCTATTACCCTTCACAAAACATACTCAACCAAATACTTTTGATGGGAGGATCCCACAATTATTTTCTTTCAACAATTCACAAGGAGATTGTCACTCCAACACTCTTGTCGTCATTCTATTGATCAATTAAGAGCTGTCAAAATATCTTGCCTCCATAAGTGCTTTGAGACATTCATCGAGATCATAATACTTCGGGCTACCTCTAGAAGGTGTCTATTCTTCCTCTCTACCACTTCGTTTTGTGCCGATGTATATGGACATGTCGTTTGATGCTGTATATTTTATATTGAAAAGTACTCCCCAAACGTCTTGTTGGTATACTCCGTCCCATTATCAGACCTCTATACCTTCACTACTGCACCGTATTGAGTTTGAATCGCCCTGTGAAAATCTTTAAAGCAGGCAAGCACATCACTTTTGTTTCTCATCAGATAATACACAAAATATTAGTAATCATTTATCGAAATTGTAGAGCAAGGTCCCCATACATCTGAGTGCACTAAATCAAACACATAAGAACTCCTATTACCAGAAATAACATAAGAGCTCCCGGTGTGCTTACCAAACTCACAAGCATCACATACAAGTTTTTGTTTATATGTCTTTTCATACAAAGACAGATTAAGCAACTTAATAGATTAAACGAAAAGCATCCCATGCGATTTTGATGTGATAACAACACATTCTTTACACTCCTCCCAGATCCTCTTACTCTAACACTTTCTACCATGGATGTCAAGGCTGAGTCCATCCCCTCTTTTTCAAAGTACTAGAGTTTACTATGCTACGTACCCGTCTCAAGTTTTTGGTCAGTTTCATTCTCTTAAAAGATCACCTTAGAAGTAACAATACATTTTAGTTAGAGTATAATGACACTAATGGATGAAAGGTTCATTGAAAAGGAATAAGCATGCAAAATATTGGACTTAGCCATAGATTTAGTACATCTCATTGTACCATTATCAACCATATGTTGTGTTGTACCATTAGCAGTTTGAATGCACTCTAGAACTGCTAGGTAAGTATATGAAGAAAACTCACTAGCAACATGTCGAGATGCACCAGAATATACTATCCATTCTGGTGATCTTATGATAGATATAGAGCCAAGAGCATGTGTATCACGAGTACTTTTTGCTGAGTGAGTATAAATAGCAGTATTCCCCTTGGATGTCGATAAGATGAATGCATCCTCAGTTACATTACTTGTCGCTATGTGTTTTCTCTTCAATATATCCAGGAACTCGCGATCCTTAGCGTAAAGATCATTCCTGTCTCTCTATCGTTCTCCGCTATCATTAGATTTGCCTAGTGTCCCTCTCTTCCACCTCTTTGGCCTCCATGATTATGACCATGGCCTCTTGACTATCAATGTCCTTTCGTCTCTTTCTCCTTGGGTTGTTTTGGATAAGCCTTACTTAGGTGTCCCACTCTTCCCTAGCTGTAGCATTTATGAGTCTCTCCCCGAGTACCTATCATACCTGAGCTCGAGATGGTCATGTAGCCTCTTGAGACTTCTTTTGCATCATCGCGGCGATGGCCTCATCTAGTGAAGGAATCGTTGCTTGAGCTAGGAAAATCGATCTCCTTTGATCAAAGACTGGTTTCGATGAGTCAGAAATTTCACAGTCCTCATATGTGCAAAGATCTATTTTTTTTGCACACTGGTCACCACTGCTCAACATTAGTGAGAAGTGATCCAGATCTATGACGTACTCCTGGATCGATCTATCACCCTGAACCATTCTTCTATCTCATGCCAAATCTGGAACACCCTCAAGCTGTTCTCAGCTCCAGCATAGATTTTCAGATTTACCTAGATGTCTCTCACCTTTCAAATGTCATCCACTGATGAGGCAATCGATGGAACCATCGATTGAGTAGCTAGGTGTAAAGCAATGCATGTGTGGTCCTCCTTTCATCCATCTCAGCACTATTACTTCTTTGCTCGACCCCGTCAGGTATCCTTCCAGGCTCTTTCTTACTACAGCAGCCTCGATCCGACGCCCAACTCTGATATGTGATTGATCCACCGAGCTTCAAATCCACATGAGGGAAATCTAATTTCACCTCGTCAGAGCACGCACTGAGGTAGTAGTGATTCCCATCGAGACGCTAGCTCTTTGTATGATCCTGACCAAGACCTTCAAAACTTCAGAATCTATCATTTCCAGAAGTTCCAATCATTTACCTCCCACACTACCTCTGTCTTTTGACATTCATAATCACAAGGATCAAGTCTAGATCACATAGATCAGACGCGACTTTCTTCCTGCAAGCTTGTACTATCCGATTTGCCTTAGCCCGCACGAAGCTACAACCGCTCTATCCCGCATGCAAAACCACAGTTGCTTCGATCATTCCCTGTTGTCAGGTGCAACTCCATAAAAGAAGGCCCTGCTTCGCTACCTTACTCACTCCCGAGCTGAACCTAACAGCCAAAACCATAAAGAGTGTGGTCTTAGCGCTTTTAGAGCATAGACGACATCCATCGCAATAACAGTCTTGCGACCAGTGTGCTCCGCATAGGCGACAACATCACAGATACTTTCTCGAAAAGATGTTAAACAAAGAATCAAGTCACTTATGCGCTTGACTCCGCCCTGACGAGTTCGGCAATGAATTGTCGGCTTTGTGATGCCTTGAATGTTGTCGTTGAGGACCTTGAGATGGGGCTTCTCGTCACCCTTTCTAGTCACAATCAGAGCTTGCTGGGAAGCTCGCGATGCGACTGACCTACGATATAGTCCTTACTAGAGCTTGCTGGGAAGGTAGCAACGAAGATGTTCAGCTAGGTAGGCTAATGATACCAAAAAGAAAGAATTGCTTAAAAACTTCATTTATTCATTAAAGACTTAGGTTTATATAGAGCTTTGCAATATTCTTTACAAATAAACCCCTAGACTTATTCTATATTTCCTATTCACAAATAGGACCTTAAACTATATACAATTCTCATAAAGTTTCAATGTTGTGTTTGAAATGCTTTTATTTTAATCTTTGAGATGCCTTTCAAAACTCATAGTTTAAAATTGAACCAATTAATTGTTTTTTAATATTTTCCTTATTTTTGGCGATATTTCTATGAATTAGATTAAAATTTATGATTCTGAAATGTTTATAATTGAATAAAATCTCTATGAGTGCCTTCTAACTGTGCAAGAAGGTAATATATTTATTGTCTTGCAGTTTTGTGTCAAGTATTATCACGACCCAACCCAAGGTTTGTAGTTAACTAAGACGGAACGAACAGTCAAAGGATGAAAATTAAAATTATTCTATAACTAATATTTTAATATATGAAAGAACCGTAAAAATGAATTAAAGCAATACAGTTAAATTTTACCTCGTTTTGGGTTGTCTCCGTCTTTTATATATATTTTCTCTTCCATTGCTCATCTTTTAATCAATTAATGAAATCTGTAAAGTTAGTTAAACAATTTTAAGCTAAACAAAGCTAGTGAATACTCATATCCATAAACTATAATAATTTAATGAAAAGGAAGACTACATATGCCAATTAAACAATATAAAAAATATAAGGGCATTTAACAGTTGTACTATCTTATATGATCATTCAAGGTGATTTTAAACTTTCACTATATCTTACTATATCATTTACATATCAATAACTTTTTAATCTGTATACATTCGTTATATGAACACATTCAAAATATTGTATTATTTAAGGTACTACAATATCAATATTCTTTTCTATTTACATATGCGGGTACCTTAGCATTCTCCCGCCTGTACTATAAAGAGGTAACTCCATCATAGTCAAGCGCATGCAAACAATCAAAATAATAAATCTAATTCTTTTTTTTTTTATTTTCATACAATTCAATAACTTGAATTATGTTTTTATGCTTTTAAATAACATGCAAATATCAGTTATATATACTCAATATGATCAATTGAACTTGAAAAACAAGTAAAGTATATCTAGCAAGTCATATAGCGAATCAGACTTGGTGGAAACTAAGTATTACAATAATTTAAGAGTATAAGCACACCTTACTTTGAGACGATTCTTGTAGCTCCTTAATCCTTGATGTCCTCTATTTAGTATCTAAATAAGATAAAACATAATATTTTATCAACTTCATTATTTCTCTTACTCTATTCTAAAGAATTTCCCAATTACATGTTATTTTAGGTATTAATATATCTTCTAAATTAAAAGACATAATCAGAGTTTACCTCAATTAATTTATTTGTTTGCTTCTTCCTCGATCACCTCTCTTGATTATATCTTCAATAATTTTGATTTGATTTAGAAGTAATTTTAATATTTTAATAGTTGGACGTATATATTATATTTATAAGTAACATTCTAAAACGTAAACTCACCATAACTTTTCTTTGAAGCCACTACCCTCTTCTCCATCCAAATCTGAAAATTCTATAACTTGAATTTCAATTTAATTAAAATTTACTATTAATAATTAATAATTAATAATTAGTAACATAATAAATTTATAATTTTTTTTAAACCCTTACCATGGTTCCATTTGAACCCACGGAGAGCTCTCCTCCAATGCTTCAAAGCCTCCTTTTCAGCTTGAAACCCCCACAAAGAACGGAAAAAATTTGCGTACGTAAAGCGTACGTAGCGTTGCATACGTCCAGCAGGTTACATAGAGGTTACATTGTGGCTGCGTACCCACAAATGAATCCTTCCTGCTCGATGAAACTACAACTTGCTCGACTCTTCTTTCTCACACGCTCGGCCTCACTCCTTCGCACCTCTACTTATTCGTTTGACTTTTTTTCATTCGACTTCTCGAACCCTCAAGATAGGGCGGGAAATGATCCTGCCTTTCTTCTTCCATTGCTTTCGGTCGCACAGATCCTCCTCCTCTTGCTCGAGTAAGGCATAGGAGGTCGCGCTGGGTGTCTCACGCCCGATTACTTGACTCGATGGGGGAAAATTGATCGATACCCCTTCTCCTTCTTCCGCTTGCTATTCGCTGCAGTTGTCAGTCGCTCAAGCTCTATCAAACACAATGTGGAGGGATACGATTCACCAGGTGATTTGCTCGTCTCCTTCTCCTATCTTACTCTCCTATTTCTCATGCTCCTTTCTCGCTGTCGTTCTATCATTTGACCTCTGCTCTCTTATAAAGGGATATGCAACTCCTAAAAATAAAATGAAGAGGTGCTTATTCGTATTCGTATGTCTATTCGATTATTAATTTTATTGTCATTTTTTTTACTGGTTTATTACAAATATAGGGAAGACCAAGAAGATTTATTGTTTTGGTTAGATGTGCTTTTAATTATCTGTCAATCCTTTATATTGTTATGCTTTGTATAATCTCGTTTATGTTCTTCTCTATACTCATCTTCACATGCGAAATTAATTCTGTGGGTATGCTCTGTATACAGCTTTCCATTTGCCGGATTGCTTATTTCCTTATAACTGTTTATGGGAGCAGTTAAAAATAAAAAGCAATCTTAATGAAACAAAACATGTCTATAATGACAAAGTTATTGAATTACAGGAATTGGCTGAACCAACAATTAAAGATGCATTCAGGCGATGCGTGCAGCAAGGAGCAAACCATATTATTATTAGCCCTTTTTTCCTCTTGCCAGGGCGACATTGGTATAAGGTAATGCTCTGAATTCATGAATTTCTGAAAAGTTCTATGCAAGCTTGTGCTTTCTTTTGAAATTTTACCATCTAAAATAAAAAAATGAAATAAAGTACACTTTTATATTAATTTGTGAACAAGGACATTCCCGCCTTGGTGGCTGAAGCAGCTGGAGAGTACTCTGGCATATTCTATATCATTACTGCACCGCTTGGCTTGCATGAACTCATGGTGGTATGATTTCATCGTCATCCTCCCTTTTTGCCGTATTAACTTTCTTGAGTGCATATTGCTAAAAAATCTATGCATTATTATCATGCTTAATTTCTCGGATAGTAAACTTAACTTTTAAATGTTCTAAACTTGAATCCCTTTTTCCACTAAAAAAGGCATTCAACCCCACACACACCTGACTATCTAGCAAAGAGATTGAACCCTTTGCATTCCAGAGTGCCCTTGTTGGAAGTAGGTAGCATCATGTTTAATTACATCTAAAGTGTGATGCTCCTGAACGCATAATTAAACTAACTATATACTTGCATTATAGCTTTTCTTATCACAGGCCGAGTCCTGAATGTAGTACACTTCGATAACACAGGACATGATGAAAAGAATTGAACTTGTTTTGTATTCTCAAAAGGAAAAGAGTATGCAAGTAATAATAAAAAGAAATTTATTTTAATACATAAATAAAAATACAACTGATACTGTCACAACTCACAACTCAGCCCGGGACTTGGGAGTTACCCAAACGTGAATGGCCGGTCGGTCAGTGGAAATCAATTCTCTGTTATTCTAATTCTATTACTAACAATTTAATATTCAAATAATACATGAATAAGCTAACTAAATAAAATAATAAAAATAAATAAGTAAAAATTTATCCCTTTCCATTTGTTGTTCTCATTTTTTATACGTGTTTGGCTCTCTTCTATTCATCTTGTTTAAATGTTTAAAATCTAAAAATAATATTAAGCAACATAATGAGTTCATGAAGGATAAACTAAGAGTAATCACACTACTTTACTATAATATCCAAGAAAAATAATCTAATATGTATGCGAGTCTATAAGAAATCATATAATATATAAAAAATCATATAATATGTTGGTCTTTCATATTTTATAAAAAATCTGATATATATACATAATATGCTGGTCTTTCATATTTTATAAGCAATTTGATATATATATACTTATAAGTAATTTGATATATGTTAATTCATGTATCAATGATCTTTTTTTTGAATGAATATACACATTTGTCTCTGTGAGGATCACCGTCAACAAACCTAACACACTCTTGGCCGATATTGCCCCGTCGGCTCCTGTCTACACAACGGTTAGCGATCTAAACATCGCAATTGTTTAGGGTGGAAATCTCTTACCAGTCCCCGATCGATATTATCTCATCAGCACAGTAGTTAATAATGTAAACATTATAATTATCTGGGGAGGTAAGTTCTGGTTCACTCTCCCTTGATCGATATTATCTCGTTGGTGCAGCGGTTAGTGAACTAACCATCACAAATTGTCTTAGATGGTAGAAAAATTATACGCACGTGGGTAAATTGACGTCCTTTGTCTATACCATTAGAAGGTGAAATCCTCTTCTAAAAATACGCATACAAGCATTCACATATAAGCTATTTCATTTTTCATACATAAATTATTCTGAAACATCTTTATGCAATCTACTAATATGCATATTTATCTGCTGTGCAACTATTCAATTATGCATATATTTTATATCATTTATTATCACTTGTATCTTGCATATTTTTTTTACATATCTATCTTACATGTCTATCTTTTTTATTATCTCATGCATATTTGTCATGCACACACATCTTTTCTTATTATGCTTATCATGCATATCTTTTCTATTTAATAATATGAAGAATCTGTTGCAATATAAATTTAACTGAACTAAAACATACATATAAATTAATATACATTCTGAAATTAAAAAAAAATACTGAAATTTAGAAATGTAATTACCCACCTCATTTGCCACCCTAAACTCTTAACTGGAGGTTGCAGTGATTTTTACGTTGAGATTAATAACCTATATTAATATTAAAATTTAAGACAAGTAATTTCTGTTAATCAAATTATTCTACTTAAATTATGATTAATTAACTTGAAAGTTACAGGGTCATTTTACAGTGAATGTCCACACTCACCTCGGGCTTGTCGCTCCGGTAAACAGTCTAGAATCCGCAACTAACTTCATATTTAAAAATTATTTGGCTAATAAAGTAATTTAACCAAAATTGTAAATGATTTGCTAAAACATATCTTAAAAGGCTTTCTCAGCGACCAATCATTCTCCAAAACTTTCAAATCTGCTTCCATCTTCTTCTTAACTTTTCAATCTCCTCTTTTGTTTGGCCAATATGGTGCAAAAACTGCTACAAAAATTTCAAAGGACTTTTGACGCTTACGTCACACAAACAATGCCTTTGACGGCTACTGGAACGAAAAAAGGTATGGAAAATGAGGTAAAACTTAAAATGAAAGTGCGAGGAAGAATATGAATGTCTCAAATAGCGTGAAATAGGGATTCACACTTATAGAAACTCTCCCGTGCCCTGAATCGTGAGCTGCAACAACCCTAGTGCCGATTGGCCCTCTGTTTGCGGCCCTTGCACTGTAGCAAGGTCATGCAACGAACAAGGAATAGAGGGAAATCGAGGAAGTGAGAAGGAAAATAGGGAGAAAAGGGGATTTCAAAGCTTTAGATGCCTTTCAATCGAACAAAAAGAAGATAATTAAATATTCATTAATTAATTACATATTAAGTATTGAATTAGGATTCAATATCAATAGGCAGAAAATAAGGGTTCACAAGAAGAGTTAGGGACAATAAATGAAGGTTATGACTTTATTTTCAAAGTAATGTTTGAATGAATGTTATAATATTAATATTAATTTCAATATTTTATTATCAGAAATCAAATGTTGAACAAATTATGAATTGATAGAATCACGATCGTTAGATTGCAAAAAGAAAAAGAAGATTTTTACAAAAATGAGAAAAACGAGTTAAATCAAGATGAGTAATTGTGTTTTTAAGTTATAGTAATATTTCGTGCTTTTAAATAATTCTTGATTGCAATCTATCACTTTTATGTCTTATATTAATGAAATTAAATCACATACGATTCTTCGTATTGTTAATCATGAAATATACATGTTAAATAATTTTTGTTAATAGTTGCACAATAGTTTATTTTAGGAAATATCATATTATTACATGACCCTTATGCTCTAGTAGAAATATATATGTTAGCTTATTTTATGATCAGATTTCTATGTCAGATTATTACTTTATTTTTAGAATTCTAGTAAACTAGCATCTATCAAATTATTGCATGACCTTAGATTTTAGTATTGTATTATTTTGGTAGATACATACAAGTTGTCTAATGAAAGTAATATATGCATTGAAGAATGAAATAAAAATATTGTATACATAGATGCTTGTATATGCATGAAAGAGTTCATCTCTTTATGGTACAGGCAAAGGGATGTTACTATACCTGCATGCGTAGATGTTATCCTACCACCTCAGATATTATAGTGTTTATATCGTAAATCACTATGCCGACGAGAGAATTTAGGTCACGAGTGGTCACATTTTCACCTTAGACATTCGTATAATTTAGATTACGTATCGTTGTCCCGATGAGATTATATCGATCAGGAGTGTGTTAGGTTATGTTTAGACGATGCTCTTAAGATTTATATGAAAGTTAAGAGTATACCATAAAGGTAAAATTTTAAAATTAAACTTCAGAAAATATAATTGATGTTAATGCATATCGAAAGTTAAATTGTTTCCATTGAGTAAATGTCATAGAAGCATACATTAGATTATTATAAGAATTTTATAGCAACATGCGTATTATTCTCTATTCCTTGAGTTACTATAGTTTAGAATATCTTAGATAACTCGTTATATTGTTTTATTATTTTTTCAAATTTTAAGCTTTCGAATAAGATAAATATTAGAGGAGATAATGTTTTATGAAGACGAGAACAACCTGAAAGATAACTTTTTTTGTCAATTTAATTACTTCTTTTAGTGGCTCTTTCAATCAATATATGGATATTAGTGATAGAAATAAATTAATAGAAACTTAATTTTACCATTCGACTATCGGTTATTGCCTTGGTTAATTTTAAGCTCTGTGCCAGGTCTTGATAGGCATAATGAGACGTGGAATAAGCTCACTATTATTTGAGGTGGAAATATACCTTCTTACTCCTACCTGATTTCTGTCTGGTCAACACATCGAAACTTAAGTCTTATTTTCACTAGGCTTAGAAGACAGAAAAATTTCATGCGTGCATTTATATAGAGTTGCATAACTCTTTTCAATTATAGATCATATAATAAAGGAATCTTCATCAATTAAATCTTTATTTATACATTCTTTTAAAAAGAAAAGAATAGGTGAGTATATTATTTGAGATTAAATCTCTTAACAATAATTTATTAGCATAGATTTGAAGTCGTACACTTTCATTCATTATATATATAAATATACAATTATAAAAATAGCTATAATTCATAACATGAATCTTAATTAATTTTGTTTTTTAGAATGCTTAAATATTGAGAAAGTTAACATATATTTATGCAATAAAATACTGACTTTTCTTTTCTTAAACACAAAAGCTAAGGTTAAGTTACACATTTATGAATTTATTACATTACATCTTAGCATGTATTCGAACTAAATTGCCTACACCAAAAGAGCAAAGAAATATAAAATTGATGTAGGTTTACCTTCCAATAACTAAAAGAAATAGTAACGCCAAACATCTTCTTCTACTATTGCAATGCTTGCTTGCCGCCAAAGCTCCTTCAACCCTAACAAACTAATTTTCTTTGAATATTTATAAAATCTAGATGTGTAACTTATTAATAAACTTTATCTCAAATCCCTTTTATCTTGCACAAAGGTTGTGCTGGTTGAAACCATTAAATATATATTCTCACACACAAGCTCTTGGTCTCGTGCTTTGGTTTGACAATATATGCAACATGCATGCCTCATATGTTTGACTACTTGCATAGTCTGCCCAAGCTTGGCTGAATTAAGCAGCTTCACCCATTCTCACTTGCAGAGAATCTATCAATATCGCACCCGGTTTCTCTCAGCCCAACTATCTCTGCCGGTCACTCCACTCTCCACGTCCCCTTCAATTCAATTTTTTGCTTCTTCTCCTTCTCTCGCACTTAATTATCATCCCAAGCTCGCACAGAGCTAGGGCTACAAATGAACTGTGTTCAACATGCCACTCATGGCTCCGCTCGATTAATGCTCATTAATGATCTTTTGATTAGCTTGTCAAGGATTCTTGAACACTTTTATAAGTACTCGATTACTAAATGAACAAGCTTGAGTAACTTATTGTTTGGCTCATTTATATTCATAAACAGGTTACGGCGGTGCCTAGCCTAAGGGCAATTTAGGCTTTTATTATTAATTCTTTTTTTTTGTATAAATAGGGCTAATATATTTAGTATTAGGGTTATGCAAAAGATTATTTCTTGAGTCTTAGGTTTAGGGTTTTGGAGAGATTTCCTGCCTCTCGAATTGTTGGAATTGGGAGAGATTGCCTATCTCTCAAATTGTGGGTGTTTATCCTTTATTTTATGTGTTCTTTTAATTGTTTACTTTAGAGAAATAAAATGTTTGTACTGCCCTAATGTCTATGGAGAATCTTATCGAATGTTATTAAAGATTTCGATCTGGGAAGAGTAAATCACCGCCTAAAATTGTTCTGGTCTAATTGGGAGCATAGATTTACAATCCCCTTTGAGTCGTGAAATGGTTGGAAGCCGACGTGATCGTATAGAGCTAGTTGAGAAGTTGGCTATGGTTAGCTAGGAAGTCATCTATTGCTATATGGAAATCGTTGATCGCGATATAGTTGTGATAAGAGACGCATGACGCTGTGATAGTATATTATGGTGTACAAAGACACGGAAATCCCCTCTTTCGCAACAAATAAACCTCATACTCTCATTTTCTCTACTTTTCGTATTGTCTTTAGGATAATAGTTGCGGAAAGGGCTAGGGGGACGCAAATGATGAGATCGTGGGGTACAGACGTCATAATTGTGATACACAGGGTTTCGCATGGTATGAATGCAATCAAATTGGTACAGACTCAATCTGGACTACCTGTGAGTCCATCAACAAGATTTTAACATACAGTAGCTCCTCCTTCGTGATCAAAATCTGTTTGGGAGAGATGACAACAGAGAAAGTAGTTGATTTGGAGATTCGAAGAAAAAATGAACCAATTTATATTTGAGGTAGAAAAATGATTTTTCTCCATTCGTAACTGATTAGAGAGCTCGGAGGAGATAATAAGGAAAGTTTAATGAGATGCAATTCAAAACTCCGCTAACGACTCAAATTGCAAACCCTATACTAGGGTTGACTGGAGATTCTAGGACCAAATCAAAAAAGGAAAGAAATCAAATGTGAGGAACACGAGGAGGAAATCATCCACCATCAAGAACCTCTTCTTAGGGCTCTGATTAGGGGTGGATTAGAGATTTTCGATGGAGGAAGTTGGGCTGAAAAATGGAGGGTTATGTAAGAGGTTGTGAGGAGCGCGAAGAAGGAATGAGAGAAATCAAAATAGAGTATGACTATGAACGAAAGAGGAAGTTTCACCCGAGATACATGGGGAGAAACATTTGAGAGAGAGAAAGTTGGGGTTGTGATGCGAGGGTTAGGAAGTTGAAGGCACCGATCTTTGAGGGGGAAGACGCATATGGATGGGTGTACCGGTGGAACAATATTTTGCGATGAATGCGCTAAATGGGAAGGAGAAGCTCATAGCGGCAGGGATATATTTGGAGGGGAAAACCCTAGCATGGTTTTAGTGGTGGGAGGCTAGATACCCAATCCGCTCGTGTGAAGAATTTAAGGATTGCTTGTTGTAACGTTTCCTAGCCATTCGTGAAGGAGACATACACGAGCAATTTTTTGCATCGTCTCAGGAAGGGATTGCCATTGCGTATAGGGATTGCTCATTTGTTTATTTAATTTATCAGCTTCTAAAGACTTAGTTGGATATCTTAAATTTAGACATCGATGCAATTTTTATTAGAAATCTTGGTTCATTCATTACCTCATACTCAATTTTGCTCTCAAATTTTAATTTATTTCTCATCAATTTTAGCTTTAGATTCAAGCATGATTTGTTAGAAATGCTGATTCAAATTCAGCAACATCTGTTATGGATTCATATTGCAACTGCGTGTAATATACTCTTATGTGAATATTCATGAATTATATATTTTTATTAAAATCAAATTCAATTGTAAATCTAACATCAATTTAAATTTTATTAGAAATTTAGGTTCATACATTATCTCATGCTTACTTTTGTTCTCTAATTTTAATTCGGTTATAGGTTTTGATTCCTGAACTTGATCTATTATAAATACTGATTTAAATTCGTCAATATTCTTTATAGATTCAAATTATAACTTTAAATCATAGGTTGTATATAATACATCCTTGAGAGAATATTCATGATTTTTTTTTTCAGTAAAATCAAATCCAATTATCTAAGATTCTCACTTTGGTGTATTTTCATTAGCTTTGAATGACATGCTACCAATGTTTTCTAATGAGTTGACACATGTGCAACAACTTTAATAGAAGGCTCATAGCATGCCTCAATACACAATGATCTTGATAAAATCTTATATAATATGTTTGATGAAATATAGTTTAGTTCATGCCTAAACTATCGCATGATGAATCGGGCAGTAATAAAACCGTTTAAAGGTAAATCATTTGTAGAAGATGTGTAAGCCATAACATCATATTCATTTATGCTTGAATCATTTTATTTTCATCTTTGAGATTAATGACATAGTTTATCTCGATTTTATATTTCCTTTTAAGTATATGTTTCATGTTGGCTTATGTGGATTTTATTTTACTTGAAATGTTTTCGCCACAATAATCGAGCAAATCATATTAATTTATTAGTAATCGTAACTATTTCATAATCCAGTAAATGGTAATTCTCAAAGAAATTTACCTATTTATTAATCCATCTTGAACGTTTTTAAAGATCATATTACCAATTAATTATAAGAATATAATTTTGAACAGTATGATTGTACGTTATTGTTGATTACAACCATTATTTACCTTGTTCTGTTTAAGCTGCTTCAATTATTTTCATATTTTTATATAGAGCTACTTAATATATCTTACATATGGCAATACACTAATGAAGGTGTAAGCTTTATTACTAATTTGATGTGGGATGATTCAAGATTAAATTATCAAATAAACCAATAACTCACTTTCTTTAAATAAAAACAAATACCATTAGACTTTAGCCCTGTTAATAATTAAATAATTATAAATATCTTACATATAGCAATACACTAATGAAGATTTAAGCTTTATTACTAATTCGATGTTGAATGATTCAAGATTAAATTATCAAATAAACAAATAAGTAACTTATTTTAATTGAAGACAAATAATATTAGACTTTAGCACTGTTGATGGTGAAATAATTATAAATATCTGATAATTTTGTCAGTAATTTAGAAATAAACAAAATCAATGATTAACTGAATTAATTTCGTAAGAGAGTATTTTTAGTTTATGACTTGTTGACCAAAACGAAGGAGACTAAGCTAGTCAGTTACAATTATAAAGAACAGATAGAAATGCAATGAAATTACCAAAATTAAAGAAAATATTAGATAGTATGTTTTTACAAGAAGACTACCCCTAAGATGTAGTGAACATCTGTATCACACTCAAGGAAGCACACATCTTACGCTAATAAGATTGAAAACTGTAAAAGTGATTTAATTTAAGTTAAAAAGTTCTATGTTGCATGCCTCAAATCAACTGTTTGTGGACTTCCCTTGACCTAAGCTAGTAAGTAAAGTTGGCATTGGGTGTCTTGATTTTTGTTTAAATTAATTACTAAAAGGCAATTAATTTTTATATTAAAATCCCTTCGTGAAATTCTGCCTGATGTAAATCTAGCCATAAATCCAAATCTCTAAAATCACTCGATCATAAAACCCACCACAACTGATGGAAAATCTCACAAATCCGAAATCACACCAACTCCACCAACAGCCCCAATTTGAGAAAATTGTTAAAATATCAAAATTAATCCCAAGGAGATGGGATAATTAGATAATCCAAATTTCCATCACCAAAGCAAAGTACATGGTAAATACCAAACTCCACTGCCAAGGATGTTAAACCATATCTTAATCCAAATATCAACTTACAAATGAACTAATAATTCCAATGCTCCACTGACAAGCAATTTTGCATTATGAAATTTGAATCCTATATGCTTTATTCTTGCATGTATCTCCATTCATCTGTATAATAGATCTAAAATATTTAAATCTATATCTCTTAGGCATCACTTTATCTTCTAATAATAATAAATGATAATTGTAGACATCATCCTACTAAAATTAATATCCAATAAAGAAAATATGAACTCTAAGCAAATTTGTAACTTTCAGTAATGCTAGAACTTGTCTTTGTGACACCCCTTTATGCCTTAAAACATATCAGATCAATTGTTATGGAATTCAATCATATGCCATCTTAAAATCAAATAAAACTATCAAGATTTTTTTAGCGTTCTCTATACTTCTCTATATTGCCTTTCAACTTAAAAATTGCTTCCGAAGTAGATCTTCATGATATAAAATTAAATTGGTTTTCCGAAGTTAAAGTAAATTTTTATGTCTTTATTCCGTTATCTTCTATCATAAATAAACTTTCTAAATCTGAATTTTTTCCAGGATGTGATGAATGAACGTATTCAGCACTGCCTGAGCCATGTTGCTGGTAAGGCTGATGAATGTTCAATGTGTGCTGGTACAGGAAGGTGCCATTTATATTGATTGTTTTGAAAAGCTACTATTTTATGCCCACAAGGTAGCAGTTGCATATGTAATTATAGTTGTCGAGGAGCCATTGTATTTAGAACAAATATTGCATCAGGACACCTGATGTGCGGACACGAATGGCGGGGCGCCATGTGGAAAATGGGCCCGCCACCATACACTGCGATTGGTTGGTGTATGGAGTGGCGGGGCCCACTTTCCACATGGCGCCCCGCCATTCGCGTCCGCATGCATCAGGTGTCCTGATGCAATATTTTTTCTTGTATTTATCAATGTTTTTCGATCTGATTTCAGTTTTTTATCTTCCCAATTTCCTTGCATTTGCTATATCCGTACAGCGTTTTCTTAAAATATTTTTCAGGTAACATATCTCCATCTTAGTTTACTTTCGATTATTGTCCTTTTGCTGTTGGCATGTTGCAAACAAAAATCGGCAGAGTTTGATTTCAGACGTCTGTAAACGACTGTTTTTGTTAATGAAGACTTCTGGCCTGTTAATGTGTTTTGATTTGTATTGCTGTAAGAGGTACTGACTTTATTGGAATTCCAGCATTCTGTGAACTATACCGACAGAGATATGTTTTTGTTATTTGCTGATTATTTTGTTATTGCAGTTGAGTAAAATTTATTTTTTTCGTTGTTCTTCATTGATTATGCTTGCTTGTTAGGAAATAATTAATATCATTATGAACTTTTTATATAATAAGATTATATAATTTGAGAAGATTTACACTATTTCTCTTTATTATATATAATCTCTTTTTTTCTTCTTTGTATCTGATCTTCCCGCATGCTTAATAAAAACATATTTATTCTGTGAATAAACTTTTCAATTTTCTTCCCACGGTATGGGAAAAAATTTACGTTCGGTCACCGGACGCAGCGCTGCGTCCGACGACGAATCAGAGAAGGACACTTCGGCTTAGTTGGTTCCAGCGGCATTTAATTCGTCAAATAAATGTGCTCGACCCGATTTCCCGACCTGCCGCGGTAACCCCCGTGAACCTTTTATATACCGCCGCAATAACGGCCTGCGGTAACCCGTTTGTAAACCTCATGTAACTTGGTTGAAACCTCTCGGCGGTTTATGCGGTAAGTTTAATATAATCCAGCTGTAATTGCAGTGTAATCTCGTCTATGCGGTACCGCGGACATAACCTTCGAGCAACTCCATTGTAACCTGTCCTTAATGCGGTGTCGTGGCTGTAACATTCATGTAGCGTCCGTGTAACTCTCTCAACCGTGGTATAGCGGAAATAACGCGTTGTACTCTGGATTGAGTATATAATCGCGGAGTAACCCCATTATAACCCTTCAGCTGTGATACTGCGTACGTAAGTTGGTTGTAACCTAAATGTAACCGACCTGTGTCGCGGTACAACGTAAATAACCACGTTGTACCGCCTCTGTAACGCGAATAAATTTCTTTTACAATCGTTTTAACTCGTCGTAAAATGCCCGAAGAGCATTTTTCGAAAAAAATAGGCTTCGCACGTAGGTAGTTCCCGACCCCTTTCGCTCGTACTAGGGTTTCGTGTTGCTTCCAATGGCGGACGAAAGCGCAGAGATTACGCTCGCGCAGTTGGAAGGCTTGGAAGAGGCCAATGTTGCGGAGGTTGAAGAGACGGATAAGCCGGAGACCCAACAAACAATGAAAATGACGAAGAGGAACGTTCCGAAGAAGTCGGACACCGTTTCTAGGTAATTTCTTGGTTATGCTTTTCAATCATTGTTGCATTATGTTCGTAGCATCAGTCGGTTAGGGTTGCCCTTGTTTTTTTTTTTGTGTGACAGCATGTTATTTTTATTATTATTGTTGTATATAGAATTTACTGCTAGACAAAGTGGATGTATTATTTGAGGTTAGATGTTATGGTGATGCAATGTATTATTCAATGTTATGGTGGTTTATCTTTTAGGTCAAACTGCATGTGTTTTTTTTTTTGTAATGTTTAACCGCATGCTACTGTGTCTGATATGGTGGCAACGTTTAACCACATGCTACTGTGTATTATTGATGTTTAAATGCAATGGTAGTTTTAGTTTCAATGTATTATTTAATGTTATGGCGGTTTATATTTTAGGTCAAACGACATGTTTTTTTTTTTGTTTTAAATGTGCATTTTCATTGTTTTTTTCTAATGTTAAAGTGGTCTATTATATTATTGCATGTTTCTGAGCACTAGATCAATGAATTGCAGATGTCGTTCATCTGCTGTAAGACAAGTTCTTGATAAGGTCCGACCATTAATCGACGAGCCAACATGGAATGAACTGGAAGCGATGAATTTGGTTCAGTTCTTCGAACTCCCTCTCTACCCTCAGGATCATGTGTTGACAATGCACATAATTAATTGTTGGGATATTGATCGGCGGGCATTCATTTTGGAAGGGAGATATGTATAATTTGATTCAGATGAGGTGGCCTGTTGATTGGCATGCCCAATAGAGGCGCACCTGCATGCTGGAGTGAGGCTCCATCTGGGAGCATGAATGCAAGACAAATAAAGGACGCACTGCTGAACTTTTCACCAGGGGAGTCCTCGCATAATTTTTTGCAATTACTAATTAAATTTCTAATGTCAAATTTACTCTTTCCATCTAACAACTTCAGAGTGTCGAAACAAATGTGTTCTCTATGCGATAATGTAGCCGCCTTTACCTCTTATAATTGGCCCGCTACAGTTCACCGATCCCTAACAGAGCAACTGAATATCAGTGCCATGAAAATAAGAGCGGATGAGTCATTGGGATACTTAACGGGTTTCATCTTCATTTTAATTATTTTACTAACATAATTTTGAAAAGGTCATTCAGTTATTCTGGAACATCTATAATAATTATTTTTCCATGTCTTACGCAGCTCTGGTTTTACGAGCACGCGTCCTTTAGTTCTTCTAGCTTTGCTTGAGGCTATACCACAGATGCTGAGGTGGCAAAAAAAGTAAAATGGAACGCTGCAAAGATTCAATTAGCTTTTCAGAGGCTTAGGTCTGTTATTGTGAGTTAATTATTCTTTTACCTGTTATTCTGTTAACGTGATACTTTAATTGACATTCACTGTAAGTAATACCTTTTGCAGGTGTATGATTGTTTTATTCAAATGAAAGATAGTGAACTTACATTAATTGCTCCTCCCGTTGACGAAGGAACTAGTCCAGATAAGAGTCTCCTACAAAAAGAGACTCAATCCATTCCCAATTCTCAACAGTTCGACGATGATGCTGCTTTAGTTCCTTACATTGTCGGTCCCGAACCAACACGTGTTGATGCTTATCCACAGAGTAGCCATGGCCATGGTTCTCAAGAAATACATGAATTGTTGAAAGGACACAATAAAATGGTTATGGCTTTTCGGTGGTAAGAACTTTTTAATTTCCTGTATGTACATTTAATATAAGACAAACATATGGAAACGAATATAAGCACACATTAAAGTTGTTAAAATTTACCTTTTGATCTTTTACTCCTCTCCCAATAACCTTTTATTCTAGCATTGAACAATCCTTGCGGCCGCATTTTGGCCGGATCATTCAGGTTGGACTCACTATCCACTATCTTCTTATTTTTATGAGCTTGTTTACTTCTATGAGGACCTCTACCAATCAATATGCCGTCAATATCCAATGATAGATTTTTCATGGCGGCTGTCATGTGTTGCTCGGCTGTTGGATTTCCTTTTGCTTTTGTGGTGATTTGATAGACAACTTTTTGCATATGTGTTTGAAATATTAGGTCCCCTTAACCCCCATTCCACGTATTCGAAGGTTGCAGATGCTTGTATTCGTAGCTATTGTATACATCTCTTTTTGTATTTGCATACCATCTCAATATGAGATATTTATCATGTATTTTCTTGACATGAAGAAAGTTCAGGACTCGTAGAGAATGTGCACATAGTACGCCCACCATTTCGAATTTTTTGCAGCTACACTGAATATCCGAACTCAGACTGTCGAATGTAACTACCCAAGTTGTGTTTGACTTATGATCATCAAAACTCTTAATAACAAATTCATTTTCAGCATTTGAAGAGGCATGTAACTGCAGCCCACATGATCCGTGCAGAAAAATTTCTTCAAACATTGTGTAAAGCTTCCTCGAGTAAAATGTTGTTGCCTGCCTCAGTATTGGGCTACTATTTGCTACAGGAGTAATGACAGATTGATCACACTTGAAGTCCTCATCCCTCTCGTTACGCCTCCATGTTTTCATGACATTTTCAATTCCCAAAAAGCAATATGTGATAGAACTTGTGGGTTTTGAGACACCATGACAAATGTTATTTGTCGACTCACTTCTCTGGGTCGATAAAATTCTCATTCCGAAAACATCCTTATTAAAAGTTGTAGACCACTTGTGTCTAATTCTATACATCTCAGCTAGCCACAGATTATCATGTAGATTATCTGTCTGAATCATCAAAACTCATGTTTCATCGAACTCCTCTTCAGACTCGCAGTTACGCATACATTTACAAAAAAGACTATGGACTATCTTATTCATCACCCCGCAGTGAATCTTCGTAGGCAATTTCTTGTATATGTGTCACTGACATAATTTATGGCGTGTATTTGACATAATCTCAGCTATCGCTGTCGCCATTGCTTGATCCTGATCAGTATAGATTGTTATTGGATGATTATCACCCATGATACGATCAAAGGTCTGAAAAAGCCATTTAAACGACTCGACCGTCTCCTCTGACAGGAATCCAACCCCAAAGAGAACATTCTGTCAATTGTGGTTAACACCAACAATAGGTGCACAATATAAGTTATATTTATTCAATCTATAGCTTGTATTGAATATGATAACATCTCCAAAACAATCGTAATCAAGTCTGGATGTCTAATTGCTTAAAAAAAAATTCATCAACATACCCATATCATCAACTTCGAAATCTCACTCAAACATGCAATCTGAAGCACGTCTCTCTGTGAACAACAGCAATAACGCATTGGCATCACCCTTTTCAATTCTACCTCTACTCTCTCTGAATGAAATTGAAGGCATCTATCTTCGTACATTCCAGATTCTCTACACCACCAACTTCGTTGGCTAGAAAGTTGAAAGCGTCTTTAGGTCTTATCCCAGACTGTGACATCGATCTAAGCACTTCTGCATTGACTTCACCAATCTTTCTGCTCGAACACAACAGGTGCTTATCACCAGGGTTCGCTAACGAGTGATTATGAGATTCAATAAATTTCTTTACTGACTAGTTGTCTTCATCATCAACAATGAATCGAATCATTGTCGGACAACCACTTCTTGAGTCTGATCTCTTGTATTTAACTGTTTTGTTGATCTTCAGCTCTCTTTTGAATCTTGTTTTTCCACATAAGAAGTCACTCGTCTTAATATTCTTAGAATTAGGCCAAAAGCTAGTGTGATCCTTACGAACACTGAATCCGATGTGATGGGCATATGCACAATATATTTCATAAGCTTCGTTCTCATTGTGGACCGTCGTTTGAAGTAATATCTTTGCAGCTTAATCGCTACAGATAATTTCACTACCACCAAACTGCATACAAGAGAATAAAATGTCAAACAGGTGCATATAAAACATTTTAAAGGGTTGAGAATATATTTTACATGAAAATTTTAGGATTGCTATAGCTACTGAATAAGAAATGACATCAATCTTAGCAATAACAGATGATATCAATTCTTACATTTTCGAAAGTCCAATAACATCAATTTTGAATTTGGCTAATAATAAATTAGTAGCAGATTATGAATGGTTTGACATACTAACACAACAATCCAAGAAACAAATTAAACACTATGGTTTGTCATTTAATCATGAAAAAAACAAAAAAGTTTCATACATGGAAAAACAAAAAAGCTACATACAACTACATACATATCTCCACTAACATACCTCCACTAAGAAACAACTAAAAAATAGCTAGGTAAGCATTACCGCTCAAAAAAAAAAAAATCGAGACCAAACAAGAAAAACAAAAAGCAAAAAAAATCCATCTCATGTAGTTGCAAAAAATAAATAAATAAAAAAAATGCTACAAACAAGTACATGAGATGCAAAAAACAATGTTTAAAAAAAAAGCATCACAACTACATCTCGTGAAATTTTACTAACATATATCTCATCTTTTTTAAATGCAAAATATAACAATAACATAATAAGAGAGCATAGATAAGCATTTTATAAAAGACTAAAACTATGAAAAACAAAAAAAAAATGCTACATACAACTACATACATACCTACACTAACATACAACTACAAAAAAATGGCTACGTAAGCATTGCCTCTCAAAAAAAAAAAAAAAAACGAACAAGGAAAAAAAAAACACATCTCATAGCACACCTCCTGTTTAACCCCCATTCTTCAATTTCCGCATGAAAGCTCTCTTCTTCCACTTCAAAAAAATAGGCGTTTTGGTTTATGCACTCCATCTTCAGCTCGAGCTACGGTCGACGCACGCTGGCAATAGAACAGTAAACCTTAGCTGCTTAAATACCAGTATTCGCGGGCAGCGGAGAAACAGGGTTATACAGAGGTTACAAAAACGTTAGACCCGCGGTACCGCGGCTGCCGGGTTACGACGGGGTTACGCGAATGGTAAACGTGGTTATGTCCACTGTACCTCGGGTGGAAGGGTTACACCGAGATTATGGGAAGGTTACACCCGCGGTACCACATTTCAGACATGTTATAATAGAGTTACATGAAGTTTATAGCTGTCGTACCGCAGGGACGAGCTTACATGCGCGTTACAATAGGGTTACTTTGAGTGTACCGTTGTGTCCGCTGTGTGGTTACTCTCGAGTTACGGCGCGGTTACATGCGCGTTACCGTGGCCCCCCACGGGGGTTATACGGGCGGTACACGGAGCGCTCACGCATGTTACCGCCGCGGGCCGGACAGTCGGGTCAGTGTATTAATTTCGCGAGTTAAATGTCGGTGGGACCGCAAATGGCGACGTGGCATCATCCTATTGGTTGTCGAATGCATCGATGCGTACGTTGTCCGGACGCAAATTTTTTCCCACGATATGATATTAGAGCGTCAGTATTGTCATCATATTTCATAGTGGTTTATGTCATCAATTTCTTTTCGACTTTATGTTAGTACTATGGCCACACTAATCCTTTTGTAGGATATTGGAAAAAATGCATATCCTTTTACTTTCTAACATTAATTCACTTGTAACTTTGGGTTATAGTGATCATCTAGTTCTTGATTTGCTACTATTCCTTGAGTTAAGAACGATCATGTATTTTAACAGATGTAGAAATCTCTCAATTTCTTAGGCAATCTTTTACTCAGGCTCTTTCCACTGATGATATCCTTCTCACGGATAAAACAAGAGAAAGAGTTAAGGAAAAACATGAATTATGGAGGTTTACATTAAGAGTCTAGACCTTCGTTTGAGTAGATCTAAAGCTGAATAATTGGAATGTAATTTTAGTAGAGTTGTTGATCTAGCGTCATAATTGTAATAATAAGTGATCAAATCATTATATTGAGTGAAAGTTTTAGATATCTCAGGTCTATTGCTCAAATTGATGGTGATATTGATGGGGATGTTATTAGTAGAACTCAAGTTGGATGGATGAAGCATTTGTGATTGAAAAATATCACTATTGTGACTTGAAGGAAAATTTTATAAGATAATGGTGAGACATGCAATGCTTTATGATGTAGAATGTTGGACTATAAAAGAGAAGCATTAAACTAACTTTAAAGTGTTGTTGAGATTTGAATGCTTAGGTGGTTGATGAGCGGCTTGACACGTAGTGACAAAATGCAAAACGAATGTATCCGTGCAATGGTCAGTGAAGCTTCGGTGGCTGACAATATTAGAGAGAGTCATCTTAGATTGCTTGATCACATTGAACGTTGACCATCTGATGATCCTATTAGAAAAGTAAATTTTTTAAATTCGACATGTTAAGAAAGGTAAAGGTAGACCCAAAAAGACTTGGGCATATTATATAAAAAAATGATTTTAATTTATTATAATTAAATGAAAAATATGACAATCAATATGATACAATGATTAAAAATGATTCATGTTACTGACACCACTAGGTCTGTTTAGGGCAGCTGTTGTTGTGAAGTTGTTGAATTAGCTATTATTCAAAAAACTGCAATGATTATTAAAAATGATCTGATTAGGAGAGTAGATGTTTTAGATTCAACTTATGTTAAGAAAGGCAGTGGTAGACCTAGGAAGACTTGGACTTATTGCATAAAAAATGATCTTAAGTTATTAGAATTAAATGAAAATTTGACAATAAATAGGACGCAATGGAGAAAAAGGATTCATGTAGCTGACCCCACTTAGTGGGATTAAGGCTTTGTTGTTGTTGTTGTTGTTGTTGGTCAGATCATAGTTTTTTAGCAGTCACCGCAGATAGTTAGGTTTGGTGGGAAAACGTAGCATTTAACCACAATTTTTTTGAGAACGCTAACAAAACACAGTTTTGTCAAACAGAACAACTACGATGTGACATCTCAACGCCACCGCACCGTTGCTCCAAACTTACCCTTAGTGGGATAAAGACTTGTTGTTGTTGTATTGTTGTTGCTGCCACATGTGGATCATGGGTTCTAGATTCACATGAATCTTCTCACATTACAGGTAATCAATAGCTAATTTTTCATCACACGTCTCCTCTACCACTTGTAATCATGGTCGATGGTTCCCCATTTTCTATTTTTGAAAAAAAATTGCTATCCACCCTTCTTACGGTGCGTTTATGGTGTTTGTTGTTTTTTCAATAAGTAGCTGTAAAGCTGCTTTTGGAGAAGCAGCTTATCAGGTGTTGTTATAAAGTTGCTGATGGAAAAGTAGGAGGTTGTTTTGTTAATATGTTATGGTGCAGATTTTGCAATATATATATATATATATATATATATATATATATATATATATATATATATATATATATATAATATCAGAATAAATGTAGATTTCAAAATAATTATAACAAAATAATCGAAACATGTCCTGCTACACAAAAAATTTAATGGAGTGCAAAATACTCTACTGCGTAAAAAAGTGACTAATCATGTCATGCATATAACTACAATAATGAGGATCATCAAAATAACCAACAAGCCTCAAATGATATTCGTTTTCATGTCTCAACTATCAAGCCTTCGAAATAATCTCCTCGCAAGGGCAGTATCTCTCCTGACCTGATCACTGTCTAGAGCGAACTCATCCGTGTCATCAATTCAATAAAAATAATTGCAATATTTAGCTGTCATGTTTCTAAGACAACAGTAAAATCTCCTCCTATAGCTGTCTTCCCTTCTTGATTGGTAATCAACACACCGTGTGTCACAGTGGTATGATGAAACTCTTGAAGCACATGATGCTCTTGAACACATATTTCTTGTGATTATAATACATTATGGCTTCAATTAACAAAAATGTAGATATGCGACAAAAAACATCAAAAAAATTAAATAGTTTTACAATAAGAAGAAAATATAAAAATGACACATCAAGAAAATTTTTGATACAAATGTTACAAAGATTTAAAAAATATACATCTAAATATACATCTACAAATCCAACGTACAGCTGAAATAAGTATCATCAAGTAGAAGTTATATGTGATGCTACATAAATATAGTTGATGCATTCACAAAAGCATCTGTAATCTCTTCTCTTAACTGGACCATCTGTAGCATATCTTCTCCCTCAGATGTGTTGTACTCGCTCGTACCAACATCCTCATCGGGCAATGAATGTCCCGCTCGATGTTCAAATTTTTCCTTAGGCATATTGTTAGGATCTTCATCTAAGAATAAAATCAATATCGTCTCGGGATGGATATATTCGTATAAAATTATATTTCGTTGTTGCAACAACTATCTTGGCTTAATTTTTAAAGGAGTACGTAGGCATATCTAAGAGAGTAATTCACTTTCTCCTCCATACATCGAATGCTCTCTACAAGTTTTTTTTTTTTTTTTTTTTTGAAGGGTTCATTTTTTCCTCTAATCATTCGGCTGTTGCACTCAAAATCAGGAATGTGATACATCGTGTTTGGAAATAGCTTCAAGAAACTCCGTTGTAATGAATATCCTGAATTGACGAAGTAATATTTTCTCGAATAATATTTTCGAGATGCTTATCTTCGTATATAGTTTATGTAATGTGTAAGGAACTTTTATAGAATATTAGATTAATAAATTAAAAAATTGCTTGAATGTTCAGGTTTGAAAATCAAATAAAGAATTCTGAATCTTATTTGAGTTCTCATCTTGTCACAAAAAATAATTAAAAAATGCTTAAACTGATTTAAGCATGTATTATCATGCTATTATGAATGAAACTAAAATTTTGACTGAGAATTCAATGAGTGATAATACTAAAGCAAAGCCATATTATGGTGCTATTGGAGGGGCTAATCAAAGCTCGACATTATATGATAAAATATGTGTAAAATGCATATGGTTTTTTGATAAAATGATTATTCTTTAATTTTAATAATACTGCCATCCAAATTTTATACAGCACAACATAAATAACAATTTTTACTTTTAAGGATTTAATAAATATTTTAATGATAGTATTGTGCCACATATGGACTTATTAATTCATTCAAAACATATGGATCTATGCACTGTCTGAAGATGTTTTTAATAGATTATTAGAGTAAAAAAAAATGACACTTAAAATGAGGGTCATACACACACACACACACATCTATATATATATATATATATATATATATATATATATATATATATATATATATATATATATATATATATATATATATATATATATATATATATATATATATATATATAATGAGAATAGACATTAGAAAAAATTAAACAAAGAGAATATCAAAAGGTAGGAGCTACAAAAACTCTTTCTAAGGCATGAAACTCCATCCAAAGCTATATAGTATGTTGGTGAGTACTGATAAATGTATGAGATCTTCTAAACATAGCTTTCATAAACTCAGAGATATAGAATTTAGAAATATGTAGGTTGTGTGAGGCAGTGATAACAATAGAAGGCAAGAAATAGCAATAGAAATAATACATATAGTCTTGAAGGAAGCATGTGAAGTGCATTTCATAGTTGGCAGATGAAGTAGGAGGCATTAGCATTGAAAGTAGTCACCAAAGCTCAAGTATTTATAATATAATTTCTAATTAAGATACAATAAGACTTCAAGTATTCAGCTAGTTATGCCACTATAGGTTTGGCTTTCATTGTAGCTCCTAAAAATAAATAAATAAATAAATATTGTATGAATATAAATCCAAAAATATCACCAAAACAAAAAGAACCTTCCCTTAAAGAATTAAATAGGCCAAGTGTAGTATCCTTTCAAAAAGAAGCTTTATGATAGAGGGTAAATCATATTAACGGGAAGAAAAAAAAAACATTAAGAGAATTCGTAGTGAAGTTGAGAGACAACAAAAAATAAATAAATTGATTCCATACAAGTATGTGTAGAATCTATAAAAAGACTTGAAGAGAACCAAAATAACATACACATATAACCAAATAAAGTGTTTGTTACATAGAAAGTGTTAGGCAAAGCAATAAATAGAAGTAAAGTTACGGAAGACCAAGTGCAGTATCTACTCAAATATTTCAATAGAAAGCCAATACTTTCAGTGTGAGAACAACAATACCCGAAAGAACTAAAATAAATCAAAGTACTAAAGATGAGGGCATTCCAAAAGTACATCAGAGATAAAAAACAAATTAACATACCAACCATTAGAGTAAATTTCCAAACCAAACAACCAAATCTATAATATAAGAATTCTTAAACAGGAAAAATATAACCTTAATAAATAGTGCAAGATCTAGTGTAAAATCTATTAATAAGGTACCAAATTCTAATGCAACCATAAAGATTCCAAGCAAACTAAAAATATAATAAGGGAGCAAATTGTATAATTAGGGGCGCCATAATAGAAGATAGTAGAGAAACAACAAGTAAACTAATGGGGAGTGAGGTCTAACAAGGACCGAAATAAAACACAATCATACAAGTGTGAATATTTTAAAGCAGAGGATATTGATAATAGCAGACAACTCATTTTTTAACTTTATTTTTGTTTGAAAACAAAATGCACCTTCTTAATAAATATATTCATATAAGTGATAACATCCTTAAAAAATATTTTTGTTTCTTTCTATATAATGAGTTATTATAGGAACAACTAAAAGAAGATTTTTTTAATAATAAAGTAGTCAAAGGAGTCAACATATAAAAGTGTTTGAGCTAACCAATATGAAAGAAATTGCCATTCTAAATGCAAATTTCATGGAGAGACAATTAAAAAGAATAATTAAAGATGAGGTGAGAGTGGACTTCTTAATGGGCATTACAAAAGAGCATATTAGGGATTGATATTCTATCCACACATTAGAAGAGTTTTTTTAAGTTTTCTTTGCTCTACTCAAAATTTTCCAAAAAGTAACAACAAACCTGAAAGAGTACCTTTTGTACCAAGTAAGATTACACCAATCAGGTTTGGAGAGGTTTTGATTGGAGTAGATAGAGTTAATCATTGTAGTTTGAGAAAACATCTATCCCTTTCTAATAGAATGAATGATGATGCTATTAATAAGTTGAAGGTTTTGGTTTAAAACACTGTGGGTGGAAGGTAGGACCCACTTTATTTTTTGAATGAGTTCAACAAGTTTAGTAAACCGAGACAAGTGAAAGAAGTGAGCACTTTTTGACCAAACTTTAAAAAAAAGGAAAAGACTATAAGTTATAGGTCAAAGAAAAAAATGTTACTACTATTACTGATTTGGAAAGAAATATTACTTAATCTAGTGGCCATTTAGCTTATGGCTTTCCACAAGCGGGAAGATTTAGGGTTTTTTCTTTTTTAGATCAACACATTAAAATTTTGATTTTAAGATTTTAGCATTAAAAAAAAATTAAGAATTGATAATATCTGGACTTAGACTGGCAACATTATCAAAATTCTTGAGCTACCTATTTCCTTGGCCATTGGGGGCCAAAATTGGCCTACAAATTCTATATAAATGTATACAATGTTCATTTCTCCAATTCGTTTTTGTCTTTCACAAATATCTTTCATTTCATTGCAAGCTTGCTAAGGAACTTTTCATTTTTGTTATTTTGATTCCATTTTTTTTTCTTGAATTATTTTGATGTAGTTAAGAAATGAAAGCAGGTTTTAGAGAAAAAGTTCTTCCATAAGTATCGCTAATAATACAAGTTCATGTATTTTTATGTTAGTAACACCATAAAATTAGTTAAAACTAAAAGGCACAAAGATTTAAAAATGTAATAATTTTTACCATCCTCTTCATACATGCAATATACAACAAATTTAAATTGAAATAAATGAAAACACAACTTAATTTCTTTATCATATACTTCTTTTTTAAGATGTTGAGGGCCACTTGATGAATTTAGATACTTGAAATGAAATTGAACTCACTTCTTTTAGACAAGATACTTGCCGCACTCTTCGATTTCAATTTAAAGTCTTTGAGATCTTTGGTTTCATGAGTTTGCGGCATGTATCTTTCTTACATAACTTAAGTTCTTTTTATTCATTTATCAGTCGAACATAATCCATCTAATATTTGCAGAAATAATTCTCATGGAGCACCGAGCATTAGGCGTACATCCGGTGCAACTTTGAGCGTAAAGGTAGTGATCTCCTCCTGGATGTGTTAGGAGAAGTTCTTGCATAGTTAGCCTTTGAAGTACTACACAATCAATCATTTTTATTATCGTGAAAACATCCTCTACGGCTTAGAGATGATGTTTTTGCCATGCTGCTTAAGGCCTGAGATTCTTTGGACTATAAGAAGAAGAGGGAGCAGGCAATGTAGAACAGGCGGTCGGACTGTGGAGGCATGGGGCTCTCCAAGCACACTGGTGGGGCGCCCACACACGAAATACAGGTGGAGGTTGGTAAGATTTAATTTATTCTATAAGATTTTCTATAGTTCAAAGATATATTCCAATTATGTCATTTTATGGACAGACTATGGATATTAGGCGAGAGTCATCCACTGTCGATGTACATGAGCGCACTCACAGGAGGCAGTCTGACTAGTCCTGGATCGATGATAGATCTCAGGCTACTTAGGTAATTGATGAGCAAAACTAGTTTGATGTTAATATATGTTAGCTCTAACTGAATTTACTTTATTTGCAAGGGAGGTTCTAGCAGTTGAAGAGGACTAGATCCTAGACATCAGGAGATATTATGATTTGTGAGTGTGATCCTTCCGAGTATGCCTGGTGGAGAGAGGCTGTTGGAGGGAAGAAGAAGGGTAGAGTCTACGGGCTCAGGTCACAGGGGTTTGCCTACGATGCTCACCCTTCTACCAGTGCATCTGTAGCTTCAACCTTTACCACATAGGATGAGGAGATCTCTAGATGTGTTATGGCATTCTCTGCCGAGATGGAGGCCCACTTCTCTCAGATGAGGTCGAAGCTAGAGATCAACATGGAGGTCAAGCTAAAAGATGAGCTGGGTTTCTCTGGTTGCGGATGAGAAAGCGTTGCAAGGCAGCGAAAACATTGGAGGAGGAGGAAGCGGTGGAATACAATAACAATGAGGTTGATGAGAAAGAGAAGGTTGATTATAAGAGGTTTTTTTTTTTTTTTTTCTAATATTTATGTACATTTGGACATATATTTATTCTGTGAAGAGTGATTAACATATTTTAGTATAAATGCATTTTATTTATTTCATTATTTGATTGTATAAATTACTATTTGACATCTATGTTATTTCATTAAATAATTGAAATTGTATATTAAATGTTGTGATAATAGGTATAGTAATGTAAATACGAAAAAAGAATTTTTAATTTTTTTCTTATGATGCAGGTTTTTGTTGGCTTTTCGTTGGTTATGCGACGGTTTCAAAATTATCCGTAGGTAAAATTGACGGCTAGCCGATGAACATTTTTATCGACACATAGCCGACAATCAAGTAGCTTAACCGACAGTTTTTCCTTGTGTCAAAAGCCAACGATTAACCTATCGATTTTCAAAATGAAATATGGACGATGCTTCACCAACGATTTTTATCTACATCAAAAAATGGATGGGTGAGACACTTTCTAACAGTTAACCCGAAAGTTATAAAAAACAATGCATAAACGACGTATAGCTGATGGTTTTGCCTGCTTCTAAAAACCGACGGGTGCGACACTTTTCCGACGTATATGTCATCGTTATGACAGACGGACGAACCGTCAGTGATACAAACAGATGAGTATCGGCAACTCGATTTTTCTCGAAAAAAACTATGATATTATATTGTCGGATAGCAGTCAGTAAATTTATACAGTTGGAATAATAGTTGTTTTTGGAATTACCGACAAACATTTTAGCTATGAGCCTAAAATAGTTGGTAAACCGTCGGTAACATTAAAAGTGATGATTGTGCTTATCATAACTGATGGATTGTGGTCGTCGAAAAAAAATCTAAATTTCTTCTGTGGATGTTTATGTTTGAAAACTTTTGTGTTAAGTGTGGATTGAATATTTTTGGATATACAATGTAGAGATGCTTTGAACTTAAAAGTGGCATAAAATAATAATACTAAAATTTAGCCCACTATATTTATTAATAACTGATCACCTAAAAAACTATGGGTCATAAATATAATTCATGGCCAAACTAAAAGAGTTAGTATACAATAAATAACTTGTAGTTCAGATTCGATAGACATAAGGGTAGTATAAATACCTTATTAGCCTTTTGTCCTCAGTAAATCACAGAGCTTGCACTCATCTTAAAGAAAGAACAAAAAAATTTGTGATTTAACATAATGAATTTTATAGTAAAAAATATGAATATATATATATATATATATATATATATATATATATATATATATATATATATATATATATATATATATATATATATTAATAAATCGGTATTTGACGAGAGGTCCGAATACTTATTTTCTTATGCGTTACAGCCGCTATGAGGAGATCCGACGCTATTTGCCTATATATTCGAGAACCCCGCGCACAGGCGTATCGAATCCATGACGTGAGGGGACTAACGGAGGACCCCGCCAACCAATATGCCATAGCTTACGGCGCGCGCGCACACACAGCGCTCTCGCGGGCACACACACACATACACACACACATACATATACATATACATGATTAGTATGTGCGAAAGCTCTCAGGCTCATTGGTTGCGGCTGCTAGTGTAAGTCACTTCGGGTCAGGGGTTTGAATCCCACCCACGACGGGAGGAATCGAATAACACACCGGATTGGAAGGGAGTCCACTGTTCTCGGTCAGTTTAACCTATAATTATAATTATATATATATATATATATATATATATATATATATATATATATATATATATATATTTAATATAAAAAGTGCCGTGAAGGTTGGTTTGGAAGATACGATAAAGTTCCACGTTTCCTAAAATAACAAAGCTCAATGTTTCAGAATACACGCTCACAGTTGTAAAAGCCAATTTTCAGTGCAAAAAATATTTTACTGAAACCATTAATATAAGCAAAATTATTAAAATTTATACAGCTTAATTTAATTTATTTATTTATTTTCCACTGTTGGATGGCTATTTTATTTTATTATATTTTCAGTTCCAAAGTCATTCAACGAATTAAATTCAAACTAATACTATTCTCCAGCTATAAAACCATTTTCTTTTGGCCATATATTATAATAAGACAAACAGTAAAGTAAAACAAGAAAACCTGAGCCATTAATTCCGTTGATAATTTCTTATTTTCTTCTTATAAATATTTTCCTTTTCATTAAATGCTCAAATAAATTCATGAAATTCAACGGAAAATCTCTAGCCTTCTTTGACTATAGGCAGAATTATTATTATTATTATTATTATTATTATTATTATTAAATTTTTTTTTTCTGATTGGCTTCTATTTGTGTTACCTGTACCTTATTCAACGATATTAATGAAATATAGTGAAATTTACATCAACACCGTACAAATCTTATGTATTTATACATTGAATAACTTAAGTTTTATATTTACAATTAAAGCTTATTGATGTCATAAGCTTGGACTGAAAGGAAAATTTTATAAGATGGTGGCGAGACCTGCAATGCTCTATGGTGTTGAATGTTGGCCTTTAAAATAGAAGCATAATACTAAGAGTCTGTTTGGGGCAATTGTAACTTATCTAGTTTATCCAGATAAGCGACATCATCACGATAGTTTATTGATCGATAGAATGATCCGGATAAATTGATCGATTGTTTGGATTGTGCATTTGAAAACAATCGATTGCATAATGTTTCAGATAAATACCATTCTGCCCCAGGTCTTATTCTTCAAAATTTTCTGCACAAGGCAATACAGAGATTGATCCCAACCAAAAAAAAAAAGAAGAAGAAAACTAATCTACATCAAAACAGTAAAATATCTAGAGCTAGACAAGTAACGATCCAACTTTGAATGTGCACAATTAGATCTTAAATCGATAGCAGCATAAATAGGTTCAAGATTTCCATTTTCGGCATGGATTTGTGGATTAGAACACTCCCTCAGAAACTGGAGAATAGATGCCTCCATTCTCAGATTTCTTCAACTGGAGAATAGAAGCCTCCATTCTAAGCAGATTAACGTAGAAGAAGCAAGACATGAGTAGGCGGCAGAAGATCAGAGACCCAATTTATCTGAAGCACAATGTGGAAGCATTCTCTAAGCCAGCGACTAATAGAGACAGTCGTTTCCATCAGACGAGAGGGCCATCCAAGTGGCTCTGACAAAGCATTACGATATCTGAAGCACCGTGTGGAAGCTTTCGTAAACCGGATTAAGATCGCCTTCCGAGATGGATTTCATTTTCCCGATTAGAGGCTCCAATTTAAGAGAGAGGAAGAGCGCACACTCGAAGTAATCAGCTGCCTTGGAGAAGGCTAGTAGCAGAGTCGAGGGTCCAGCCATTATTCATGTCTCTCATAAAACAAATGAGTTAGGGTTTTCCTCGCAGCGGGCTACCTAATGTTGCCTGCAGTTCTTCTGTGAACGGAATCCATGGCAATTCACGTAGACAAAGAATGTGGATTCCTGCTTGCCTGGCTCGTCTCTGCTTCAGCGGTTCTTCCTTCGCCTTCCCTTCCTAGGGGCACCAATCAGGTAGCAGCGGAAGGGTCACACGGGTAATTAGCGAAGAAAATCGCAAACGAAAAAGCGGCCCGCAAGAGTCCTCCTTAAGGCCGCGTCACAGAATAAAAACTCATTTTTCAAAAATGCATTCAATAAGTGCAATCCAAATAGTGCGGCGTCCTTTTCAAAAATACTGCTGCACTTATAAGCTGCCCCAAATAGGGCCAAAGTTAAGCGTTGCCGAGATGAGAATGATTAGGTAGATGAGTGGCTTTACACTTAGAGACAAAATGCGAAATGAATATATCTGTGATGGGGTTGGATTAGCTCCAGTGAAGAACACAATTAGAGAGAGTCGTCTTAAATGGTTTGGTCACATTAAACGTCGACCATCTGATGATCCGATTAGATGAGAAGATGTTTTAGATTCGACTTATGTTAAGAAAGGCAGAGGTAGACCTAAGAAGATTTGGGCTTATTGTATAAAAAAATGAACTTAATTTGTTAGAACTAAATGAAAATATGACTCTAAATAGGACGCAACGGAGAAAAATGAAGAAAAGAGATTATTATCACTATCCTTGAATTTCCTGGTTTGGTAGTTTATTCATAATAATGGAGCTGAATGATATATTTTACGGGCTTATTTATGGGTTTTCTAGTTATAGTTTAATTATCAAATCTATAATGTATGTATGTATGTATATATATATATATATATATATATATATATATATATATATATATATATATATATATATATATATATATATATATGTATATAATTTTATAAGATTTCTTCTCCATCTTCACTAGAAAATTATGGTATGTATGCAAATATGAAATTTAGGTGTGAGATATGTGAATGTATAAGAAATTTTGAGCTATGTATGGAAATATAAATGCATTAAAAAATTGGGGTATGTATGTAAATATGAAATTTGGTGTGAGATGTGTGAATGCATAAGAAAATTGTGGTATTTATGTAAATATGAAATTTAGGTGTGAGAAATGTGAATGTAAAAGAACTTTTGTGATATGTATGTAAATATGAAAATTTAGGAGTGAGATCAGTAAATGCATAAGAAATTTGTGCTACGGTCAGGTGGGAGATATTTGTAAATACATAAGAAATTTGTGTTATCAATGCAAATAGGAAAATTTAGTTGTGATGTGTAGGTACACTTCACACCTAAATTTGTGTTATGTATATACATAGGAAAATATACGTTGTTGATTCTCTAGATTTATGGGCTATGGGTTTCGGATATGATGTGTAGGTGGCCTAAGGTTTCAAGTAGGATGTGTAATGTGTAGGTGCACTAATCTATATAGCTACATTTGTGGTATATATGGAAGCGTTAGATCGTGGATGTTTAAATTAGCGACCTCATTTAAACGTCAGGAAAAAACTATCGCTATTCTGACTCTATGAATTAGCGTCGAAAAACTACCTTATCCCTTAGTGGATTAAAATGGAGCTGACTAGTTTAATAGGTTGATTATAAAAGACTAAATTTGCCTAACATAAACTTATAAGTCATGTCAAAATCTATTGGACAAACATCTTAGCCAAGAAAGGTAAGATGATAGAACCCAAAAAGATGTGAAAGAACTTTCAAATGTCAAAATATTTACTTTGAAGTTCTATGACAAGCATCTAAATATCGAATTGTTGACTTTTAAAAAGGAATATGCCTTTGATAGGCTACATGAATACCTATGAATCTTTCTAGTAAGGTTACATTGTACTAACCTTTACTAGTAACTTGCTAATATGTTTGTCATTTAACACTAATGTAAAATTACAAATGAAGTTAAATTACAAGTTCCTAAAACCTTATGAGAGACATATACAAAACTAATGCTTTCTGGTATTATATTCTTTGTTGAAGCTTCGTAGTTGATCCCTAAGGGTGACGGTAAGTCCTTAGTTATCTTTTATTAACTTGTACTCCTCCCCACTACCAGCACAGTTCTTGACTCCTTCATATAAGAATAACTCACCCCAAACCCATTACCTTTCTCAACCTAAAGAGATCTCTAACATCCATATAACTTTCCTACACTTTTTCCAATAACCTTTAAAGCTTCCCAATGGCCATCTCTAAGTTATTTCTAGCCAAAAATATAACATAGTAAAATAACATAATGTTATAAGAACTATGTTAAGAAATTTATAATCTCGTACCACTAATATAAAAACCATTGGGTTATCATAATTAATTTTCTAACATCCCAAATCTTGGTTCTAGATTTCTTCTCCCTTTTTCTCTAAGAAAACTTGCCCTTCCATGCCTAAATTTTTAGCCTCAAATTTGTACAAACTTTGAGAATCCATTTTTCATTTTTCACTTCTCGCATAATATACATCACCAACCTATGAAGGCATCTATGTGGTCATTGCTTTCACTATCAAGATTACCATGACTCAACTTAGGGACTTGAAATTTTTAAGGCAGAAATAGTTGATCAATCAATAAAATTAATCCAATTAAAAAAGATCCATAAAATTTAAAAAAAAAAACTAATATCAAAATAACACACATTGCTCTAGTATTGTTCTGTGAATGATACATAACCTCTCTTTTTTAATTTATGTTTACTTGAAATATTATATTGAGTTATAAAAAAAAATAACTTAGTGAAGTAATTATTGTTCTAAATTGCACTGAGACATTCAAAAGAATGTGATATTTACACCAATCTTTCTTATTACATTAATATATATATATATATATATATATATATATATATATATATATATATATATAATCTAAAAATATGAACTAGATTTGTTTATGAAAAAATCTTAAATTTTGATTTATTTTTTAGATTTAATCTTTATATTTATTACTCTTTACTTGTACATCTATGTTAGCAGTGCCGTCTAAATATAAATTAACAAACCCTTGCAAATACATTTCTAATGACACAATGTTATATGAACTTAATTTCACAGATAATTGAGGTGATAAGAAATCATTTAGGCATGTGAACACATTAGCATCCCAGCAGTGCCATAAATGTGTGAACACCTTTTAATATACAAACATAAACATTTTAAAAAGATTTTTTTTTTTGCATTCATCATATAATCATTATCTTTCTATGGGTTCTAATCTTTCTCCATTAAACCATATACTCTCTTAAAAAAAATTAGTTATCATAATCAATTATTTTCTATGGAAATCTTCTGCACGAACACTTATGGAATAAGATTTAAAATGTATGTTATTTTCATACAATATGGTTATGCCATATACAAATATGAATAAATCATTTAAGTATTACAATTTATCCGAAAGAACACATTAGAAATATTCCCATCAGGGGCATACAATTTATAAGCATAAAATAATACTTCAATTCATGCAAAATATCTTTGTTCAAGGCTTATCCTTACCTCCTCAAATGCACATTCTTCCATATCACATAAATGAGATATATATACAATAAAAGATATTTCAATTTATCTTAACCCTACCTTATAATATTATTTAGAATAGTTAATATGACTCATGATTGCTAAAATCAAGTCTTTGACAGTTGAAGATTTAACATCAACTCATATGCTTTCTTCTTTTATAATTGATTACAATGATTCTAACTAATAACCTCTAAAATAGAAGTTAATAGTACAAAATTATTATTATTAAAGTATATTTAATGATAGTTTATTTTTCATGATCAATTTAAGTTAAGAATGTTGAAAGTATTCAAGGTGTTTATACGTCAAAATTTCATTAACTAATTAAATGGTATTTCATGCTTAGATCAACTGTATTATATTATTACCAGTCTAATCTATATATGGACACACTAATTATCAAAAAAGTCTATCGAGATATATAGAATGACTTCTGTTATTTTTAATCATAGTACAAACAAGTATGTGAAAATTGACAGAATAATCAGCAAATATATAGCCGCCTGTTATTAATTAATGGTTTAGGGTTTATTAAGTGAGCATTGCACTTAGATATATAAATACATATGAATTATATGGGATATGTTTTAAGTCACTAATTGTTATAATTATACGTGAATATGCTAGTTTATGGATTTGATACGTAAATGTATAAGAATTTGGTGGTATGTATGCAAATGCCTTTGCGTACTGACACACTGCTAAAGTTTATACACACAATAAGTATGAAATTTTACTTCTCTATAAAGTTTAGGGGTTCATTTTCAAATTAGATACCATTCAAATTAATAGTGTTAGGTAATGTGGAGACCCAGTCCTAGTTCGTTCATGAGAATATATCTTACTATATTATTTTTTAATCACAATTTATGAAAGAAAATTACCTCTTTCATAGAAATGTATTTCATCAAAATGGAAGTGGTTAAAAGCTAGACAACATAGGATGGAATTCAATTACTTTACCTAAGCATAATGGAAACATTTGTCTACATTTTTTTGTTGTTATGAATGTCATGTTTAGTCCAAAATTATTTAGAGATTTTATAATTTTAGTCTTGTTTATCAAGTTGGTTCTTAGATCATCTTTTTTCTATTTAAAGACATTCTTGTCCTGCTTTTTCTTCCAAGAAAGATATTGATCACAGAAAAGTTCATTAAGAAATTCATATCTATTTTTGATGAAATTGCACTTTAAAGAAAGATATTTTCTTTGTTTTATTGCAGGAATAAAGATTTATAAGTGATGGAAGCAAAAAACATGAAATAGAGCAAGTTTGGTTCAAAAAGGAGGAAATTCATGCAAATATAACTACTTAGCCGACGGCGAGATCGAGGCCGCCGACGGCGAGATCGTGAGGAGAATTTTCTGAAGGAATTATAACTACCTCGCCGACAGCGAGCCTGAGCCCGCCGACAGCGAGATCGCGCGGTTTGAAGACCTTCTAGAAGCCCCGCTGACGGCGAGGTCATTTCTCGCCGATAGCGAGCTAGTTCAAAATGCTTATACATTGAACCTGGACACTTTTTGAAGAGGTGTTTAAGCACCCCTTGAACCTTTGCTTAACTCTATAAATAGAGGCCGAATTCTACTGTCTTAGGTGTGTCTCTGGAGTCTTCTGTGTGTGTCGTTTGAGTCTTAAAAAGTTTTTTTTTAGAATCTTTTATGTGTGTGTTTAGTGAGTTCATTAGTTGAGTGCTTATATAGTTTCGTTGTACTTAGAAGGAAAAGTCGAAAGGAACTTGAGGAGTTTGCTTGAGGAGGAAATTAAGATAAGTATCTTTGTTTATTGTTGTTAACTTTAAATGAAATCCATGCTTTGTTTTATTCCATGCATTCGAGTAGTTTTCTTAGTCTTTCTCCTTGTTTATGAAAATTATTTGGATTGATGAAATTTAATAGAAGCACATAATATAATATTAAAATAAATTGTGATAATTTTTACTTAAAACTTAATTTACTTTAAATATGGCCAATTGAGTAGTTAAAATATATTGAATTATCAACTATAGTAAAAATTACATCCAATATTCAGGGAAGTCAAAAGCCTTGGAAGGCGGGTGCAAATAAATAGAGAAATATTAATTATCGGGCGTAGAATTGGATATTTTAGTGTGACAGACTAAAATACTCAAATTCGGTCCTCTTGTTTGAGAGCTGAAGTGTAGATGTTAGCCCTCGGGTGAAGGGAACGTGGGAGCTGCGAAGTGGCGGCCAGTATCCTCCCGAGCTAGCCATGGATTCGATATCAAACATAGGATTAGTCAATGTTCTTTGCACCTGGACCAAAAGGTAAAGAATAGGAATGCTCCTATTTGTCACAATACAATATAAAAATTATATTTAAATTCATCATTCACTTAATTTTCTAAAAACAAGGAGAATGATACTTTTTCTGAATTATTTAAATCAACTTATTTCAAGCATTAGTTTACATTAGTTGCAATAGTTACTTTTTAAATTCCGTTTACTATATTAGTAAGTAATTCCTTTAAATTTAGCTGATAACAAATCTGTTAAAAACTTCCATGTGGGATCGATAACCAGGACTCCACTAGAGCCCTGTATTACTTGATATGATACGTATACTTGCGTAGAATAACATTATACATTAAATCATATAAGCTATATTTAAAGCGGGATCAAGTTTTTGGTGCCGTTGCTATAAACATAAATTGCATACATATAAAAGTGGATCAAGTTTTGGCGCCATTGCGGAAGTAAAGAAATAATTTACTAGAGTATGAGACTATTTTAAACTATTTAAAAAAAATTGTATGCGAAAATTTGAAAAAAAATTTAATACCTTACGATTCGAGTAAAGCGTACATTAAAAGAAATTAGAAAATAAAAAAAGAGAAATTATAAATTTAACACAAATGGCAAATATACACGAAAATAAAATATCAATCAACGAGACCATTATGAGATTATGCCAACCCTACATTAGATGAAATTCATTTAATACATTCAAAACCACGATGTAGCGCTAATTCATTCGAACTTAAACACATAATTATCAAATGGTACAAAATAATCAATTCAGTAGTTCACCTCTTGAAGATCCTAATTTTATCTTATGATTTTTTAGAACTATGTCTTTCTTTTAAATATGAAGGAGTATCTTAACGATCTTTATTAGACTTAGACTTTTTCCTTTTCTTTAAGGGATAAAGCGAAAATGTGGTTAAATTCGTTAGCACTGGATCTATTAAAACTTGGAGAATTATCACAAAAATTTCTATCCGATATTTTCCATAAGCATCTAAAGCTGGCCCAAGCTTAGAAATGATATAACTTCTTTTAGTCGAGTTTGATGGAGAGTCAATATATAAATCTTGGGAGAGATTTAAAGAACTTCTTAGGAAATGCCCACATCATGTGTTACCCAGTTGGTTAATTATCCAAACTTTCTATAATGGATTAGTAGGATCTTTAAGATCAATCATCGATCTTTCTTTGGAGGATCATTAATGTCGAAACCATTTGATCGAGCATGCCTTGTCGAAGAAATGGCAAAAAAATAATTTTCGATAGCCTGTGATAGGAATGAATCGAAAAAAATGGGATTTAGTATTCATGAAAATGATGCAATACTCTGTTAGGCTTCTAATTCTTTGCTATATCTAAGAAATTAGATCATTTTGGAATGAATTACTCTCCATTATAACGAAGAAAATTCATTTGGACAACTTATAGAATCCCGATCTCGTTATAAAACGATTAATGCAATTAACAACGGACCCGATAATCCTTATGCAAATTATTATAATCACGGATGGAAAAATCATCATAATTTTAATTAGAATAATAATACAACTAATAAACCATGGATGAATAATTTGACACAACAATTAGGAAATCCACCTAATTAAGAAATCTGACTTATAAACCTAATTATCTTTGGATTTAATAATAATAACCCTCGAATTTAAACATAAGAAATTATCAATAGAAGAATTAATATTAAATATGGGTCAACATTTACAAAACCCGAGGAAATCGACTACAAATATAAGGAAACCGATTACAAAATCAGGCAATTATCAAAATATTGAAACTACGACTTGGACATGTAAATATTTGCACTTAATAATAGAATATGCGGAACATTTCCTACTAATGTAGAAATAAATCCGAACGAGGGGAAATGAACAAATTAAGCGTCTGATTACGAAGTGGAAAAAATTAGAACCTCGAATTGAAAGAACTTGAAATTGAAAAGAGGAAATGAAAATTGAAAAGGATAAGAATCAACAGATCCGAAGAACTTAGAAAATCCTTTAATGCTGTAAATTTACGTTGAAAAACCTCCACCACCATTTCCTCGACGACTAATTCAACATAAAAAAGACAAACAATTTGCTAAAAATTCCTTGAAATTTTGAAGAAATTAATGATAAATATTCCTTTCGTAGAAGCTTTAGAACGAGATGTGAAAGCATGTAAAATTCATGAAAGATATTCTCGATAAAAAGAAAATTTCACCGAAAATGAAATGGTCGCACTTAGTGAAGAGTGTAGTGCTATTATTCGAGAGAAAAAACTTCTGAAAAATTAAAAGATCACAAAGTTTCATATACACTTGCGCTATTGGAGAAAAATTCTATGGAAAAGCTTTGTGTGACTTGGGCAAGCATTAATCTAATGCCTTTATCAATTTTGAGAGATTAGGATTGGGAGAAGTTTCATACACTTGGTAACTCTTCGGATTGGGCGGCAGTTACATTACATATCTAGGGAGTTATTGAAGATGTATTAGTTAAAGTGGATAAATTTATCTTCTGTGATTTTATTGTTCTAGATATGGAAGAAGATAAAGAAATTCTATCATTTTAGGAAGACTATTTTTAGCAGCTGGAAAAGTTTATGATTGATGTTCGAAAGGAGAACTAACTATGAGAGTAAATGACCAAAAAGTAACTTTTAATATTGCTAAATCAATGAAATATCACACGCTAGAAAGATGATGAGTGTTTTTGTGGAGAATCTAACGATCATTTACAAAAAAAGAACATTTTTAAAATATATTATGAAGAAAAATTAGAAAAAAGAAAATAGTGAATTAATTGAAAAATCGAGATAAATGAAGAATTAGATTATATTCGAGAAATTTGAATTTTTGGATAACACGGAAAATGCGAAAAAATATAGTTCCATCGATTATTAAACCTCCTGAACTTGAGTTAAAATGTTACCTAATCATTTAAAATATGCTTACTTAGGTAATTCTTCAACTGTAGTTTATTATTTCATACGAATTAAATGAATCTCGAACAAAAACTTTTAGATACGTTAAAAAATAAAAAAAAATTTGGTTGGACTTTAGCGGATATTAAAGGAATTAGCCATCAATACGCTATACTGAAATTAATGTGCAAATAATGGTATAACCTGTAGATCTTTCAGAAAGTTAAACCCGATAATGAAAGAAGTATTAGTCGAAAATTTTAAAATGGTTAGATAATGGTATTATATGTCACATATTTAAAAATAATTGATGCTAGGTAAACTGATTATTTATTATTACTGAGAGGGTATTTGTTAAAAATACAATGAAAATAATGATCTTATCCATATAAGACAAGTTAACGGATGGCGAATATGTATTGATTATAGAAAATTAACACGGCATAGAAAAAGATCACTTCCCTTTACCATTTAAACAGGATGTTAGATAGGTCTTGGGACATAAGTATTTTTTTCTTAGATGGATATCACAGGTTATCATCAAATACAAATTGCTCAGAGGATCAAGATAAAACTACATTTACTAGTCCTTATGGAACTTTCACTTTTTGAAGAATGCATTTAGATTATGTAATGCACTGCTGACATTTGAAGATGTATGATGTATATTTAGTAAATTAATTGATAATGGAATAGAAGTATTTATGGATGATTTCTACGTATTTGGAACATTTGACATGCTTAAATCGTCTTGAAAAATATTTGAAGTATGTGAGAAAACTAATTTAGTTAATTGGGAGAAATGTCGATTTATGGTTACGGGCGGCATTGCATTAGGGCATAAAATTTTGGAAAAAGGCATGGAAGTAGACATAAAAATTGATAATGGTAAATTAAACCTCAACTACGGTAAAGGGTAAGAAGTTTTCTTTGGGCATGTGGATTTTACGAGAGCGTTATATTAAATATTTTAAAAATTACTAAACCTGCATACAGCTTCTTGAAAAGGACGAAATTTGAATTTTATTTGAATGTATGAATCTTTCAATTATTAAGATAAATTAATTACGGCACCTATAATAGTTTCACTAATTGGGAAAAACCATTTGAGCTTATGTGTGATCTTGGTAATTTATCTATAGAACGTTCTTGACTGAAGATATGATAAGATTTTCGAAGTTATATCTTCTGTTAGTAAAACTCACAAATGATGTTGAAATTAATTATACGGATGCGAAGAATTATTCATGAGTTGTATATACTTTTAATAAATTTTGTGATATCTAATAGGAGTAAATGTATTATCTTGTCATTGAATTCTATTATAAAATATTTAATGCGAAAAGAAAGATTAAGCAGATTAATTAGATGGATATTATTAATGCAAGAATTTGATTTTGAAATAATTAACAAAGGAGCTGATAATCGAATTCTTGATCATTTATCGAATTAGAAAATCATGAATTATCTAATGATAATGAAATTATGAAGCAGATTTTCATTAGACGACTTTATAATATAAATGAGTTGAAAATACCTTGGTATCTTTGATATAATAAATTATATTGTAAGTGACATTTTACCACATATGTTAACTTTTATGAGAAAAAAATTCATTCACGTCTTAAATCATACTTTTGGGATGAATCATACTTATATAAACAGTGTAAGGATCTAATTATTAGAAGATGCGTGCCTTATGAAGAAACTAAACCAATCATTCAAAAATATCGCTGACTACGATTTTGGAGGACATTTTAGGACGGATAAAACACATATAAAATTCTACAATGCGATTTTCTTGGCCTACTCTATTTAGAGATGTATATAAATATATAAAAACTGTTATAAATGCGAGTAGGAAACATATCGAAAAATGAAATGCGCCGAATTTCATATTAGAAGTTGAAATTTTTAATGTTTGGGGATTAGATTTCATGGGACCTTTTATTAGTCGTTTTGGAAACTCATATATATTAGTAGTTGTTGATTATGTTTCCAAATGGATTGAAACAAAGCTTACTGAGTGTGATGCTAAAAAGTGTTTCGAAATTTTTAATGAAAAATATTTTTACTTAGATTTGGAATCTTGAGAGTGATTATCAACGACGGGAGGAACTCATTTAGAAATAAATATATTCACAAACTAATAGAAAAAGTATAATATTATGCAAAAGATATCAACGGCTTATCGTCCATGGCCCAATTGGATTGGTGAAGTTTATAATGAGAGATTAAGCGTATATTAAAAAGTACGTAAATCCTAATAGATGATTGGTCTATAAGACTATACGGTACGTATGGGCGCTACGGAATTTAACATAAAACTCGATTGGAATGACTCCTTACGAGTCTTATATATGGAAAAACTTGCAGCACGGTTAGTTGGAACATAAAGCATATTGGGCGATTAAAGAATTTAATTATAATATGAAAGAAGCTAGTGAGAAGAGATTGTTGCAATTAAATGAATTGGAAGAATTAAGGAATGAATCATATGATAATGATAAGATTTATAAAGAAAGGATGAAATTATGGCATGATCGGAAGATTAATCGGAGAAATTTTGAACCGGGACAAGAAGTTTTGCTATATAATACTAAGATTGAAATTATTTCTGGGAAATTGAAATCTCGATGGTTAGGACCTTTCACCATAACTCAAATATTTTCATATGGAACTATAGAAATTGAATATCCAAAAACGGGACATAGATTTAAAGTAAATGGACATAGATTAAAACCGTATTCGAAAACAAACAGCCAAAAAATTTAAAGAGGTTTTAATGCTTAGTCAACCCCGAACACTACTTGAATTCGGTCGGGGCGACGATGTTAAACCAAAGCGCTTTATGGGAGGCAACTTCATGGCGTCTTTTATTTTTAAATGTCTACATATTAGTGAGTCTATATTATTAAAACAAATCTTATTACTCGAATTTTTATTAGAATCGTCACAAAAATTGAACATATTTGATGAGATCGGAAAATATACGGTAGGAGCGAAAATGGGAGGATTTTACGAATCTCGCCCGGCAATGAAACCCGAGCCGTGACGACAAGATCGTGGAAATTACTTCGGTCCGGTTTATAACTAAGTCGCGACGGCGAGGAACTACGACGGCGCGAGGCGATTCAAAAAATTTGGTTTCTTAAGATTTTTCGGGCGGTTTTGGACGGTCAAAGCCATTCCTTCATAAAGAATTGTTCCAAATCCGATTTTACACCATTTTCTTCCTTAGGAACGACTGAGACCAATCCATTCCATCCCGAAATGGCCTCGAATTCTAGAAACCCTGGCCCAGAAGTTTTGACGGAGAAAATTCATCGGTTCGGAGGCACGGCGAATCTTCAACCAAGGCTTGATGAAGAAAAGACTTATCAAAAGAAGAGTTTCATCAATAGAGGCGTAGAGAATTCTACTACAAAAATCGAAGAAATGATCGCGCGGCGGCATTGGGAGGTATTTTGGTATCTGACATCAGTAGTTATACACCGGTAGTTAAGAGTTTTACTACGAATTTACATGCGATCCGCAATGGAAATGTGTACGTCGAGGAGGAAGATGGGTAACATTTACTCCTTCAGGAGTAAATGAATTATTTTCTATAGAGAATACCTCTGTTTGTCATTATTCCGACTTTGTGCCTTGAATCTGATATGAATGAGATCTACGGATACTGGCCAGACGAACCGGATGATTGGGAGTTACGAGAAGACGGGTATGTCGGTTTTCTGCATCACTTCTAAACCACATTTCAAAACGCGATATTTCTTTATATCATCAAAATTATTATAAGCGGGAAGTAAATAAAGTTTGAAAGGAATCTGTTATTTTAAACGATTGTATTAATTGGATTTTTATCGATGTTGGATCGATAATAGTAAATCTTGCATTGGGATTAATTGTGCATGGGTCGGTGTATGGACTTGGACACCCATCGACTATATTTGCTTTGTACGGTCGGTACAAGTTTCTTATGAGGCTTGGGAAAAAGTACTTTTACCATGGAAACCCACGGATCTATTTGATATGTTTCCCACTTTGGATAACAATGATGAGATCCGCAGATTGTTCACGACGGAAGCATTGTCGGCATATTTTTAGGTCGTGTTTTATTTGAAGGGGTGCGCCTAACGAAATCTGTCGGCGAATTTTTAATTTAATTAAAATAAATAATTTGAAAAGTAGTATTTGATTTGAAAATAATTTTTTAAACTTGAAGGTTTTTAAGATATGAGATTAAGCCGACCTCGCATCCCGAATAGTTTATATATAACGAAGCACGCACCACAAACCGTGTATCTATCCCTAAGGATAGACCTGCTTGCTTGATGGTGGGGCTTGGTTAAATAAACTGAAGATTAGTGACATCCGTTTGGTCGCGAACGATTTTATAAGCAAACCAGTTTCCCTTGCTTAATATGAAAACATTAAACGGGGTTTATGTCCCCAGGTTCTTAAAATTCCCTATAAGGGCAAGCCCCTATAGTTAATTACATCTTAAGTGACGGGAATCACCTAAGAAAACTCTCGATAATAATCAGTGATTAACTCAAGAATTTAAAGAGTTTAAGGTTTTGAAGATTGAATTTTGAAGTTTGATAGGAATGGATCAAATTTTTGGAACATTTTGTTTTGTGAATCAAAAGGAAGAAAGGTAGGAGAAATCACTGATTCGAAGTGAACTTCGATAATTTCCCGACTATCCTATCGTTTGGCTTGAATTTAAGAGAGAATCCTACAATGTTTATTTAGTATTTGATCTTGTCGATTTTAATTAATTAGGGCTTATATTTGTATGATAAAATCAAACAAATAGCCTAGAAAATGTGAGGGTTTATGTCGTATCGGACGGCTACCTCGGAATCCTAAGACCGGTTAGGGCTTAATTTGCAATGCAAATGCACAACGAAGAGTTCGAGGGATTTATGTTGCACTAGGCAAACTACCTCGAAATCTATGGCTTTGTTGTTTTAATTCTAAGAAGAGTTTCTTGAAGTAGGTTCAAGTTTTGTTGACGACGATGGCCGTGCTGCCACCGTGCTCCAAGTTCCTTGTTGTTGCGAGGTTTAGTTTTAGAAACCATAAATCGGGGATGAGAAAAGTATTTTTTGGTTTTAGAGAAATCTTAATTTTCAAAGGGAGTGTTTTTACGTTTTAATTAAAACAAATCTTAAAGTTGATTATAACGACACCGGTTAAGATCCCACGGTTCCATCCTTCCGGCATCATTATTTTTATCGGATTCACTTAGTCCGGATGAATTTGCTAAACATTTGAATGGAGTTCCACACTCATTTAGACGTGGGAAATCCAGGTGCTTAACACGTGATTATCATCAGAAATTATTCCCGATCATCCAACGGGGCGTTTTAATTTAGTTGCAATTGTAGTTTTATTAATTACATTTGTGATTCGTTTGAGTTGTTTTATCTTTTGAAATGTTGTGGCGATTGAATTTATCTTGCGATGACTTTTAACTTAGTTTTGGTTTTAGTTTTAGGGGTATCTAAAGGTGTGGGTTTTCATCTGTGAGTTGTTTATCGTACGAGAAAAATAAATGCATTTGCAATAAGTAAATTGCAAGAAAGTAAGTGCATGATAAATAAAATAAAAGCGTGCACGGAGAATTAACAAAGTCATCCTATTTGCACTTAAAACACAATTAGCATATTTAAGCAAGTTCTAGTGAAGTTTAAAGGAAAGGTTATAGTTTTCTACCAAATTCCTAATCTATAGCTAGTCATTTCCTGTTGTCCCCAGGTTCTTTGTGTTTTTGGTTTAAGGGCGATTTTCTTCATCGAAAATGTCAAATTGATTGTTCTTAAAAATATCCTATCATATTGAGGAAGTCTTAAGAAGGATCTTAAACATCTTTTTGATATTTCTAGAATTATTTTAAGTCCGAATGAATTTAATTATATAAATAGATCGATCATCCGAGGTTTTAATCTTGTTAAGCAACGTTATTTGGGGCGTTTGAATATCATGAGTAAGTAACGCCAGTTTAATGTTTCATTTTAGGAGTTCTGATAATCGAAAGCTTTGGTAAATTAGTATTGAGAATGATTTGATTTAAGTTAAAAGAGGTTTAAATTTGGAATAGTGTTCAAGTTGCTTTATATTTAGTTTAATTTAATTTAATTTGATTTGATGTTTAATTAATTTGATTTGATTTAACTTTAATTTAATTATTTAATTTAATTTAATTTAATTTAATTTAATTTAATTATTTAATTTAATTTAATTTTTAATTTAATTTAATTTAATTATTTAATTTAATTTAATTTAATTTTAATTATTTAATTTAATTTAATTTAATTGTTTAATTTAATTTTAATTTAATTTAATTTAATTGTTTGATTTAATTTAATTTAATTTTAATTAATTTAATTTAATTGTTTAATTATTTAATTTAATTTAATTATTTAATTTAATTTAATTTTAATTAATTTAATTTAATTGTTTAATTTAATTTAATTTTAATTATTAAATTTAATTTAATCTTAATTTTTAAATTTAATCTTAATTTAATTTATCTTTAATTTACTTTATTTTTAATTTTAGCTGAAATTAAGTCTTTTTAATATTTTAAATTTGAGTTATCATTTTAATTAAAAATTGAGTATTAGTTGATATAATTAATTTAGGGATTTTTAAATTAAAGAATAAATCTCTTACATAATAAAGATCTATTTATTTTAATAATTCTGATTTTATTATTCTTGCGAATTTAATCATTATTTAATTAAGGTTTAATCATTTTTAAAATTATTTAATGAGTTTACACCTTTAATTATTTAAATTTCAATCATCCAAATCAGATTAAGATCAAATATTTTACTTGTTGACTTTTTATTTAAACCTAAAGTTTTAATTAAGGATTAAGGATTTTAATTACCATTTTACCCTTTAAGCTTAATAATTTCATAACTCACTAGAATTGAACTCAAATGAACTTGAAATTTTTATGTGACTTTACTCATATGTCGATAAAGGCGTGAGAGGAGAAAATGTGATTTTTCTGTATTTAATTTATTTATATAATTATTTTGGTAGAAAATAGAGATTTTCAAGAGAAGAATTTGATAACATGACCAAGGGAAAAGTTTCTGTCCTTAAGAAGAGGTGGGGACATTCCTAATGACCAGAGAAGCACTTGGACCAATTTTGGTGATTTTTTGAATTATATTATTTTTATTATAATTATTTTGAGTTTTGGAGTGTTAATTAATTTAAAAATAAGATAAATGTTGAAAAATGGATTTTATATTTTTCAAAAATCTCTCTGATATCAAGGAAACCAGAGAATCAAATTTTGCAATTTTTTGATTTTTCTATGATTTATAATCATTATTTTAGTGAAAATGCTAGAAAATACATTTTTTTTTAATTTTAAAAATTACACAGGGCTTTAAAATTTAATATCTCACTAAATGAAACTTAGGAAAAATGTGGATTTGTTCTAAGTGATTAAAATTCAAAATGTGACATTTTTGGTGAATTTTATTATTTTTGTGATTTTTATTATTTTTTAATTATTAAAAATATTAAAATATTATTAAAAATCGAAACTTTTTTTAGAAAATTGAAATTTTAATTTTTGTAGGTTTACTTTGATATAAATTTCAGCCGATTTGGTGAATTTTAAAAAAATATTTTAAAAGTTATGAATTTTTAAAGTTTAAAAAAATGGCTAAGTGGCTTAATCCGTAGTGGATGGGGCTAACCAAGTCCAATTGACTTCAAATTTTTATGGTGGATTCCTCTGATCCTAAAGGTCAGTGGAGAATTGATTTCAAGTCAATTTGATGCCTGGTTAACTCTAATTAATTAAAGACCTATTTTAGGTGTTTAAAGCCACGATTAGGAGTTAATGCGAGGTAGATGCTTCAAGTCTATTTTCCTAGAGTTCTACGAGTCGCCCAAGGAACATCACCAAATATTTCTAGAATTTATTTCACAACATGCTAATTTTTGGAATTAAAATACCAGAAAACGGCAACATGCATTTGAAAAATAAATAACTTTTCACAGAGATGGCCTCGACCTTGGAAAATTCGGGGAATGTTCCCGAGTTCGGGGCTTCACTTTCCCATGGTCTCATGCCATGGTGAATTGTATACATGCATGGAGAATTAAATGTATGCGAGAGAGTAAATAAATTATAAAAAATAAAATACTTGTGAAATTAAATGATTTCTTTTCCACATTATTCTCCTACATTCCCGCGAGCAGAGGGCATTTTTTTATTTATTTTTGTGATTTTTACACTGCAAAGATATGGATTTTGAAGTTTAGGGAATTAAATAAATAAGAAAATACCTACAATTTTCTATTTATCCACGCGGCGCGCGTCGACCTCGGCGACACAAACGCCGCGTGTCGCGCTCCATTCGGCAGCCATCGAGGTCGGCAGCCCGGGCCCCGCGGTGCCGTGCGCAGTCTCTGGTCGGCCTTGATCCTGGCCGTCAGGTGCGCGCGTGTATCGAATGGACGGCATCAGTTCATCGTCCCCAGTGTTCTCGCCCAGGGCGAGTCCCACACTAAATCTTTAAGATCTCACTCGATTCTCGAAGTGGATTTTCATGTTCTTATACTCTATGGATTCGTCTTAGAGACGAACACATCTATACGGGTAACATGCGTGAAACTAAGGCATTTGAAATGGAGAATCTCGAGAAGCTCGGGATGGATAGTTAACTCATACCTTAGCTCGGAAAGTGTGGCTTGATACGAGAGTTGTTGCACCTTCGATTGGGTCAATGACTCGGATGAAGTCTCTGGTACGGTGGTGCACTGTTATGAAAGTGACCACGGCCGATCACAAAGCTTGGAGGGTAGGAACAGCTCAGGTGGCTTTGGAGATGGGGCTTTCGGTGGGAAACTTCTCCTCTTGGTCCGGTGAAGGTGTAGGGCGAATTGATTTGAGGATTGGCTCTTGTGGCAAAGTGTCACAGTTTTGGGTGGAATTTCGGTTGAGGAAATTGGGCTCGTTGGTGGGGATTAGGGCGGAATTGACACTGAGGGATCCAGCGCTCTAAGGATGGTGAAGGGGTTTGGAACAATTTTGGCGAGTTTCGGCGGGGTTTGTGCTTGGCTCCCCTCATGGCCGAGAGGGGTGGAGTTTAAATAAGTGGTGGGGGCCTCGGGGAGGTTAGGGCTTGGGATCGAAATTTGCTGCGGTGAGGAGAAGATCGGCCATGAGTGACCCGCAGGGATGGGGCGGCTCGACGAAGTGAGAATTTCAATGTTGGCTCACATGTGAGCTCTCGGCCATGGTGTTTTCCGGCGGCTGGTGGCCGGCCGGCCGAACATGGGTCACCCTCGAGTCGAGTGGGTGTTGGAGGTTTGTCTGATGATTGGCCATGGACATGTGTAAAGGCTTTGATCGAAGTGGAGCAGGGCATGGCTAGATTTGAACCCTAAATGGGTCGGCCACCCATTTGGGCTGGGTGCACCACCCGAGGCACAGTTTTGGAGGCTGAGGAAAAGTGATTTGGCCCGGCATAATCGGTAGGGTCAAGTCGCGTCGAAGCACGATTAGGCTTAAGCATGGTTTAGTGGAAACGTGGAAGTGGTTAATCACCTTTAGGAATTAAGGAAAGAGCCTCCCCTCCTTTTGCCCAAAATGGCATGGTGACATGTAAAAGAGGCTCTCATGGCTTGCATATGGCTTATGCATGGCTCCGTAGCTGCATTGGCTTGGGAAAAGTAAAGTCAATTTCATGGAAATGGATTTAAGGAAAATTTTGGTATTTAGGGGTGATTTGGCATGAGGCTTGATTTGGAATTATTTGATGATGAATTTAGGACTTAGGGATGATTTTAATTGAAAATATGATGGGGAAATGTCATTATGGGCCTTGGAAGAATTTGGGCTTTTTGAAAGGGTTTTAGATGGGCTTTTAAGATGGATTAGGAAAGTGGGCCTGCTTGAATTTTTAAAATGGATTTTGGATGAAATTTTGTAAAGAGGTTGGGCCAAATAATTATTGGGTTTAGCTCATGGATGTGTCATGAGTGACTTGAAGCAAATTTGGGGTAGTTTGGACTTGAATTGGGTTGGATTTGAATTCTTTTTTGGTGAATGGGCCAATGTAGGTAAATTAGGCCTAACTTGGGCCAATGTTAGGCTAGGGTTGAAATTGATGTAAAATAAATATTAAGAAATGTTTATGGGAGTGTTTCAAAAGGGTTTTGGCTTTGGTTGGAGTTTTAATTTTGAGGTTTTTGGGCCTATTTGGGTTAGATTTGGGTTTAGGTGAGAATTGGGCTTTTTTTGATTTTTGGGTTGAATTTGAGTGGGGTTTGGGTCAAAATCTTGGGCAAATCATGTTAGTGTTTTGTTTATGAGGATGTTAAGGAAGGTTTAGAAAAGATTTGGGGTTAATTGGAGTTGAATTGGGTTAGTTTGGGCTGAGTTTGGGTCATGGGTCAAATTTGAACTGAGCCCAAAGTGAAATTGGATCCAAATGTCAATCAAATTGGACTTGGATTTGGTCTAAATTGGTATTGGAATGTTGAATTGAAGTTTAGAATTGAATTGGACCAAAATTGGGGTCAATTGGGTATGTTTAGTTTGACATTGGGTCCACTTTGGGTTAAAATGGGTCAATTTGGGAGTTTTGACAAAAGTAGGGTAAATTATTAAAATTGGCCCATGGTGTAGTTGGACAAAATGAAATTGGGAATATTTTGGGATTTTCTGGAATTTTCTGGGAATTTTCTGAATTTTTGGATTTTTAGGCCAAGAAGGGTATTTTGGGTATTTGGAGGGTATTGGGGGGTTTTCTTGGGATTTTTGGTATTTTTGGGTATGGATGATCAATTTGAGTGATGTGGAGGTGTTTGGGATTGATTTTTGGAAGATTTTTAGGTAATTTGGAGATTTTGCGAAATTTGGGTAATTAGGGTTTTGGGTAGGTTTAGTAGGTGTAGGGTCTCGGGGGATCAAGGAGTGAAAATTTGGGAAATTGAAGATTGGGTGAATTTAGGTGGAAAGAAATCGTTTTGGTTGAGCGCGTGAAGGCGATTTCAGTAGCTATGAGCGCGTGAGAGGGACTCGTTGAGGCATTATTTATGTTGTTCCTAACCCTGCGCGAGGGCTTGGGGGTTAAGGACCATCCATCGAATCACCTACATGAGTCAGGAGGGTCAAGTTGGGTATGGGTGTGGTTTTAGGAAGTGTGTGGAAATGTAGTGTGTAAGTGTAGTGTATAAGTGTAATGTGTGTGTAAGTCGGCCCCTTCGCCGGACCGAGGCCGCCGGGGGGCGGTCTAGACGAAGAGTCTATAGGAACTCATCCTTTAAACTTCCGCATATTTGATTTCAACCCTCTAGGTGATTAGGGGTCTATAGTCGAGTTTGTGGGTTTGCGGGGAGTTTAGAAGTGGTTTGAATTTCTAAAGGCGGGTCCACGATTCTAGTCCTACAGATAGTCGAAAGGAAAAGCCTAGGCTAGATCCTAAGCACAAAAAGAAGAAGGGAAGACCTCATCAAAAATGAGGTCAGCAAATCAGACCCAATAGGTGTGGTGGTGACGGAGCACACGCGCGTATTAGTGTTGGCCAAGAGCGATCGACAAAACCAACACGAATGTCAGTGACGAACTTAGGACGAGTAGAAGAGTTCTGGCCCAGGGGAGTGTCGAGTATATCTGCAGACGGAGATTTCTTGAACTCTCGGCGGGAAAGGAAAAGGAGGTGGAAATCAAAGAATCACATGATCGAGGAATTTCGATTTAGATTTTATTTTGCTTGATTTATGTTTTGATGTGTGAGTTTAAATTTTTAGTTTGGAATTTCAATTTAGATTGAAGTTTTGTCAAAATTAATTTGAGGGATTTGATTTGAAATGAAAATTAGGATTTTGAGGTTTTAGATGTAACATCTCTGACCTCGAAAGAAGGTGAATTGATTAGATTGAGCAGTTGCGACGAAGATATCTCGAGCAAAGTGGTGTTGAATGTAAAATCATGCCTCGAGAGTTTGATTTCGATTTGATGTATTTCATTGCGATAGGGAAAGATCCTAAAAGCAATGCGGTCTTGGATGTAAAATCCTCGACCCCAAAGTTGAATTTTGATGTATTTCGGTGCAATAGGAAGAGAATCCTAAAGCGGTGCGGTCTTGGATGTAAAATCCTCGGCCTGAAATTTGAATTTTGATGTATTTCGGTGCGATAGGAAGAGAATCCTAAAGCGGTGCAGTCTTGGATGTAAAATCCTCGACTCGAAAGTTTGAATTTTGATGTATTTCGGTACGATAGGAAGAGAATCCTAAGCCGGTGCGATCTTGGATGTAAAATCCTCGACCCACGAAAGTTTTGAATTTTGATGTATTTCGGTGCGATAGGAAGAGAATCCTAAAGCAGTGCAGTCTTGAATGTAAAATCCTCGACCCAAAAGTTTTGAATTTTGATGTATTTCGGTACGTAGGAAAAGGATCCTAGCGGGTACGGTCTTGGATGCAAAATCCTCGACCCGAGTCTTGAATTTTGGTGTATTTCGATCTGGAAATGGGAAAAGGATCCTAAAGGTCACAGGTCTTGGATGTAAAATCCTCGACTCAAAAGAGTTTGAATTTGAATTTTTTGAATGAGATTTGATTTGAGATCTAGAAGATCGGATTTGAGATTGATAAGGAGATTTAGAATACGGGAAAGATTGAATTTGAATTTGGAGGGATGAGTTTGAACTCGATTGAAATTTGATTTAAGATTTGATTTGAAATTTGAAGATCGAGTTTGAAACTTGATCGAGATTGGATTTAGATTTTGATTGAGAATTTGATTTGGAATTTGGAAGGATGGAATTTGATTCGAGAATTTGGAAAGATGGAATTTGATTTTGAAGTTTGGAAGGATGGAATTTGATTCGGAATTTGGAAAGATTGAATTTGAAATTTGATTGAGAATTTGCTTTGTGATTTGATTTATCATTCATGTTGATTTCGTTTGTCTTTTAATGGTTCAAATTTTATTTTATTGTTTATTTAATGTTCATGTGAACTTAGTGTTTGTCATTTTTAGATTTTTTTTTTTAGAAAGTTTTGTTTTATTCTCTTTTTATTTCTTTTTTTAAATTTCTTTGTTGAGAAGTTCATTTAACTTTAATGGCGTTTCCCGATCAATTTGCACAAAAGAGGTGTGAAGGCCGAAAACGTGACATGGTCACTTTCATTCAAATCATGTTGAAAATATATCATACAACTCGATGGAATATATTTCATACAATCCATGTAGACTCGAAACGGTTGTGTATGATCTTTGTTGATCAATGAAAAGATGTCTGTCAAAAATCCATGCGAATAGTGAGGTACATGGTCGGTAACATCGCCTTCAAGCCATCCTTGACGAGGATGCCATTTGGATGTACATTGGAGGTGTGATATTTCCCATGTAACTCGCGGCTAAATGGCGGAGGTTCTCAGCTCTGGATCTGGTTGGAAATAGTGGGTATTTTCTTTGTCGTCCATCCTCTGAAAGTAGCGAGATTCGCTCCATGGCACTCCTGGTATGCAATGCTTTGCGATATACGCTCCCGTGCACCTTGCGGTATCATGTGGAACCAGCCGGTGGGTATCTTCTTTGGCCTCGGAATTCCTTTGAACTCTTGTCGGTGGGATCCGAACATGATGTTGCACTCATTCGAAAGGAAACATGCGAAAGGTCGACGAAGTCGTGGTGATGTTGATATGTGGGGGTATGCGGTCACCTGTTTGTAGATGTTGATAATGCGGCTATTGGGTATGCGATCTGGCGCGGTACCTATGTTATCGATCTTTTCCTGCATTCTCTTGATAGCCCAATGGCATCGGATCTACTTGCCCATGACGAAGTATCCCTGGTGGGTTTCCCTTCCTGTCTTCGTGAAGTTGTAGCGACATGCGCATTGTATTGTGATTCTTCCCTTTCACGGCATCCATCTCGGGGTTCGAGTATGTGTTTTCCCTCGGGCGGCTGCTCGGCCCATTCTTTTCGGATCCCGGATACGGTCCACGATTTCTTCCCATTTCATACTGCGAGAATGGTCGGTGTGTAGCTCGAGGCCTTCTAGTATGTTGATTCTTCTTCCTTTAATTCTGAAGTATTCGAAAGTTTCTTTCAACGTGCACTGTCCTCTCCGGCCCTGTTATTCCGGAATGATCTGAGATGGCGAGGCCTTGTGACGTATTGTGGGATATATGGTTCCAATCCCTTCCGTTCCCTGCCTCCTCGGCTCCTCGGGGGATGATGCTGTCGGGACATCCCCCGGGGTTCGCCGCAACAAGGTCATGCCTTGGCGGTGGATTTACATCCGGTGGCGTGGTAGCATTCTTTCTTCGATCTTACGGGAGATTTCTAGTTCTTTGTTATTCTAAGTGGCCTCCTTTTTCGGGTTCACAGTGAACCGGTGTCCTTGAAATGTATGTGCGCGTGCTTGGTATCTCATCGCGGGTCCGCGGCTAGTTTTGTTAACATTTTACGGATGCGGCGATTCTTATTTCTTCGTTGCGTGGCAGTGAGTAGCCCTCCGAACTTCTTGCATCTCTGCGGGGCTGTGTGGCTGACAAACTTTGCCCTCATTTGTAGTGACTACGGACTTCATTTTCTTGTCTTCTTCGGTGTTTGCTTTTCTTTTTTCTTGTTGTTGGATTGGTGGCTTGGGCCACCACTTTCAGCTCAACGCAATACGCAGGGTAGTTCTTCTCGGTTAGCGGGACCCGATCCCTTTCCTCGTGCGTAGGCTGTTGGTGCGAAATGCGAGGTCGATCTCGATTATCGCTCCATCTTTCACCCCTCTTTTCATCGAGTGCAAGGCTTACGCCATTCTTAAAGTTCAAGACCGACCGCCCGTTCGACATTTCGCACGAAAAGGCGAGGAAAAGGATCGGGGGGCGTACTAAGAACGAAGAACGTTAAGAAAATGTTTATTAAAGATACGATTTTCGTTATTCTTATATTTTGAAATTTAACGGGAATGAAGTAGGATAAGATCGGAAAAGTCTTGATTTGAAAAAGGGGAAACGAGAAAACTTAATTATCATGATTTTATTTATCTTAGCACATTTTATTATTTTTGGGTTCGGACCCGTCACAAGTAATTACTTCGCCCGTGTTTCTTAGGGATGAAGAATTCATTCCTTCGAAACATCACGTAGCGTAATATTTTTTCAAGTATCGTCAGGTTGATCGGAAGCATATGTCGTTCTCCCTGGCAATTCGCTCGCCCAGTGGGAACCTCACGAGTATCTTGCTTCAACCACAAACGGTCCTTCCGAGTGAGTTGGAATTTTCCTCCCCATCTTGCGGTGTGCGAGAATAGGTCTCTTGAAAACGGCCCAAGTCACCAACTTTGAAGGTTCTTGGGCGGACCCGGTTGTCATGGGTTTGAACCATCTTAGCTTGATATAGTTCTAAATTCATTGCGCTGCAAGTCTTTCCCTTCGAGCTTTCTAATTCTTCGAGTCGTAATGCAGCGTTTTCTTCGTCGTGATCTTATTTAACGATTGCAATTCGAGTGAAGGGCGAACCTCTAAAGGTAACAACGCCTCGGACCCATACACCGGGCGTAAGGTGTGGCAGTGGGGGTTCGAAGGTTGTCAGAGCAGGCCAGCAAGGCTTCTAACAATTTCTCGTGCCAATTTCTCTTATTATCGTCGAGTTTTCTTTAAGATTTGAACGAGGTTTATTAAAAGGCCTCGGCGGGCCGTTTGCTCTTGGGTAGTAAATTGTTGAGTATCGCCGGTCGATTCCGTGTCTCCCGACAAAATTGTTGATTTGTGTGCTTCGGAATGCTGACCCATTATACGAGATGATCTGGCGGCACTCCGAAACGGTAGACGACTTGGTTCTTGGCCCATCGCACGTGGTGTGCTTTCACTTCTCACAGTGGGCCAGCACGCCCGCTTGGAAAATGTCTGGCCGCAAGAATGAAACGATGTCCTTTTGAAGATGGTGGTTATCGGACCCACTATATACGTACTGACATTGAATGACGCAGCCCGCCCGGTGTCGGGTGTAGCACATTTGGAGGTTGATGTAGAACCACTCGTGCACTTGGCATTGGTGTGAAGCTCTTGGCGATTTTCATGCGATCGGTCATCATCGGAGCCGAGTAGTACCTTTAGTCTTTTAATTTTCATTTTCATCTTTGGACCCGGCGGTGAGCGCCACGAGTCTGAATGCGCCTCTTTAACAATTTCGCGGGCCTCGGACAACTTGGCGCCTTAGCCACATTTGATCAAAAGACCTTACGTATAATGTGTTGTTTATTAATCGTAGGACGAGTTCTTTTCTTGATACGATGGACGTGACCTATCGTCTGGTAGCTTTCACGTTTTGCGAGTAGTCTATCGATAGGCATGCTTGATCTTAAATTGTTTTACATCCTCTTTACTTATTTGATTCTTTTTCTTTTGTCGGTTATTGTCTTTGTGTACATCATTGTGATAGGACGTCGAGTGAGCCCGACACTTTCAATTCATCTTGCGAACGGGCAAATTCTTTTGCGAGACGGGCTAAAAGCATGTTCTTAAAGCATTCTCTTTCCCAATTTTGTAGATTGTCACATTTTGAATGTTTGTTCAACGGTGTATATGCCGTCTTGTTCGAGTCTTGGTTTAAAAATTTATTGTCGGCGAGTACGGTGAATGATTGTGAATCCCCGTAGATGTTGATGTACGGTATCCACAAATTTGAATGGATCGAATTCAATCGGTTATCGGGCTTCGTATTACTGCTTCGTTGTTTGGCCTGCCGGTTACGCTCGAGTGGTAGGAGTATCTTAACATCCCCGCTCCGGTGTTATAAAGATTGGCGATTCCTGCCTTGCCGGGCACTATCACTTGCGATTCTTCGTCTTTGTGTCTTGAAGATGCTCCGTCGAAATACAATTCCCAACGTCGATCATCGGGGTCTTCTAGGCTCATTGTTGTTCGTCGCGGATGCGTCGTTGAGAGGAGAGATTCGGCCCAGGCAAGGGGTGTCTGCCGAGTACGCTGAACTTGTCCCTTTACGGCACGCGGGGGAGAGCACGAAGTTATATCGAATTGCAATAATATCTCGTGACCATCACAGCAGAGTACGCGGGAAAGTGTTGGACGAGTCATCGAGTATTACAATGGATTAAACTTCGAATCAGTTGACCTTATGAAAGCATGTAATGCACGAGCTTTTGAGCGGCGAAGATCGAGACGAGCAATGCTTTTCAATTGCGGGATACCTTACCTCCGTCGGAAGTAAACGACGGCTTAAGTAGTAAAGAGCATTTTCGCACACCCCTCATCGTTGACACATTTAACGGGGCTCCGAGGAAGTCGTCCCCAGAGCGCGGTGTAAGTATCGTGATACACTGAGGCCCAGAGTGTGGAACGGGAGGTGTCATTAAATATTGTTTAATGTCTTCGAAGGCCTTGGCATTTCTCTTCCCGGAAATAAATTTGGCGTCCTTTTAGCTAGTCTTGAGAAAATTTGACACCTACGACGGAGTTTGAGATAAAGCGTCGAAGATATGCCGGCTTCTCTTGAAAAGATCGTAGTTGTTTTAAGGTTTTGGGAGGCGGCATTTCTAAAGATGGCTTTAATCTTCTCGAGATTAGTTCAATTCCACGATGTCGGACAACGAATCCTAAATTTCGGAGGTGGCCTTGGCTCATTTTAAGGGATTCATCTTAAGGTTAAATTGTCTTAATCGTTCGAAAACAATTCTCGAATCATACGAGGTGGTTTTCCTTTACTTTGCTTTTGATGACGACATCGTCCTGGCACTCGACTTGATTGTGGATGAGATCATCCAATTCTTGTCATTGCTCTTTGGTAAGTTGCTCTGCGTTCTTCGGTCCGGAATGGCATCACCGTGTAACAAAATACTCCGATCGGCGTTGAATGCTGTAAGCTTTTCATCTTACGGAGCCATTTTTATCTGGTTGTATCTGAAGATCCATCCATGAAATGAGAATATTTCGTGTGTCGGCAATATCGATCATCGGATTCTGGAATCGGTAGAGAATTCATCTTTTTGGACATGCCTTGTTTAAATCTGCGAAGTCACACAAATTACGATCGACCATTCTTCTTTATTTGGCACCACATTGGCTAACCGAATTCGGGTATTGTTCTTCGCGGACAAATTTAGCGTCTATTAGCTTTTTAACTTCGGTATAACTTGTTGTTCGATTTCTAAACGCATTCTTCGGGACCCTTGTCGTGGAGCAGTAGGATCCACTCTAGCTTATGGACTGCAACCTGCGGAGCTAATCCTGGCATTTCATCGTAGCTCCAAGCAAAACGATCTTTAAATTCCATTAATAGCAGTTATTTCTTCGGAGTCTTCTTTATTGAGTAAGGAGCTAACAAAAGGTAGGTACGGAAACAACCCATTGGCTGATTAACTTCCGTTAACTCATCTACATTGTAGATTTGATTTCTTCTTCGAATTCTGGTGGAGCGTCTCCAATTTGTAAATCTTCGAGTTAGGTACGTAGTTTCCATGCGATTTTCATTGGACTTGCAAGTGACAACCAAGCAAAATTCGGTATCGTGTTGACACTGCGTGCGAGATACGAGTCCGTACTTTGAATTGGGAGGGGGCAGTTATTCCATAACTTTTCAAAATGTTGTGATTGGCCTCTTGTCGTTGTCGAGGTAGAGCACGTTGAATTAAATTTTGAACAGGAGAGTACACTCAAAAGGTATTCCATTAATTCGATGAAGTGACATCTTCGGGTGTACATTATTTTCGGTTTTGGAGGAAGAAGCACCACGGAGGTAGAATTTAGTCGGCTTTGCACCGTCACTACGTACCTCTTTGACCTCCATTACCCTCGATCTTATTAGAATGGATCGGAGTTAGGATCATAGTATGTACGTAGTGGTTAATCTTCTCGTACATTGATTTGTATTCTTCGTTCTTTTCATCTGGAAGTCTTGTATTGCGGCTTCTTTCGACTTATTGTTCTTTCTTCTTGCTTGATTTCTTTTTCTTCTTCAGAACTATCATCCCGTCTGACATTGATGGTTGGTTTCTTCGTCGATTGTCTAGTGTCTACTGCCACGGCCTCGTCCCGGCCTCGACCTCGGATGCGAGTTGGAGAAACCTTCACCATCTCGCCCAGGAAGAGTGGTGAGTATTTGTTGGACTAGAACTCCGGAGTTCTTCGTTGTCTGAACTTTCTTTGCTTTATTTGTTACGGTATCTCTTTGGAGAGATTGTTTTCTTTGGCGGTGCATAATAAGCTGCATCTTCATGGATTCCAATTTCATGTACGGAGAATGGTTGTAAGTCTCCTTTGATGCTGCTGTTCCCCTCCATCGTAATATTTGATGCAACGATACGAGATGATGGTACCATCATTTTGTTTTCATGTATCCATGGTCGGCCGTCAGAGCGTTGAACGACGTTTCTGAATCGATTATATGAAATTTTGCGGTTGTCTTTGCTAAATCACCGGTCTTCATCGGTAAGCGTTATTGACTAGAGGCTCTTTCTCCTTACGGTTGAATCCTCTTAATAACATTTTGTCGGCCTCGAGCTCACGGTATCGATTTCAAGTATGCTAGTGTTCGAAGACTCATTATATTGATTGATGCTCCTGGATCACGATACTGCGGAAGCGTAAACTCGATTGTAGCTGAAATGTGACGGTCGGTTATTGATCTGTGTATCCGAGAATGTGCCAGGTCGTTGTACGTGAAGGTGACACCTCGCGTTTGCTTTAACGAAACGGAAACCTCATCCAAGGAATCTCAGGCCATTTAGGCCATGATTTCCGGATCAAGTAAGGCCTTGATCAGAGCTTCCCTCATCTCCTTTGATAAGATGAGAGCATCGTAAATGCTCGGTTGGCGGTAGTTTCCTAAGATGGGCTAGCACGTTGTGATCCACTTTGTTCTCGTGTCTCGGCTTCTTCTCGAATGGGTATGTCTTCGCAGGGTTGGTTCTTCTTGAACAACCACACCTTTCCTTTGTCTTTTGGACCCGTTCTTGGAGGTAAAACTCTTCCACTTCTCAAGTTGACTTAAGCCAATTTCTTCGAATCTAGTATTGAGTTTGTCGATTGTCTCCTCACGAATCGGAATGAGCGGCTCTTCGTTTGGATTATCTTCCAAATGCGAAGGCTCTAACTCTATTGTAATTTGGAGCTCCTCGAAACTCACGGATAGATCCGTTGCTTGTTGAACTCTCGTAGCCTCCTTGATGGATGCCTTCTTCGTCATTTTGATCGAAGTCGAGATCATGTATGATTGAGAATTGTTGTTGGTATCGAAATCGACGCCCGGATTGTCGCTAGTTACGTAATCGTTAGAAACGGTCAAAACGCTAAACGCCATCACCCTTATCATTATATGATCCCACCGAAGTGAGCGAGATAATCATACAAAATCGGAGGTTCGAGGATTTCTCCCCGAATCGGGAAGCAACTATCTAGGATAAGCAGCCCCCAATTCAGCCTTAGGAATCTCGGTCCTCTTCTTCGTCGATTTTCTTCTTCTCTTCGATTTTCTCTGTCGAGGTGGTTCCTCCATCGCAGGTGATGATGCGGCTTAACGGGTCTCGAACTCTGAATTGAAGCTCGCAAGCGGTTCGGATGTTGTCTAAAATCTTCTTCGAAGATCTCTCGTCAAGGCGGTAGTCCAAATCCATCGTCGGTTGCATAGGGATCTATCGGAATGACGGGATCGGTTGAATAACATTGACGGAAATCGACACCGGGATCAACCGCTCTAAGGACGCGGCGGCCGAACACTTGCGTAGTTTCAGGCTCAGGAGCCGTTCCCTCATGGGCCGAGAGGTGGGAGTTTAAATGTAGCCGGCCGGGGGCCTCCTGTGTGGCAGCTGTGGCCGGGATCGCCTGCCTGCGGAGGAGAAGACGACATGGCATCACTGGGGGATGGGGCAGCTCAAGAAGCGAGAATTTCAATGTCGTGGGGCTCACATGGCGCCGGCCATGGTGTTTTTCCTACGGGCCTGGTGGCCGGCCGCCAGCATGGGTCACCCTCAAGGTCGAGTGGTCGTGGTTCGAGGTTTGTGCAATCAATCGCCATGGACATGTGTAAAGGCTTTGATCCAAAGTGGAATGGGGCATGGCTAGATTTGAACCTAAATGGGTCAACCCACCCATTTGGGCTAGGTGCACCACCCAAGGCCCGGTTTTGGCTGAGGGAAAAGTGATTTGGCTCAAGATAATCAGTAGGGGTCAAGTCACCATCCAAGCACAATTAGGCTTAAGCATGGTTTAGTGGAAACATGGAAGTGGTTAATCACCTTTAGGAATTAAGGAAAGAGCCTCCTCCTTTTGCCCAAAATGGCATGGTGACATGTAAAGAGGCTCTCATGGCTTGCATATGGCTTATGCATGGCTCCATGGCTCCATTTGGCTTGGGAAAAGTAAAGTCAATTTCATGGAAATGGATTTAAGGAAAATTTTGGTATTTAGGGGTGATTTGGCATGAGGCTTGATTTGGAATTATTTGATGATGAATTTAGGACTTAGGGATGATTTTAATTGAAAATATGATGAGGGGAAATGTCATATGGGCCTTGGAAGAATTTTGGGCTTTTTTGAAAGGGTTTTAGATGGGCTTTTAAGATGGATTAGGAAAGTGGGCTCTCGAATTTTAAAATGGATTTTGGGATGAAATTTTGTAAAGAGGTTGGGCCAAATAATTATTGGGTTTAGCTCATGGATGTGTCATGAGTGACTTGAAGCAAATTTGGGGTAGTTTGGACTTGAATCGGTTGGATTCAATTCTTTCGGTGAATGGGCCAATGTAGGTCAAATCGGGCTAACTTGGGCCAATGTTGGGCTAGGGTTGAAATTGATGTAAAATAAATATTAAGAAATGTTTATGGGAGTGTTTCAAAGAGGTTTTGGCTTTGGTTGGGTTTTAATTTTGAGGTTTGGGCCTATTTGGGTTAGATTTGGGTTTAGGTCAAAATTGGGCTTTTTGATTTTGGGTTGAATTTGAGTGGGGTTTGGGTCAAAATCTTGGGCAAATCATGTTAGTGTTTTGTTTATGAGGATGTTAAGGAAGGTTTAGAAAAGATTTGGGGTTAATTGAGTTGAATTGGGTTAGTTTGGGCTGAGTTTGGGTCATGGGTCCAAATTCGGGCTTTAAGGCCCAAAGTGAAATTGATCCAAATGTCAATCAAATTGGACTTGGATTTGGTCTAAATTGGTATTGGGAATGTTGAATTGAAGTTTAGAATTGAATTGGACCAAAATTGGGGTCAATTGGGTATGTTTGGTTTGACATCGGGTCCACTTTGGGTTAAAATGGGTCAATTTGGGGGTTTTGACAAAAGTAGGGTAAATTGACAAAATTGGCCCATGGTGTAGTTGGACAAAATGAAATTGGGAATATTTGGGATTTTCTGGAATTTTCTGGGAATTTTCTGAATTTTTGGATTTTTAGGCCAAGAAGGGTATTTTGGGTATTTGGAGGGTATTGGGGGGTTTTCTTGGGATTTTTGGTATTTTTGGGTATGGATGATCAATTTGAGTGATGTGGAGGTGTTTGGGATTGATTTTGGAAGATTTTAGGTAATTTGGAGATTTTGCAAAAATTTGGGTAATTCAGGTGTTTTGGTAGTTTAGTAGGTGTAGGGTCTCGGGATCAAAAATTGAAAATTTGGGAAATTGAAGATTGGGTGAATTTAGGTGGAAAGAAATCATTTTGGTTGAGCCATGAAGCCATTTCAAGCCCATATGAGCCATGAGAGGACTCATTCGAGGCATTCACTATGTTGTTCCTAACCCTCTGACCTACGGGCTTAGGGGTTAAGGACCATCCATGTGAATCACCTACACGAGTCGGGAGGTCAAGTTGGGTATGGGTGTGGTTTTAGGAAGTGTGTGGAAATGTAGTGTGTAAGTGTAGTGTATAAGTGTAATGTGTGTGTAAGTCAGCCCTTCACTGCGACCGAGCCACCTGTAGGCATCCCAAGGCCAAAGAGTCCTATAGAACTCATCCTTTAAACTTCCATATTTGATTTCAACCCTCTAGGTGATTAGGGGTCTATAGTCAAGTTTGTGGAGTTTGCAGGAGTTTAGAAGTGGTTTGAATTTCTAAAAGGCGGGTCCCAATTCTAGTCCTCTAAGATAGTCAAAGGAAAAGCCTAAGGCTAGATCCTAAGCACTAAAAAGAAGAAGGGAAGACCTCATCAAAAATGAGGTCAACAAGCATCACAAAACAATCCTTTAGCAAGGCCCTTTACTGAGAAGACTAATTTCATTCTGAATAAGATTAAAGGATTGGAGAAAGAATTACAGAATGTGATGAATTCTATTGACAATATCTCTGATATGTTTGATCATATTGATTGGAGAATGAAGGAGCACTTTGATCATATTGGACATCTGGAGGCCAGTTTTATTCATCTATTAAGACGGAAAGGATGGATTAACGAAGAATCTACTGCAGAATTCCCTTTCAGGCCTTTCTACAATTTATTTGTGCACCTGCGTCGCATCGGAAATATCAGAGAAGATGTTAGTACAGACACTGAAGAGTAGGAAAGGTTTCTATGTTTATGTTATATTTTTATATATTTATGTGTGTGTTTGATTTGGAGTTAAGTTTTATTATGAGTCGAAGTTTGATTTGATCATCTCGTATTTGATGAGATTTTATGTAAATTGTTATGTCTCAAGATTTAGAGTATTATGGTGTGGATTGCGATGCTGAGTATTATGGATTTAAACATTTAGGTTAAGTATGTGTTAAAGTTGTTAGTGTGAAAAATTGTAAGTTTCATGGATTTCATTTATAAAGTTATTTTGTTTGTGTTGTGTGACTTTTTGTGAGTATAAGTGTCTAATCTTTGTATTATTATTTAATTAAGTGATCAGAAGATTGATTAAAGGCAAATTGAGGTTATAAATGATTTACGAATTTCAAAAATTTAAAATTTTTGGAACCTCGCCGACGGCGAGAATTATCTCGCCGACAACGAGAAAACCCGCTGACAGCGAGTCCGAGCTTGCCGACGGCGGATTTTTCCCGAAACTTTTGCCTTATGGAATAATTAGCTCTCTGACGGTGAGAAAACCTCGCCGACAGCCGAGAACGCGAAAAGACTTATATTCGACCGGTCAACCGACACTATTCATCATCCCTTTCCTCAAATTTTTGAAAAACCGACCTAGGGCTTAAGAGATCTCGGATTTGAAGTGATTTCAACACTTTTTGACACCGGATTTCATCTTTCCCTTGGTAAGAGCTTCACTCTTATGCAAAAATTTTTTATTTTCACCATGAATTTCTTCTACATTGGGATATCTTGAAAATTTTTGAAATGTGAAGAAAATACTTGGAAGAATTTCATAGAAATTGATTTAAATGGACTTTAGTTGTTGTAGGAAGCCTTCTTAGTAATATTTTGGAGTTTAGTTAAAATTTTTGTAAATTTCACAAATCGAGAAATGGCTCCACGACAAAAGCGACGAATAGAATATGACTAAACTCGATTCATTAATGCGAGAGCACAAACTCGATATTTTCAAAACATACAAGCAAGAAAATGCATAAAAGATAGAGTTTTCAAGAATCTAGGAGGAGAAGTAGAACAAGTTATAAAGGAGTGAGGATGGGAAAACTTCTGCTACGTAACCAACAGAGCAGTTGTAGAAGTTGTGAAGGAATTATATACAAATTTAACACAGGCTGAAGATGCACCAGTTAAGGTTAGAGGATTTTTTGTAGATTTCAATGCTGCTAGAATAAATGCTTATTATGAAGTACAAGACACCTACATGAGCGAATATGAAACTTTTGGAACTATGGAAGGACCACTCGGAAGAGGTGATCGACTTTCTCACCGATGGGAAAGGAGTCTGGAAGTTAAAGCAGCGGGAACGGGAAAACTTCCCTCTTTCTATGCTAAATGCAACATCTAAAGCTTGGCATTATTTTATTTGTTCTACTTTGTTACCTACCTACCACCATAGTGAGGTAACAAGAGATAGAGCAGCTTCGAATTTCGTATTCGGAACCGTAAGAGTATTAATGTGGGAAATGTTATATATAAAAACATATTAGCCATTGCTAGAAATGAAAGTGGAGGAGGACTAGGACATCCCGGTCTTATCTATGCACTTTGCCAATTATTCTGGGGTAGAGGAAAGAGATGATGAGGAATGGATAGAGCCTATGAAACCCCTTACTCAAGCTAATATAAAGAAATATGAATCCCACGAAGGATGAAGATCAGGAACGAGGAGTTACATGCCTTCATCAAGTAGAGATATCCCCTCTACCAGTTATGATCCTCCTCAGCCTACCACTTCTACCCTTCAAGATCTGATGAATGAGTTAACCCTGAGTAGAAAGAGTTTTGAGTTATTTGGAGAAAATATGGAAAGAATATTTGAGCATATAGATCAAGGGATCGGAGGCTTGGAGAGAAGGCACGATTATGATAGCGAATATCTCTAGCGACATTCAGAGTACGAGATTGCATACTATGAAGCTGAACGTCGATATAGGAGTGGTGATTTAGATGTTGTCTTTCCTGAGTGCCCCCGATATTCACAGTACCAGCCTGCTCAGCCTTCTCAACCTGGAGATCAGGGTGATGACATAGTTTGGGATTTCGATGCAGAAGATTAGAATCTTTATTTAGTTTGTTTGGTTTGTTTAGATTTGTTATTGTGTAAACTTTATTAATTCTGTGTGCAATATTTTAGAACTTTCTGTGGACTTTAGACTTAGTATGTTTGTTGGTTTGCTTGAGCAGTGATATTAAATTTCTTATGTGTGTTAGATTAGTTGCAAATTTTTATATATATAGGATGTTAGTCTTTCTTTAATGTATTGTTTAAATTTTAAATGTATGTGTAGTAATAGACTAAGTTTTCTTTGTTATGTTTGATACTTATTTTAAAAATTTCCATCTCTGCACTTTCTTTTTAAATATTATATGTGGAAGAATACTAACAGACATGCGTTCCGTAAGTAATGAAAAGGCTCGCGAAAATTTCAAAGAAAAGAAATACCTAAAGCTCAAAGGTATGATGAATTTTATTTATATACTTTCCCTTTTTCACTATGAAGTAAAGATAGAAAAATTTAAGTTTGGGGAAGGAAAAAATACAAATTTAATTATTAAAATTGTTCTCAATTTCTATTAAATGATCTTTGATCGTCGAAAAATTTATTAAGAAATTCATACATATTTTTGATGAAATTGCACTTTAAATAAGGATATTTTCTTTATTTTATTGCAGTGAATGAAGAATTTAGGTGATAAAAGCAAAATCATAAAAATGAGCGAATTTGGAGCAAAATCATGCGATTTAGGCTGAGTCGCCGACGGCGAGATCGAGCCCACCGACGGCGAGGTTACGAGAAGAAAATTCGAAGAATTTATAACTCGTCTCGGCCGACAACGAGCCCGAGCCCGCCGACAGCGAGCTAGAGCGGTTCGAAGATCTTTAGACGCCTCGCCGACAACTGAGGTAGTTCGTCGCCGACGGCGAGCTAGTTCAAATGGTGCGGATACATCGAACTCCGGATACTTTTGAAGGGATGCTTACACACTCTTCGTCACTTGCTCACCTCATATATAGAAGCCGAAATTAAGTCTTTGGTGTGTTATTTTGTGTGTTCTAAGTGTGTTAAGTCGAGTTTTGTGTCTTAGTGTGTCCTCGAGTGAGTTAGTGAGTTTTTAGTGAGTTTTGTCAGATCTTGGAAGGAAGAGTCGAAAGGAACTGCGAGGAGTCTGCTTGGAGAAAAATTAAGATAAGTATTTGAATTTATTGTTTTTAACTTTAAATGAAATCCATGCTTAGTTTAGTTTCCATGCATTCTGAGTAGTTTATTTAGTCTTTCTCCCTATTTATGAAATTAAGTGACTTGATGAAATTAAAATAGAGATACTTTTATATATTAATAAATTGTGATAATTTTTACTTAAAACTTAATTTACTTTCAAACTCGGCCATTTGATTTGTTAAAATATGTTGATTATCAACTATAGTAAAAATTACATCCGATATTCGGGAAATTCAAAAGCCTTGGAAGGAGGGTGCAAATAAATAGGAAATAATATCACTTGGGCGTAGAATCGAGCATTTTAGTGTGACGGACTAAAATATTCAATTCGGTCCCATTGTTTGAGAGCTGAAGTGTAGATGTTAGCCTCGGGCGAGGGGAACGTGGGAGCTTCGAAGTGGCGATCGGTATCCTCCTCGACCTAGCCATGATTCAAGTAATCAAACATAGGATTACTCAATATTCTTTACACTGGACCAAAGGGTAAAGAATAGGAATGCTCCTATTTGTCACAATACCTTGAAATTATCTATTTAAATTCATCAATCACTTAAATTTCTAAACAAGGGAAAGATACTTTTTCTGAATAATTAAAACTTATTTAGCATTAGTTTTATTTCCTGCACTTTCAATTCGTATTAATTTTCTACTTAGTTAATTTATCTAATTAAAATACTTAGTTTACTTAATTGCGCTTAAATTCAGAATTCCAAATTTTCGTATATTATTATTATTATTATTATTATTATTATTTTAAAATTAGTCGTTATTTAATTTTCTCTTTCCCTGTGGGATCGATAACTGTGACTCCACTAGAGCCTTGTATTACTTGATAGGATATGTATACTTGCGTAGCATCCATAACATAAACAAATTACAATTCTATACATATAATATAGCGGGGTCAAGTTTTTGGCTTCGTTGCAATCAAATTAAAATATCATAATATAAAATTTGTGGGTCAAGTTTTTGGCGCCGTTGCCAGGGAAAGTAAAAAAAATTTTTACTAAAAGTAACGAATTATTTTAAAATAATCATAATAAATAAAATTAATATCTATTCTAAAATTGTATGCGCAAATTTGGAAACGAAAATTTAATACCTTACGATTCTGAATTAGAGCTTACAATTAAAAGAATTAGAAAACAAAAGAAACAAATTATAAATTTAACACAAATGGCGAATATTCCTGAAATTCAAAATATGAACCAACAAAGACCATTAAGAGATTATGCCAACCCTACATCGGATGAAATTCATTTAACTATTCAAAACCCGATGTAGCTGCTAATTCATTTGAACTTAAACCCGCAATTATCCAAATGGTACAAAACAATCAATTTAGTGGTTCACCTACCGAAGATCCTAACTTACATCTTGCGAGTTTTCTAGAACTTTGTGCTACTTTTAAATTTCAAGGAGTATCTGACGATGCTATAAGACTTAGACTTTTTCCTTTTTATTAAGGGATAAGGCTAAAATGTGGTTGAATTCTTTAGCACCTGGATCTATTAAAACTTGGGGAGAATTATCACAAAAATTTATATCCAAATATTTTCCACCATCTAAAACTGCTAAGTTTAGAAATGATATAACTTCTTTTTGTCAGATAGATGGAGAATCAATATATGAATCTTGGGAGAGATTTAAGGAACTTCTTAGGAAATGCCCACATCATGCGCTACCGGATTGGCTGATTATTCAAACCTTTTATAATGGATTAGTAGGATCTTTAAGATCAATCATCGATGCTGCTGTTGGAGGTTCATTAATGTCTAAACCATTTGATGAATCTTACGCACTAATCGAAGAAATGACAACAAATAATTTCCAATGGCTCATTGATAGAGTAAATCCAGAAAAGATAGCCGGCATTCATGAAAACGATGCAATATCTATGTTAGCTTCTCAAATTGTCGTTATATCTAAGAAATTAGATCATTTTGGAATGAACTACTCTCCTACTTTAGAAGAAAACTCATCTCGGACAAATCATAGAATCTCAATCTAATTATGAAACTTTAAATGCTATTAATAATAGAACTAATAACCCTTATTCAAACTATTATAATCCTTGTTGGAAAACTCATCCAAATTTTAATTGGAATAACACATCTAATCAACAATGGATGAATCAACCTAATCAAGCAAATCCAAACTATAAACCTAATTACCCACCTGGTTTAATAACAATAACCCTCAATTCAAAGATAAGAAATTATCTATGGATGAATTAATTTTGAATATGGGTCATCAACTACAAAATCAAGGAAATCAACTACAAATTCAAGGAAATCAATTACAAATTCAAGGAACATCTATTAAAAATATCGAAACTCAACTTGGACATATTGCTATTGCGCTAAATAATAGAATATCTGGAACTTTTCCTAGTAATGTGGAAGTAAATCCTAAAGATCAAGGAAAAGAACAAATTAAAGCAATACAACTAAGGAGTAGAAAAGAATTAGAACCTCAAATTCAAAAAGAACTTAAAAGCCAAAAAGAGGAAGTGGAAATTGAAAAGGAAACAATTCAACAAGATTCAAACTTGGAACATCCTTTAATACCTATGAAAATTTATGTTGAAACACCTCCACCACCATTTCCTCAACGACTAGCTCAACATAAAAAAGATAAACAATTTGCTAAATTCCTTGAAATATTAAAGAAATTAACAATCAATATACCTTTTGTCAAAGCTTTAGATCAGATGCCAAATTATGTAAAATTTATGAAAGATATTCTAAATAAGAAAAGAAAATTCAACGATAATGAAACAGTCGCACTTAGTGAAGAGTGTAGTGCTATTATTCGGAAGAAGCTTCCGAAAAATTGAAAGATCCCGGTAGTTTCACTATACCCCGCGCTATAGGAGAAAAATTTTATGGAAAAGCTTTGTGTGACTTAGGAGCAAGCATCAATCTAATGCCTCTATCGATTTTTAAGAGATTAGGATTAGGAAAAATTACACCTACTTCAGTAACCCTTCAATTAGGTGATCGTTCGGTTACCTATCCTAAGGGAGTTATTGAAGATGTGTTAGTAAAAGTGGATAAATTTATCTTCCCAGTAGATTTTATTGTTTTAGATATGGAGGAAGATAAAGAAATTCCTATCATTTTAGGAAGACCAGCTTTAGCTATCGGAAAAGCTATGATTGATGTTCGGAAAGGAGAATTAACTATGAGAGTAAATGACTAAAAAGTTACCTTTAATATTGCAAAATCAATGAAATATCCCGCACTTTAGAAAAAGATGATGAATGTTTTCGGATGGAAATACTTGAACATTTACAACAAGAACATTTTAAGGAATATTACGAAGATAAATTAGAAAAAGAAAATACTCGAATTAATTGAAGATAATAATGAAGAACTAGATTATATTCGGAAAGATTTGAATTTTTGGATAATACCGAAAACACCGACAAGAATATAGTTCCATCAATTATTAAACCTCCCGAACTTCGAGCTAAAAATATTACTCGATCATTTGAAATATGCTTATTTAGGTAATTCTTCAACTTTACCAGCTATTATTTCATCTGCATTGAACGAATCTCAAGAACAAAAACTTTTATAAACTTTAAAAAAATATAAGAAAACTTTTGGTTGGACTTTAGCAGATATTAAAGGAATTAGTCCTTCAATCTGCATGCATAGAATTATTTTAGATGATGAACATAAACCTAAAGCGAGATCCCCAAAGGAGATTAAACCGGATAATGAAAGAAGTAGTTAAGAAAGAAATTTTAAAATGGTTAGATAATAGTATTATATATCCTATTTCGACGAATGCTTCGGTAAGCCCAATTCACCGTGTTCCTAAGAAGGGAGGAGTGACCATCACTGTCAATGAAAATAACGATCTTATTCCTATAAGACAAGTTACTGGTATGTCAGTTTTTCATTATACCGATCTAAAATAGAGAATACCTCTGTTTGTCATTATTCCAACTTTGTGCCTTCAAGATACAATATGAATGAGATCTACAGATACCTGACCGACGAACCAGATGATTGGGAGTTACGAGAAGACGGGTATGTCGGCTTTTTCGCATCACTTCTAAACCCTGTTTCAAAGCACTGATATTTCTTTATATCATCAAAATTATTACCTACCATGAGAGTAAATAAAGTTTCAAAGGAATGCGCTATTTTAAACTATTGTATTCAAATTGGATTACCTATCGATGTTGGATCAATAATAGTAAAGTCTGCATTGGGATTAATTGTGCATGGGTCAGTGTATGGACTTGGACACCCATCGACTATATTTGCTTTATGCGATCGATCACCAAGTTTCTTATGAGGCTTGGGAAAAAGTACTTTTACCATGGAAACCCCCGGATCCTACCGATATGTTTCCCACTTTGGATAACAATGATGAGATCACCGTTATTTCGACGAGCATCACAAAACAATCCTTTAGCAAGGCCCTTTACCGAGAAGACTAATTTCATTCCGAATAAGATTAAAGGATTGGAGAAAGAATTACGTAATGTGATGAATTCTATCGACAATATCTCCGATATGTTCGATCATATTGATTGGAGAATGAAGGAGCACTTTGATCATATCGGACATCCGGAGGCCAGCTTTATTCATCTATTAAGACTGAAAGGATGGATTAACGAAGAATCTATCGTGAATTCCCTTTCGTGCCTTTCTACAATTTATTTGTGCACCTGCGTCGCATCGGAAATATCAGAGAAGATGTTAGTACAGACACTGAAGAGTAGGAAAGGTTTCTATGTTTATGTTATATTTTTATATATTTATGTGTGTGTTTGATTTGGAGTTAAGTTTTATTATGAGTCGAAGTTTGATTTGATCATCTCAGATTTGATGAGATTTTATGTAAATTGTTATGTCTCAGCATTTAGAGTATTGTGGTGTGGATTGCGATGCTGAGTATTATGGATTTAAACATTTAGGTTAAGTATGTGTTAAAGTTGTTAGTGTGAAAAATTGTAAGTTTCATGGATTTCATTTATAAAGTTATTTTGTTTGTGTTGTGTGACTTTTTGTGAGTATAAGTGTCTAATCTTTGTATTATTATTTAATTAAGTGATCGAAGATTGATTAAAGGCAAATTGAGGTTATAAATGATTTACGAATTTCAAAAATTTAAAATTTTTGGAACCTCGCCGACGGCGAGAATTATCTCGCCGACAACGAGAAAACCCACTGACAGCGAGTCCGAGCTTGCCGACGGCGAATTTTTCCCGAAACTTTTGCCTTATGGAATAATTAGCTCTCTGACGGTGAGAAAAACCTCGCCGACAGCGAGAACGCGAAAAGACTTATATTTGACCAGTCAACCGACACTATTCATCATCCCTTTCCTCAAATTTTTGAAAAAACCGACCTAGGGCTTAAGAGATCTCGGATTTGAAGTGATTTCAACACTTTTTGACACCGGATTTCATCTTCCCTTGGTAAGAGCTTCACTCTTATGCAAAAATTTTTTATTTTCACCATGAATTTCTTCTACATTGGGATATCTTTAAAATTTTTGAAATGTGAAGAAAATACTTGGAAGAATTTCATAGAAATTGATTTAAATGGACTTTAGTTGTTGTAGGAAGCCTTCTTAGTAATATTTTGGAGTTTAGTTAAAATTTTTGTAAATTTCACAAATCGAGAAATGGCTCCACGACAAAAGCGACGAATAGAATATGACTAAACTCGATTCATTAATGCGAGAGCACAAACTCGATATTTTCAAAACATACAAGCAAGAAAATGCATAAAAGATAGAGTTTTCAAGAATCTAGGAGGAGAAGTAGAACAAGTTATAAAGGAGTGAGGATGGGAAAACTTCGCTACGTAACCAACGGAAGCAGCTGTAGAAGTTGTGAAGGAATTATATACAAATTTAACACAGTCGAAGATGCACCAGTTAAGGTTAGAGGATTTTTTGTAGATTTCAATGCTGCTAGAATAAATGCTTATTATGAAGTACAAGACACCTACATGAGCGAATATGAAACTTTTGGAACTATGGAAGGACCACTGGAAGAGGTGATCGACTTTCTCACTGATGGGAAAGGAGTCTGGAAGTTAAAGCAGCGGGAACGGGAAAACTTCCCTCTTTCTATGCTAAATGCAACATCTAAAGCTTGGCATTATTTTATTTGTTCTACTTTGTTACCTACCTACCACCATAGTGAGGTAACAAGAGATAAACTGATTCGAATTTCGTATTCGGAACCAGAAGAGTATTAATGTGGGAAATGTTATATATAAAAACATATTAGCCATTGCTAGAAATGAAAGTGGAGGAGGACTAGGACATCCTGGTCTTATCTATGCACTTTGCCAATTATTTGGGGTAGAGGAAAGAGATGATGAGGAATGGATAGAGCCTATGAAACCCCTTACTCAAGCTAATATAAAGAAATATGAATCCCACGAAGGATGAAGATCAGGAACGAGGAGTTACATGCCTTCATCAAGTAGAGATATCCCCTCTACCAGTTATGATCCTCCTCAGCCTACCACTTCTACCCTTCAAGATCTGATGAATGAGTTAACCCTGAGTAGAAAGAGTTTTGAGTTATTTGGAGAAAATATGGAAAGAATATTTCGAGCATATAGATCGAAGGGATCGGAGGCTTGGAGAGAAGGCACGATTATGATAGCGAATATCTCTAGCGACATTCAGAGTACGAGATTGCATACTATGAAGCTGAACGTCGATATAGGAGTGGTGATTTAGATGTTGTCTTTCCTGAGTGCCCCCGATATTCACGGTACTGCACTGCTCAGCCTTCTCAACTCCGGAGATCGTGGTGATGACATAGTTTGGGATTTCGATGCGTAAGATTAGAATCTTTATTTAGTTTGTTTGGTTTGTTTAGATTTGTTATTGTGTAAACTTTATTAATTCGTGTGCAATATTTTAGAACTTTTCGTGGACTTTAGACTTAGTATGTTTGTTGGTTTGCTTGAGCAGGTGATATTAAATTTCTTATGTGTGTTAGATTAGTTGCAAATTTTTATATATATAGGATGTTAGTCTTTCTTTAATGTATTGTTTAAATTTTAAATGTATGTGTAGTAATAGACTAAGTTTTCTTTGTTATGTTTGATACTTATTTTAAAAATTTCCATCTCTCGCACTTTCTTTTTAAATATTATATGTGGAAGAATACTAACGAGTACGAGTGTTCGTAAGTAATGAAAAGGCCTGCGAAAATTTCAAAGAAAAGAAATACCTAAAGCTCAAAGGTATGATGAATTTTATTTATATACTTTCCCTTTTTCACTATGAAGTAAAGATAGAAAAATTTAAGTTTGGGGGAAGGAAAAAATACAAATTTAATTATTAAAATTGTTCTCAATTTCTATTAAATGATCTTTGATCGCTGAAAAATTTATTAAGAAATTCATACATATTTTTGATGAAATTGCACTTTAAATAAGGATATTTTCTTTATTTTATTGCAGGAATGAAGAATTTAGGTGATAAAAGCAAAAATCATAAAAATGAGCGAATTTGGAGCAAAATCATGCAATTTGTGCTGAGTCGCCGACGGCGAGATCGAGCCCACCGACGGCGAGGTTACGAGAAGAAAATTCTGAAGAATTTATAACTGTCTCGCTGACAGCGAGCCCGAGCCCGCCGACGCCGAGCTAGAGCGGTTCGAAGATCTTCGGACGCCTCGCCGACAAGCCGAGGTAGTTCGTCGCCGACGGCGAGCTAGTTCAAATGGTGCAGATACATTGAACCTGGATACTTTTTGAAGGGATGCTTACACACCTCTTGGTCACTTGCTCACCTCTATATATAGAAGCCGAAATTAAGTCTTTGGTGTGTTATTTTGTGTGTTCTAAGTGTGTTAAGTCGAGTTTTGTGTCTTAGTGTGTCCTTGAGTGAGTTAGTGAGTTTTTAGTGAGTTTCTGTCATACTGGAAGGAAGAGTCAAAGGAACTGCGAGGAGTCTGCTTGGAGAAAAATTAAGATAAGTATTTGTATTTATTGTTTTTAACTTTAAATGAAATCCATGCTTAGTTTAGTTTCCATGCATTCTGAGTAGTTTATTTAATCTTTCTCCCTATTTATGAAATTAAGTGACTTGATGAAATTAAAATAGAGATACTTTTATATATTAATAAATTGTGATAATTTTTACTTAAAACTTAATTTACTTTCAAACTGGCCATTTGATTTGTTAAAATATGTTGATTATCAACTATAGTAAAAATTACATCTGATATTCGGGAAATTCAAAAGCCTTGGAAGGAGGGTGCAAATAAATAGGGAAATAATATCATCGGGCGTAGAATTGAGCATTTTAGTGTGACGACTAAAATATTCAATTCGGTCCTATTGTTTGAGAGTCGAAGTGTAGATGTTAGCCCTCGGGCGAGGGAACGTGGGAGCTCAGTGGCGGTCGGTATCCTCCCGCACCTAGCCGCAGATTCGGTAATCAAACATAGGATTAGTCAATATTCTTTACACTCGGACCAAAGGGTAAAGAATAGGAATGCTCCTATTTGTCACAATACCTTGAAATTATCTATTTAAATTCATCAATCACTTAAATTTCTAAACAAAGGGAAAGATACTTTTTTCGAATAATTAAAACTTATTTAGCATTAGTTTTATTTCCCGCACTTTCAATTCGTATTAATTTTCTACTTAGTTAATTTATCTAATTAAAATACTTAGTTTACTTAATTGCGCTTAAATTCGAATTCCAAATTTTCGTATATTATTATTATTATTATTATTATTATTATTTTAAAATTAGTCGTTATTTAATTTTCTCTTTCCCTGTGGGATCGATAACCAGGACTCCACTAGAGCCCTGTATTACTTGATACGATACGTATACTTGCATAGCATTCATAACATAAACAATTACAATTTTATACATATAATATAGCGGGGTCAAGTTTTTAGCTTCGTTGCAATCAAATTAAAATATCATAATATAAAATTTGTGGGTCAAGTTTTTGGCGCCGTTGCCGGGGAAAGTAAGAAAAATTTTTACTAAAGTAACGGACTATTTTAAAATAATCATAATAAATAAAATTAATATCTATTCTAAAATTGTATGCGCAAATTTGGAAACGAAAATTTAATACCTTACGATTCTGAATTAGAGCTTACAATTAAAAGAATTAGAAAACAAAAGAAACAAATTATAAATTTAACACAAATGGCGAATATTCCTGAAATTCAAAATATGAACCAACAAAGACCATTAAGAGATTATGCCAACCCTACATCGGATGAAATTCATTTAACTATTCAAAACCCCGATGTAGCTGCGAATTCATTTGAACTTAAACCTGCAATTATCCAAATGGTACAAAACAATCAATTTAGTGGTTCACCTACTGAAGATCCTAACTTACATCTTGCGAGTTTTCTAGAACTTTGTGCTACTTTTAAATTTCAAGGAGTATCTGACGATGCTATAAGACTTAGACTTTTTCCTTTTTATTAAGGGATAAGGCTAAAATGTGGTTGAATTCTTTAGACTCTGGATCTATTAAAACTTGGGGAGAATTATCACAAAAATTTATATCCAAATATTTTCCACCATCTAAAACTGCTAAGTTTAGAAATGATATAACTTCTTTTTGTCGTATAGATGGAGAATCAATATATGAATCTTGGGAGAGATTTAAGGAACTTCTTAGGAAATGCCCACATCATGCGCTACCGGATTGGCTGATTATTCAAACCTTTTATAATGGATTAGTAGGATCTTTAAGATCAATCATCGATGCTGCTGTTGGAGGTTCATTAATGTCTAAACCATTTGATGAATCTTACGCACTAATCGAAGAAATGACAACAAATAATTTCCAATGGCCTGCTGATAGAGTAAATCCGAAAAAGATAGCCAGCATTCATGAAAACGATGCAATATCTATGTTAGCTTCTCAAATTGTCGTTATATCTAAGAAATTAGATCATTTTGGAATGAACTACTCTCCTACTTTGGAAGAAAACTCATCTGGACAAATCATAGAATCTCAATCTAATTATGAAACTTTAAATGCTATTAATAATAGAACTAATAACCCTTATTCAAACTATTATAATCCTTGTTGGAAAACTCATCCAAATTTTAATTGGAATAACACATCTAATCAACAATGGATGAATCAACCTAATCAAGCAAATCCAAACTATAAACCTAATTACCCACTCGGATTTAATAACAATAACCCTCAATTCAAAGATAAGAAATTATCTATGGATGAATTAATTTTGAATATGGGTCATCAACTACAAAATCAAGGAAATCAACTACAAATTCAAGGAAATCAATTACAAATTCAAGGAACATCTATTAAAAATATCGAAACTCAACTTGGACATATTGCTATTGCGCTAAATAATAGAATATCTGGAACTTTTCCTAGTAATGTGGAAGTAAATCCTAAAGATCAAGGAAAAGAACAAATTAAAGCAATACAACTAAGGAGTAGAAAAGAATTAGAACCTCAAATTCAAAAAGAACTTAAAAGCCAAAAGAGGAAGTGGAAATTGAAAAGGAAACAATTCAACAAGATTCAAACTTGGAACATCCTTTAATACCTATGAAAATTTATGTTGAAACACCTCCACCACCATTTCCTCAACGACTAGCTCAACATAAAAAAGATAAACAATTTGCTAAATTCCTTGAAATATTAAAGAAATTAACAATCAATATACCTTTTGTCAAAGCTTTAGATCAGATGCCAAATTATGTAAAATTTATGAAAGATATTCTAAATAAGAAAAGAAAATTCACCGATAATGAAACAAGTCGCACTTAGTGAAGAGTGTAGTGCTATTATTCGAAGAAGCTTCCGAAAAATTGAAAGATCTCGGTAGTTTCACTATACCCCGCGCTATAGGAGAAAAATTTTATGGAAAAGCTTTGTGTGACTTAGGAGCAAGCATCAATCTAATGCCTCTATCGATTTTTAAGATATTAGGATTAGGAAAAATTACACCTACTTCAGGTAACCCTTCAATTAGCCGATCGTTCGGTTACCTATCCTAAGGGAGTTATTGAAGATGTGTTAGTAAAAGTGGATAAATTTATCTTCCCAGTAGATTTTATTGTTTTAGATATGGAGGAAGATAAAGAAATTCCTATCATTTTAGGAAGACCAGTTTTAGCTACTGGAAAAGCTATGATTGATGTTCAGAAAGGAGAATTAACTATGAGAGTAAATGACTAAAAAGTTACCTTTAATATTGTAAAATCAATGAAATATCCTGCACTAGAAAAAGATGATGAATGTTTTCGGATGGAAATACTTGAACATTTACAACAAGAACATTTTAAGGAATATTACGAAGATAAATTAGAAAAGAAAATACTGAATTAATTGAAGATAATAATGAAGAACTAGATTATATTCCGGAAAGATTTGAATTTTTGGATAATACCGAAAACACCGACAAGAATATAGTTCCATCAATTATTAAACCTCCCGAACTTGAGCTAAAAATATTACCCGATCATTTGAAATATGCTTATTTAGGTAATTCTTCAACTTTACCAGTTATTATTTCATCTGCATTGAACGAATCTCAAGAACAAAAACTTTTATAAACTTTAAAAAAATATAAGAAAACTTTTGGTTGGACTTTAGCAGATATTAAAGGAATTAGTCCTTCAATCTGCATGCATAAATTATTTTAGATGATGAACATAAACCTAAAGCGGCATCCCCAAAGGAGATTAAACCGAGATAATGAAAGAAGTAGTTAAGAAAGAAATTTTAAAATGGTTAGATAATAGTATTATATATCCTATTTCGGCGAGTGCTTCGGTAAGCCCAATTCACCGTGTTCCTAAGAAGGGAGGAGTGACCATCACTCGTCAATGAAAATAACGATCTTATTCCTATAAGACAAGTTACTCGGTCGGCGTATATGTATTGATTATAGGAATTAAATACCGCCACCGGAAAGATCACTTCCCTTTACCATTTCTAGACCGGATGTTAGATAGATTAGCTGGACATAAGTATTTTTGTTTTCTAGATGGATACACCGGTTATCATCAAATACAAATTGCTCCCGAGGATCAAGAGAAAACTACATTTACTAGTCCTTATGAAACTTTCGCTTTTCGAAGAATGCCTTTTGGATTATGTAATGCACCAAAGAACATTCCGGAGATGTATGATGTCTATATTTAGTAAGTTAATCGACAATGGAATATAAGTATTTATGGATGATTTCTCCGTATTTGGAACATCATTCGACACATGCTTAACTCATCTTGAAAAAGTATTAGAAGTATGTGAGAAAACAAATTTAGTTCTAAATTGGGAGAAATGTCAATTTATGGTCACGGGCGGCATTGTATTAGGGCATAAATTTTCGGAAAAAGGCATGGAAGTGGACCTCGCAAAAATTCAAGTTATAGCTAAATTACCACCTCCAACTATGGTAAAAGGGTAAGAAGTTTTCTTGGACATGCTCGGATTCTACGGACGCTATATAAAAGATTTTTCAAAAATTACTAAACCTCTATGCCAACTTCTCGAAAAGGACAAGAAATTTGAATTTACAATCGAATGTCCGAATGCTTTTGAACTCTTAAAAGAAAAATTAATTACAAGCACCTATAATAGTTTCACCTAACCTAGGAGAAACCATTTGAGCTTATGTGTGATGCTAGTGATTATGTCGTAGGAGCAGTTCTTGGGCAAAGATATGAAAAGATTTTTAAAGTTATATACTATGCTTAGTAAAACTTTAAATGATGCTTTGAAATAAATTATACGATTACGTAAAGAGAATTATTAGCGGTAGTATATGGTTTTAATAAATTTAGACCTTATCTAATTGGAACAAAATGTATCGTGCATACCGATCATTCTGCTATCAAATATTTAATGCAAAAGAAAGATTCCAAACCAAGATTAATTAGATGGATGCTATTAATGCAAGAATTCGATTTTGAGATCGTTAATAAGAAAGGAACCGATAATCAAATTGCGGGTCATTTATCAAGATTAGAAAATCATGAATTATCCGATATTGAAAATGAAATTATTGATGCTTTCCCGATGAACAACTATATAATATCAATGAGTGGAAAATATCATGGTATACCGATATAGTAAACTATATAGTTAGTAATATTTTACCACCTATGCTAACTTTGCAACAACGAGAAAAAATTCATCCATGATACGAAAACCTTTTTTTGGGATGAACCATATTTATATGAGCAATGTAAGGATTTAATTATTAGAAGATGTGTACCTTATGAAGAAACTGAACCAATTATTCAAAAATGTCATGATTCTGATTTTGGAGGACATTTTGGGACTGATAAAACCGCTTATAAGATTCTACAATCTGGATTTTACTGGCCTACTCTATTTAGAGATGTATACAGATATATTAAGACTTTCGATAAATGCCAAAGAGTAGGAAATATATCTAGAAGAAACGAAATGCCTCTAAACTTTATATTAGAAGTTGAAATTTTTGATGTTTGGGGATTAGATTTTATGGGACCTTTTATTCCTTCGTTTGGAAACTCATATATATTAGTAGCTTTTGATTATGTTTCCAAATGGATTGAGGCACAAGCTTTACCTAGGTGTGATGCAAGAGTGTTTCAAAATTTCTGATGAAAAATATTTTTACTAGATTTAGAATGCCGAGAGTGATTATCACTGACGGAGGAACTCATTTTAGAAATAAATACATTCACAAACTAGTAGAAAAATATAATATTACTCATAAGATATCCACTCGCTTATCATCCACGTACTAATAGATTAGTCGAAGTATCTAATCGTGAGATTAAACGTATTTTAGAAAAATCCGTAAACCTAAATAAAGTTAGATTGGTCTATTAGATTAGACTAATCGCATTATGGGCTTATAGGATCGCTTATAAAACTCCGATCGGAATGACTCCTTACGAGCTTATATATGGAAAAACATGTCACTTACCAGTTGAATTAGAACATAAAGCATATTGGGCGATTAAAGAATTTAATTATAATATGAAGGAAGCTTGTGAGAAAAGATTGCTGCAATTAAATGAATTGAAAGAATTAAGAAATGAATCGTATGATAATGATCGGATTTATAAAGAAAAGATGAAATTATGGCATGATCGGAAGATTAATCAGAGAAATTTTGAACCAGGACAGGAAGTTTTGCTATATAATACTAGATTGAAATTATTTCCTGGAAAATTGAAGTCTCGATGGTTAGGACATTTCACCATAACTCAAATATTTTCATACGGAACTATAGAAATCGAAGATCCAAAAACTGGACATAAATTTAAAGTTAATGGACATAGATTAAAACCATATTTCGAAGGTATAAGACCTAACTATAAAGAGGTTTTAATGCTTAGTCGACTTCGATTAATAATTGAAATTAGTGTCGGCCGACGACGTTAAACCAAGCGCTTTATGGGAGGCAACCCATATTAGTTATCTATTTTTATTGTATCTTAATAGTTAGTTTATATTATTGAAACTTTACTACTCAATTATTATTAAGAATCATCACATATTCGAACCATTATGATGAGAAAAGAAATTATTCGATTTAGAGCGAAATTGGACATTATTTTGAAATCTCGCCGACGGCAGAGGTCGATACTCGCCGACAGCCGAGGTTCGCGCCTAATTTAATTCAGCTTATTTATAAGCTCGCCGACGGCGAGAAACGAGCCCGCCGACAAGGAGAACCCGAAAGGCGCTTTTATAACTAAGTCGCCGACTGCGAGAAACCTTCCGCCGACAGCGAGGAAGTTATAAAAATGAGTTATATATACTTTAAATGCTGATCTGGACGGTTTCAATACCAATTCCTTTGTGAAAACTCATTCTTAAACCATTCTAAGTCTGTCTTCTTCACTAGAATTCATTCCATTCACCATAATGGCCTCTAAATTCTTAGATTCTTCTAAATCTGGAGTGTTTAACCGGAGGAAATTTGTGAGTGCGGAAGCGCTGCGGATCTTCAACAAGGTTTTGGTAAAGAAAAGAGTTATCAAGGAACGGGAATTTGTCAATCGAGGATTAGAGAATTCCACTACGAAGATAGAAGAAATGATAGCGCAGCAGTACCGGGAGGTATTTTGTTACACGACGTCCGTTGTTGTTATTCCAGTTGTGAAAGAGTTCTACTCTAACTTACATGCGATCAACAATGGGAATATCTACGTCCGAGGAAGATGGGTGACGTTTACTCCATCAAGAGTAAATGAGTTATTCTCTATAGAAAACACCCTGGTATGTCACTATTCAAATTTTGTGCCTTCTCGATATAATATGAATGAGATATTTCGATATCTGACTGATGAAACGGAAGATTGAGAAATGCATGAAGACGGGTATGTTAGTTTCTCTACATCACTTTTGAATCCTGTCTCGAAGCACTGGCACTTTTTCATCTCATCTAAATTGTTACCTATTATGAGGGTAAACAAGGTCTCGAAAGAATGCTCTATATTTAATTATTGTATTCAAATTGGATTGCCTATTGATGTGGGATCAATAATTGTTAAGTCTCGCATTGGGTTTAATTGTGCATGGGTCGGCTTCACTGACTAGGACACCCATCTACTATTTTTGCATTATGCGATCAGCACTGTGTTTCTTATGAAGCTTGGGAAAAGGTTCTCGTTACCTTGGAAGCTGTTTGATCCTACGGATATGTTCCCTACTTTAGACAATAATGAAGACATTACATTTATCTCCGATAGAGCTTCACGTAATAATCCTATAGCAAGGCCTATTTCGATAAAACGGAGTTACTTATGAAGAAAATTAATGGAATGGAGAAAGAACTACGTAATGTGAGAGATTTAATCGACAATATATCCGATTTATTCGATCACATTGATCGGAGGATGAAAGAACACTTCGATCATTCCGGACACTTGAAGCTAGCTTTCTTCATTTACCGAGACGAAGGGTTGGAGCACCGAAGAATCCGCTTCGGAATTTCCCTTTAGGCCGTTCTATAACTTATTTGTGCATCATCGTCATATAGGAAATATCAGAGAAGATGAAGATTCTGACCTTGAAGAGTAGTAGTAAAGATTTCCATAGTATGTTTGTGTTTATGTTATTTGATTTGATTTAGATTTTATTATGTGTGGAGTGATGATTTGAATATCTCAAACTTAATCGAGATATGCGTCATAGTTTTGTATCGCATTTAGTGTGTCGTGGATTGGTTTGTGATGCCGATTGGTAGTAAGGATCGAAGTTCGAAGTTTGATTACGTAGTTTTAAATTATGTTAGTTTTTATGTCTCATGGATTTCAATATTAAAGTTAATTTGTTGTGTTGTGTGAATTTGTTTGTGTTTAAGTAGCTAATCTTCATATTAAAATTAATAAATAATATGATCGGAAATATAATATAAGAAAAATCAAGGACGAAAATGAGTGACAAAATTTCAAAAATTTTAAAATTTTGGAATCTCGCCGACGGCGAGAAAAATCCCGCCGACAGCGAGATCGATCTCGCTGACAGCGAAGAATTTCTCGCCGACAGCGGATTTTTCCCGAAAGTTTTTTGTTCTGAAAAATATTAGCTCACCGACGGCGAGATAAATCTCGCTGACAGCGAGGTCACGAAAAACACTTTAATTGACCGGTCAAAAACACTTGAGAGATCTTGGATTTGAAGCGATTTCATCACTCAAAAACACCGGATTTCATCTTCTCTTGGTAAGAGCTTCACTCTTATGCAAAAATTTTTTATTTTCACCATGTATTTTCACCACATTGCAAATTTTGGAAAAAATCAAAATGTGAAAAAAATATTCGGTGGAAATCCATGGAATTTGATTTAAATTGCTTACAAATGTTGTAGGAAGCCTTCTTAGGATTATTTTTAAGTTTAGTGAAAATTTTCACGATTTTCACAGAACGATCGAATGGCTCCACGACAAAAACATCGAGTAGAGTTCGACGAAAACCGATTCATCAATGCACGAGCACAGGCAAAATATTTTGAAAATATACAAGGAAGAAAGTGCATTGTGGATCGGGTATTCAAAAATCTGGGAGGAGAAGTAGAGCGGATTATAAAGGAACGAGGCTGGGAAAATTTCTGTTATGTTCAAGATAGAGTATTCGTAGAAGTGGTGAAAGAATTTTATGCCAATTTGACTGCCGCTGAAGATGCACCAGTAAAGGTACGAGGGTTTTTTATAGATTTCAATGCTGCAAGAATTAACGCGTTCTATGAAGTTCATGACTCGCACTTTAGCGAGTATGAAACTTTTGGAACGATGGAAGGACCACTGGAGGAAGTCATTAACTTTCTCACTGATGGGACCGGAGTTCGGAAAATTAAGCGACAGGAAAGAGTGAATTTTCCTCTTTCTAAATTAAATGCGATCTCCAAAGCTCGACATTATTTTATTTGTTCTACTCGTTACCCACATATCACCACGGTGAGGTAACACGAGATAGAGCAATTCCGAATTTCGCATTCGTAATAACAAAAGCATCAACATCGGGAGAGTTATTTATCAGAACATCCTGGCCACTCCTCAAAATAAGAGTGGAGCTGGATTGGGCCACCCTGGATTGATTTTTGCACTCTGCCAACTCTCTGGAGTTGAGGCTAGAGATGATGAAGAATGGGTGGAACCTATGAAACCACTTACAGCTGCTAACATTAAGAAGTATGAGTCCCATGAAGGGTGGAGATCAGGAGTAAGAAGTTATTTTACTCAATCAAGTAGAGATATACCCTCTACTAGCTATGGACCTCCTGAGCCTACCACCCCTACCCTACAAGATCTGATGAATGAATTGACCGTGCATAGGAGGAGTTTTGAGCGGCTGGAGAGACCATGGGGAGAAGGTTTGATCATTTTGATCAAAGGATCGATAATCCGGAGAGGAGACATGATTATGATAAGTGAATACCTCCGACGACATTCGGAATACGAGATTGCATATTATGAAGCTAAACGTCGTTATAGGAGTGGAGATTTAGATGTTGTCTTTCCGGAATGCCCTGTGTACACTCGGCATCACCCTCGCTCGGCCTTCTCGAGCAACTTACGGATCAAGGAGGGGATGATATAGTTTGGGACTTTGATGTCGAAGATTAGGACTTTATGTATTTTATTTGTTCGATGTAAGTTATTGTGGAAACCGTATATGTTTGTAATATTCGGCACTTTATATTTCGAGACATTGGATGTTAGTTAGATTAATCGCTTGGATTGTTATAGTAGTCAGTTTTTGTTTTTGTGTTAGTTAATTGCATTTGTTTTTATGTTAAATAGGATGTTAGTTTTTCTTTAATATGTTTTTATTTTATTTTGTATTGTTTTAAGTTTTCAAAATTGTTAATATTTTAGTTCAATTGTTTTTAATATGTTAGTAATTCATATGTGTAATGTAGAGTTATTTTAATTGTTGTGTTTAATACTTATCTTAGGTTTTATCCCTGCATTTTCTTTAAATTGTTATATATATATGGAGAATACTAACAGTACAGGTTCAATGAAAAATGAAAAATCCTGCGAAAATTTCAAAGAAAAAAAAAAGAAATACCTAAACTTCAAAGGTATGATTTATTTACTTTCCCTTTTTTATTATTTAGAATAGATATAAAAATTTAAGTTTGGGGGGAGAGTAAAATACAAATTTAGTTATTAACTTGTTCTCAATTTCTATTTTCAAATTATTATAAAAATGACTTTTATAGCAAATTTTTCAATTTGATTTAATATGAATTATTTTATTTAATTATTATAAAAGGTTAAATGAAATATTTCTAGTACTTTAATTAATTAAATAGAATAAAATATTTGGTTAAAGGGAATAAGAATATAGTAAACTATTTTTAGTAAGGAAAACTATATTCTAAAATTAAAATTCTTAAGTATTCAAGTGAAAAAGAAAAGATTGAAAATCAATGAAGTAAAAACTATGAAGTATATATAAGCTAAGAAATATTCCTAAGTTTCAAATTTAGGAAGATGAAAATGAAGTTCAAAATTATTAACAGGCTCTCCAGATACAGTAATCCTCATTAGAAAAAAAAAAGAAAAAAAAAAGAGAAAAAGAAAAAAAAAGAAAAAAGAAAAAAAGAAAAAAGAGAAGAAGCTTGAGGAGATGCCTTATAAAAAATTGGCTTCATTTGATTTAACCTAAAGGGAAAAACTTAGATATTTCCAAACTTATGTTTATGAATTAGAATTTTACCTAATAGTATTTTCTTGAATTTCTTATCATATGAATATCTTAAGTAGTTATTCTTTTAAAGATAGTCATTCCTGAAATGAATAGTAAGCTAGAAATCTTAGACATGATGAGTAAATAATTTATTTCTATAAGATTAATTAAATTACATGAATTATTTTTGTTTAACTTTATTATGATATTAATTAATCTAATTCATAGTTATTTAAATTGAAAAATCTTATTATAAAACTCATTATTTTTATGTAGTACTTAAAATTACTTGAGGACAAGTAATAAGTAAGTTTGGGGGATTTTGATCGTCGAAAAATTTATTAAGAAATTCATACCTATTTTTGATGAAATTGCACTTTAAAGAAGGGTATTTACTTTATTTTATCACGAGAATGAAGAATTTAGGTGATAAAAGCAAAAATCATAAAAAGGAGCGAATTTGGAGCAAAATCATGCAATTTGTGCTCGAGTAGCCGACGGCGAGATCGAGCCTCGCCGACGGCGAGGTTACGAGAAGAAAATTATGAAGAATTTATAGTATCACCGTCGACACTGAGCTCCGAGCCCGTCGACAATGGAGCCCGAGCCCGCCGACAGCCGAGCTGAGCGGCTCGAAGATCTTCTAGAAGCCTCGCCGACAGCGAGGTAGTTCGTCGCCGACGGCGAGCTAGTTCAAATGGTGCAGATACATTGAACCTGGACACTTTTTGAAGGGATGCTTACACACCTCTTTGTCCTTTGCTCACCTCTATATATAGAAACCGAAATTAAGTCTTTGGTGTGTTATTTTGTGTGTTCTAAGTGTGTTAAGTCGAGTTTTGTGTCTTAGTGTGTCCTTGAGTGAGTTAGTGAGTTTTTAGTGAGTTTTGCTGTACTGGAAGGAAGAGTCAAAGGAACTGCGAGGAGTCTGCTTGGAGAAAAATTAAGATAAGTATTTGAATTTATTGTTTTTAACTTTAAATGAAATCCATGCTTAGTTTAGTTTCCATGCATTCTGAGTAGTTTATTTAGTCTTTCTCCTCGTTTATGAAATTAAGCGACTTGATGAAATTAAAATAGAGATACTTTTATATATTAATAAATTGTGATAATTTTTACTTAAAACTTAATTTACTTTCAAACTGGCCATTTGATTTGTTAAAATATGTTGATTATCAACTATAGTAAAAATTACATCTGATATTCGGGAAATTCAAAAGCCTTGGAAGGAGGGTGCAAATAAATAGGGAAATAATATCATCGGGCGTAGAATCGAGCATTTTAGTGTGACAGACTAAAATATTCAATTCGGTCCCATTGTTTGAGAGCTGAAGTGTAGATGTTAACCTCGGGCGAGGGGAACGTGGGAGCTCGAGTGGCAGCCGGTATCCTCCCAAGCCTAGCCGCGATTCGACAATCAAACATAGGATTAGTCAATATTCTTTACACCTGGACCAAAGGGTAAAGAATAGGAATGCTCCTATTTGTCACAATACCTTGAAATTATCTATTTAAATTCATCAATCACTTAAATTTCTAAACAAGGGGAAAGATACTTTTTCTGAATAATTAAAACTTATTTAGCATTAGTTTTATTTCCTGCACTTTCAATTCGTATTAATTTTCTACTTAGTTAATTTATCTAATAAAAATACTTAGTTTACTTAATTGCGCTTAAATTCAGAATTCCAAATTTTCGTATATTATTATTATTATTATTATTATTATTATTATTATTTTAAAATTAGTTGTTATTTAATTTTTTTTTCCCCGTGGGATCGATAACCGTGACTCCACTAGAGCCTCCGTATTACTCGATACGATACGTATACTTGCGTAGCATCCACAACATAAACAATTACAATTCTATACATATAATATAGCGGGGTCAAGTTTTGGCTTCGTTGCAATCAAATTAAAATATCATAATATAAAATTTGTGGGTCAATCTTCTATCGTAGTTTTTCAATTCAATAAATATGATTTACTTTATTTAATTATTATATAAGTTAAAGAAAATATTTCTAGTAATTCAATTAATTAATGGAATAAGACATTTGGTTAAAAGTAATAAGAATATAGTAAACTATTTAAAATAAGGAAAACTATATTCTAAAAATTGAAAATTCTTAAGTATTTAAGTGAAAAAAAAAGGATAGAAACTCAATGAAGTAAAGGCTATGAAATATATATAAGCAAAAAATAGTTTAAGTTCAAATTTAGGAAGAGAAATTGAAGTTCAAAATTATTAACAGGCTATCCAGATACAGTAATCCTCACTTGAAAAAGAAAAAGAAAAAGAAAAGAAAAAGAAAAAAGAAAAGAAAAGAAAAGAAAGAAAAATATAAGTAAGGAGAAGCTTGAGGAGATGTCTTATCAAAAATTGGCTTCAATAGAATCAACCTAAAGAGTAGAACTTAATTATTTCTAAACATATATTTATGGATTAGTATTTTACTAAATAGTGTTTTTCGAACTTCCTATCATCTAAATATCTTATGTAATTTAATATTTTAAATATAGTTGTTCTCGAAATAAATAGAAAGCTAGAAATCTTAGAGTCGATAACTAAATAATCTTATCTCTATAAAGTTAATTTAATTACTTAGAAATATTTCTATTCAACTTTATTATAATGTTATTTAAATTTAATTCATATACTATCTGGATTGAAAAATTCTATTATAGAAATCATTATTATTATTTATTTAGTATTAAAATTACTTCGAGGACAAGTAATAATTAAGTTTGGGGATTTTGATCACGAGAAAATTCATTAAGAAATTCATATCTATTTTTCATAAAATTGCACTTTAAAGAAAGGTATTTTCTTTATTTTATTGCAGAAATGAAGATTTATAAGTGATGGAAGCAAAAAGCATGAAATGGAGCAAATTCGGTTCAAAAAGGAGGAAATTCATGCAAATATAACTACTTAGCCGACAGCGAGATCGAGGCCGCCGAAGGCGAGATCGTGAGGAGAATTTTTTGAAAGAATTATAACTACCTCGCCGACAGCAAGCCCTAGCCCGCCAACAGCGAGATCATGCGGTTTGAAGACCTTCTAGAAGCCCCGCTGACGGCGAGGTAGTTTCTCGCAGACGGCGAGCTAGTTCATTGAACCTGGACACTTTTTGAAGAGGTGTTTAAGCACCCCTTGAACCTTTGCTTAACTCTATAAATAGAGGCCGAATTCTACTGTCTTAGGTGTGTCTCTGGAGTCTTCTGTGTGTGTCTTTTGAGTCTTAAAAGTTTTTTTTCTAGAATCTTTTATGTGTGTGTTTAGTGAGTTCATTAGTTGAGTGCTATATAGTTTGTTGTACTAGAAGGAAAAGTCAAAGGAACTTCAAGGAGCCTGCTTGGGGAGGAAATTAAGATAAGTATCTTTGTTTATTGTTGTTAACTTTAAATGAAATCCATGCTTTGTTTTATTCCCATGCATTCGAGTAGTTTTCTTAATCTTTCTCCTTGTTTATGAAAATTACCTGGATTGATGAAATTTAATAGAAGCACATAATATAATATTAAAATAAATTGTGATAATTTTTACTTAAAACTTAATTTACTTTCAATTTGACGATTGAGTAGTTAAAATATGTTGAATTATCAACTATAGTAAAAATTACATCCAATATTCAGGAAGTCGAAAGCCTTGGAAGGCGGGTGCAAATAAATAGAGAAATATTAATTATAGGGCGTATAATTGGATATTTTAGTGTGACAGACTAAAATACTCAAATTCGGTCCTACTGTTTGAGAGCTGAGGTGTAGATGTTAGCCCTCAGGTGAGGGGAACGTGGGAGCTCTGAAGTGGCAACTAGTATCCTCCCAGCCTAGCCGCATATTCAGTAATCAAAGATAGGATTAGTCAATGTTCTTTGCACCTAAACCAAAGGGTAAAGAATAGGAATGCTCCTATTTGTCACAATACAATATAAAAATTCTATTTAAATTCATCATTCACTTAATTTTCTAAAAACAAGGAGAATGATACTTTTTCTGAATTATTTAAATCAACTTATTTCAAGCATTAGTTTACATTAGTTGCAATAGTTACTTTTTTAATTCCGTTTACTATATTAGTAAGTAATTCCTTTAAATTTAGCTGATAACAAATCTGTTAAAAACTTCCTTGTGGGATCGATAACCAGGACTCCACTAGAGCCCTGTATTACTTGATAGGATATGTATACTTGCGTAGAATCCACATTATACATTAAATCATATAACTATATTTAAAGCGGGATCAAGTTTTTGGTGCCGTTGCTATAAACATAAATTGCATACATATAAAAAGTGGGTCAGATATCATATTAAAGTGGCTAAGAAGATTAGAAGTAATTCAACTATTTATTTTTTCTTATAGAAGGCAATTCTTAATGTTGATTGGTACAAGCACGGGTGGTTCAAAGTTCATTATATGAAGTTAGATTTTCATGCATGAAAGATTGTGCATAAGTGTTTTAAAGCTTATGAAATTCTTAGTTTTTGGAGTGTCACTATCAATCCTATCTTTGTACTTTATTTGACCACTTTGAACACTCACAATCATTTATTCACTGAGTGCCCTTTTTTTGTGCTTTACTCAATGATTGTGTTTCTAATGGCAATCTCTTAGTTTTCCTTTTAATATTTTCAACTTTTATTGTTTTTTTGATAATATTTATTGGACGATTCATACAAAATTTCACCTTTTGGCTATGCAATTTATTATTTAATAAATTTGGTTTGAAAAGAGTTATAAAAATGAGTTTACTCCAATTGATGTGCTTATTCGAATCATTCATAGGATGATCAAGCAACAAATTAAAAAATAGAAATCCAAAGATATTATTCCCTCATTTAAGGAATTTCAAGAACTTTTAGTTTTTCATTTTTTCTTTTGAGGTCGCTCTTCTTTTTAATTTTCTTCTTCTCCACACTTCTCTTCTTTTTTCTGTTTCATCTTCTTCTTTTTTTGTTGATTTGTTGCTTTATTTCATGAGCTATTATGTTATCCAATCCAAATGTTGGGACTCAATTAATTTTTTTATCCATATCTTTGCCTATATTATTTATTCCTATCATAAAATCCAGATGGTACTTTTTTAGGGTTTGTTTTGATTTATTTTATTTTTTTGTTGGAGTTATATTTTTCTCAAAGCATGGTAACTCAACCAATAGAGAAATATTTATGTTATCTACTCCATCTTTGGACTAGTTTATGATGTTGCTTCATTTCACTTGATTCGATTTGCTTAGAATAAATTTTTATTTCCTGAATTGACTTCCAATTTCTTTTATGGGAGGTGTTATACTGAGCTCGTATTTTTTATTTTTCTTAACTTCATACAAGTTCTTTCTTTTTTTTTGTCTCTTATTCTACTTTTTTGGATCTGGTTGTTTAAGCTTCTTGTTGAACAAATATGAATCATATTTTGCTGAATAGTTCTTGTTCTAGGTCATACTGGTTACCTGAGCTGATTCTTTGGATTGATAGGTCAATTATAACTTTGTGATTATAACCAACCAAGACATTATCTAACCACATTATTTTCGCTTATCACATAACATAATGTAATTAAATAATTTCATGATTTAAGTAATGATATAATCATAACTATTCTACAACATTTACAACACACACACACAAGATAATCCACATTTTTGCTTACAAAGTCTGCCTAGTTTTATTGCCAAGAGACATTATATGAAGTCCTAATTGCTATAAAGTGGACCTCCATTGTCCTATATTCTTGCAAATGTGGTCAACTTTGTGAGTTATGACTAGGGTCATCATGGAAAGTCCTACTTTTGCATGAATTCAAAATAGTATAGGTGATGGAAACAGACCTTCACTCTATCAATTTGCTTTGCCACAATCAACCTATTTAATTATTTTTAAAAAGAATATAATTTATATTCTTATAATATATATATATATATATATATTATTTTAATGATATTATTTGATAGTTTTATCTGTTTTATTTGTAAAACAGATATAGTCAACTTTATGCTATATAATTAAAACATGTATATATGATTCAGCCATGCAATCTACTTCACAACACTGTTCCAGCCTCACGTATATAAGATAAGCACGCTTGAACAGTTCCATTACGACTCACATATATTATTTCTTATTAACTTTTCGTTTTAATTAACTAATTGTATATATCATTCATTTATCTAAAGCACTTTTGCTTGCCACTTGCTCTTTTGCACCAAGTCCATGTATATCCTCTTCTTTATTTAAATTTTCAAAATTAATTGCATTGAAAAATTCAATATATATATATATATATATACATATATTTAAAATGGAATGACCATAAACTATTATTCGAGCCCCCAGCTATCCCTAATATGTCTAACAATTCGAGTACCACCCTCCATAAAGCGACCGTTGATAGACGTCAGAGGAGGATTCGAACCCCCAACCTCAAGGGACTTACAACTGACATCACAGATTTCAACCAACAAGTCGGGGCAGCACACACACACACACACACACACACATATATTATATTTGTGAAAGGGATGGCCAGAGGCTATTATACGAGCCTCCAACCACTCCTAATATGTCTAACTACCATCTCCTTAAGGTCAACTGTGCCTGAGGAGATTCAAACACCCGACCTGAGAGGCCTTATACCATGGATGCCAACCAACTCACAGAGGTACACGTCACACACACACACACACAGATATATAAATATATATACTGCTTTAATTTCTTTATGTTAACTTATCGGAAGGCTCTTCCATGAACACATTGGCTGCAGACAACATAAAAAACACATAGTTCTTGTGTTTTTTAAAGGAAATATAACTATTTTTAGGGATCAAGAAAGCATTTTTCTTCTTCCTTTTTCATGAAAGTTGCTACATAGCTGCATTTGGCAGTTTAACTGATGCTTAGTTACAGTTACAAAATTGCCATAAATTTCCACGTCCACGTTGAAGGGAAGATGGAAGAGAACAGGCGAACTCACAACTAAAGAATAAAAAAATAGAAATTGGCAGCAATTATTTAAAGACATTTGTAGGAAAAACATAACCAAACATTTAAAAGTGCTACTAGAGATTTTTACCGAGCTAGTTGTACGTGTAACGTAGCACATATATTATTGAGTTCTATGATCAGCTCTTTCTGTGGAATTTATTTTATGATATTAATTCAATTCTTTTATCATAAATATTATGAATTTATTTATTTATTTAACTTTTATTCATAGATGAGTAGGTATTGATTTTAGGGGCCTTTGGATTGCGAAATCTTGGAATGGAAGCATTGTGAAGAAATTTTATAGTTTTTTTGTTCTTTTCTTTTTTTTTTTTAATGGAGGCATTTACATATACATACACCCAATTCGTATGTATTTATATACCTAACACCTAAACTTCTATAAAGTGGAATACAACTTTCATACATAGATAAGGAGGCATATATAGTATCTATCTACATACATACATATGTCTATACATATATGTATATGTATACATATATGTATATGTATACATATATGTATATGTATACATATGTGTATATGTATATATATGTGTATGTATATATGTATATACATGTATGTATGTATCTATGTATATACATGTATGTATCTATGTATATGTATGTATGTATTTATGTATGTATGTATGTATTTATGTATGTATGTATGTATGTATGTATGCATGTATGTATGTATGTATCCATGTATGTATGCAGTTGTTAGATATGTAGATACATGGGCATTGAGTGGTATTTATGCAGAACTTCCTTTTTCTATATTTTCATTGGAAGGAAAGGAGAGAAGAGGGATTTAAAACATTAATATTTTTGGGGATAATGTGGAAATGATTTGTAATTATTTATAATTAATTAGTACATGAAAGAATAAGCTTTAATTTATGTTTTTTGTGTAATAGAAAGTTCTCAATGGTTGAATAATCTTAGGCTTTAGCTCTGTATAATTTTCCACTAAACCCACAGATAAAATGCATTTGATATACCCTAGTCAATGTAACCCTCTAGAAAACTTAAAGTACAAAGATCCACTTTTTATCTTGATTTGAAAAAAATGGCATTACAATTGATGACAATCACAACGTCTTTATAGTGGTAGCTTGGTTACGAAAATCATAGTTGGGTTATAACAGCTGTAAGTGTAGGTTAAAATAGTTGTAGTTGATTGCTAGAATACCCATAGTTAGCTACAACTACTGTTAGTGGTGATCAATAATGGTTGGGGGTCATTCATCTACACTTCTCTTCATTAGTTATATTCTAATTGTCAACTCGCTCTTCTAATTTTCACCCCCTTCATGTGAAAACTGAATGTCTATTTGTAATGTTTAAGAAGGGCATTTTACTAATTTTGCAAAATTCTCAAAGCTCTTTATCATATATTTTTTTTAATCACAGTATATTTTTTAGCATTTAAATGCCTTAGCAAACTCAAAATTAAATGTTCTTGGACTCATTAAATTACTCTTGTCAAGCCAGCCAACAGATTAATTAAAAGCATACCAAATTTTAAAGATTTTTTGGCTCTCTAATTAATACACCATAACCTTTCGTAGTACTTCCAATGTTTGATATGGACTTATTTGGAATCAAATTGAATCACTTTTAGTGCCATTCAGCTTATATTATCATGGTGTTGAGTTTAATTATAAATTTACTGAAATTAGAGCTTTGATTAATATTCATTCGAACTTAGAAGATCTCTTAGCCACAATGCATTGTGATTCATACTTGAACATATAAATTTCTTGGTGATATATCAGTTGCCCCTAATTTTGAATGTCTCTGCCTATATCATAAGAAAATAAATAATTAATCATTTAAAAAGTCAATCATATCACACATCAAACAAGAATCATTGAAATTTTCAAAATTTTAAATAATCTAAATATACTTATAGATGCTTCAATGAGTTTTAAGATCATCAAATTTTGTTTAGATTATAAAAAATGGCAGAATAAACACTTATTTATAAAAGCTTGATCAGTGTTGCCACCATTGATGATGTTAATATATATGTGCACAAGACTATAGGTCGATGTGTTTGTATGTGACTACAAACATGCACAAGCAAATGAGTGTAGCGGTGTGCATGGGCGTATTCATGGGTGCAACAAAGTGCGCCAGTTTAGTGGTGAGAAGAGACAGTTGTGGGCACACACTGGCACACACATAAGCATAAAAGATTGCATACAAAGGTACAACAAGGTACAAGGGTACAGTTTGGAGTGTATTTGAGCATAATGAGACTCATGGGCATGCAGTGGTCCACGCTAGTGTGCTCTAGTACATGTGGGCAAGTGTGGTTGTGTGGAAGTAATAGGGCATATATGAGTGCAATGCACACACACTGTTGCTAAGTGACTCATCTAATAACGAAGTGACCTATTGCTTTGCAAAGCAACCCTTTTCATGCACGTCATATGTGTAGGTGCATGCATGAGTAGTGCAACATGCAAAGGTCTGCTAATTGATATCTGGGGCTCATACACTATTAATATCCCTCGAAAGGAGGGGAATTCACTATTTTCTTTAAGCATAAAAATTTCTTCTAATCAATAGATTATTGTTGCCTTATTATCACCTTCAGCCTATTTTTCTATTCAAATTCATGTTGTTATTTTCTGATCATCACCTGGTTATTATTGCATGTTGTACTTTGGGCGTTTTTTACCAGTTCATCTTTATGGATTTTCATTTTTACACCTATAATTATAATACATAAATAATTATAATTTACATTGTACTAAAAACTTATAATTGATTTCCATTCAATAAAAATAACAAAAAAACATTGCAATAAGAAAAATTATTTGAGTAAATAGTTGATATAATTGTTCTCAAATATTAAAATGCATCTAATTGTTTTGTAAACCTTCTATCGCAAACAAACTAAATTGATGTAAAATATTAACTAATTATCATATGTATTCTCATCACCCTTAACCTTCTTATCCTCCTCTTGATCTTTAGCCATTATCACTTTTCCTCTCTTTCTCCATTGTGTATCTTCTCAATCCTAATTTTCATAGTAGTCATTCAAGCTTCAAACTAAGTAGTCACCTTAGTTGCAATATCCTAAAAAATAGTGACATGCCTTTAAACAAGCTCATCAATCAACTTAGTATGTTGTTCAAAGAATGAATGGCTTGCATCATATATCAAGCCTCATAAACTTAAGCCATTTATTATTCATTTCTTTTTACCTTTGATGGCTTCTCTCTAAATATCATACTCTAATTAATTATTTATAGCGATGAGCTGCCTACATGTACTGAACTTTAGATTTGTGTCTCCTTCACTGGCATGTAGTCATTCTATTAAACATTATGATAAAATTAAAATACAATACATTTTCTAATTGATTATAATAAACTAATATTTAAAATACATAAGTTATTGTTACCTAATTAATATCAACTCATTCGTAGTCTGCCTAATGCAGATGTGTTCTGTTATATAACTCGATGGTTATTGGTTCTCTTTTGAGAACTAATTTATGTAAACATATTTATAAACTTAGATAGACATAATATATTTAAACTTTTCTTACATACATAATGTATGACTTACTAGTCTTCTCCTAGACTTAGTGTGATGCATTGAGCCTCCAAGTTGTAGGGAGCTGCCCATGCCACCGCAATTATATGACAATTTTATTTTGTGTACACGCTTGTGAGAACATAGTCAAGAGAGGACCAACCCCTCCATAGCTCAGCCCACACTTCCTCTCCAATCCAAAGACGCCTCTACCTAGACTTGTGAATGTTTTTGAACATATCGCATAAATAAGTCGTGTCTTTCACCTCAAAATTTCCTCTAATATTTGCCTTGCTTAGGCAGCCACCAGAATTCTTTCTACATCAAAAAATATATAAATGAGAATTATTAGAATTAGGACACCATGTTACATTAGTATAATTAGCAATTCGCTGTATTTAGCACACAATTTATGTGAGTATATATGTCGATTAAGTAGTGCATGATTTGTATCTGTGTTGATCTTATAAAGAATGATTTTAAATTTACATTAAATTAAGTACTACCTTGTTGAGCTTTTATTTTTCTCTAACTAATACAAAATCTAGAAAAAATATAGAACTTTTAAAAGGAAAATTTATTTTTTTAGCTTTTTAGTTTTTATAGAAAATTTTTTTGAATTGATGAATCACATAGGTTCTTAGATGATAAAAATTGTTCAAACTGAGGTTGAAAAACAATGACAAAACTAGTCCTTAATCTTTATTGCGACTTAAGGAGACAAACTTAAACAATTTTTTTTTTCATTCGGTTAGTTAAATGAAGCAAATACGAACAATGATGTATTCGTTCGTGTTCGAATCGTTATTGTTCGAAATATAAAATAATTTAAAATAATTATATATAAAAAATTTTATGATAATTTAAAAACTTAAATTTTATAAAGTATAATATATAATAAATTCATAATAATAATATATTAATATATTATATTAGTAATATAGTAATAGAGATATTATATATTTATATAATATAAGTTATATAATTAATATAACATATTATTTATATATATTAATATTAGGGCTGTCAATTAATTTTCTCGAAGTTCACGAACAGCTTGTGTTCGGCTCGTGTTCGGCTCGTTCGTTAAGAAACGAACACGAACAGTGACTTTGTGAACAATTCCGAACACAAGCTTATTTCAAACAAACTAATTTCAAACGAATCGAACACAAACACAAGCTCTGTTCGTTTACACCCATACATAAGCAGATTTGTTCCCCTCTTTAAAATTGTTGTTGGCTCCGCGACGAGTTGTTGTTGCCCTTTGCCATGAATGATCAAGAAAAATGAATATGGGTCTATAGTTTAATATTTAACAATGTATGTTGAAATATATGGAGAAAAAGTAAGGGGTTTAGAGTGGTTAGGTGGAACAAATACCAAGGTTAATTTTGATTGGGATAATTAAGGTAAATTTGGAAGATTAATCTAGGAAATAAATTCTAAGCGGCTTAAATGAATAGAAAACATTGTTTAGTTATCTTAGAAATGTTACATTATTATCTAGAGTATAAGGTTAAGGATTTATAGGGTTTAAATGGACACTAAGACATAGGGAACATGACTAGGTTTAAAAAGTTTGTTAAAAAAATTATGAGAACTAACAATCCTTGAGCCCGTTAATATAATTAAATATATTTCAATTTTTTGAAAATAAATAACTAGTTTTGACATAAATAGCTATATAAAAAATAAAGTAAGGTACATAAGGTTTTGTTTACATTAAAAAACAATTTATGGTCTTAAAGTGGAGCACTTTCTTACCAAAATTTTCACTTAAGACAAAGCTTAAAGATAGGTTTACAGAAGAGATATTGCCCAAGTTTTATAGTGGGGCTCAATAATTTGGTTTATTATAGAACCATAGAATTCTAAGAAATATACTCCATACCCTAGCTATTAAGGTAAAATTAAATAAAATATGGAAGAACTCCCTAAGCTCAAATTGATTTTTGTAAATCAAAATATTATGGTGCAATTATTTTATTAAAAAAAAAATATTTCATTAAAAAAAATCTTCTCCAATATCAGAAGTTCAAAATGGACTTGCTCTATGTTTTCATAGGTACCAGCTATAATGATAATGGGTGTCTTTTAGTATTATTAATAGAGGGAAATGACTTCTGATCTATAGTTTAGTATAGAAAATTTTATTCTAGAGTTTATGATAAGTATATGCTAGCATGATCCCCTCTTTAAATCTTTCGTAAGGAAGGATTATGCCATAATCAACTCAAGTCTTCACTTTAACTCTCAGAAAAACCTACAATAAATTTCTTAGAGAGTTACATTTTTCTCATTTATGTAAGTCTTTGGAATTTTTTTAGCAGGCTTTAAGCACATAGAAACTAGGTGATAAAATTGCCACTTGAGCTAAGCATGGCTATTAAATTGTTGCTTCCACTGAAAAGGTGGGGTATTCATGTATATGTCAACTCCTTTAAAGTGAAGATAAGTGTTTTGAGTATATGTGCATTGTTTGTATTCAATAATGAGGCAGATAACTAAAAATAAGCAATGGAATTGGCCAAATCCAACTTTTCTAGTAATGGATCCCTAAGCTAAGAGACCAAAAGTTAGTCCATGTCAACTTGTCTAAGGATCCATTAACAAGAACACGTACCATAACGACAACTCTGAGAATGCTTCTTAAGATGCTATGAATTAATTCTTATGATTCATTTAGCATTAGATTGAGCCATTTGTAAATGATTTGACTAATTTCTTTCTATATTATTATTCCTTACTATGTAGATATAACGCTTCCTTCTATATTATTATTCCATACTATGTAAATATAACGCTTCGCTTCCAGTTACTAATATTTCTTTGGGCTTATTGCATCTTTTAGGATTTTAGATTTAAATTTTTTTATGGATAGAGTCATAATTCTATTATCAAGAATGGCTATGAGAAAATGAATTGTAGAGATAGAGAGAGAGAGAGAGAGAGAGAGAGAGAGAGAGAGGCCTAGAGATTTTTTATTGCTAGAAAATAAAAATTTTGAGATAATGATTTCATATATCTTAAGCCTGACCTTTAAATCTTTGACCCCCCCTCTATTTAGAGGTAGGGGTCGAAGCACAATACTACAAACAAGACATGTTTAAGAAAAAAATAATAAATTATATAATGGGACCTAATGAATACTAATGAAGGCTTTTCAAAAAATGAATATTGCTAGCTCTAGCTTTTTAATTATATTAAATGTACTTTCTTATTCACAGATAAGGAGTAAATCCAATATAAAGCTACTGGCCAAATTTACTCCAAGGAAGCTCAGTTCTAGTAATCATATTAAAGCGATTTGAATGACTTAAACTACTCGACTTTAAGAGCAAGTTTTATGGGTGAGTTAGACAAGTAGCTATTTTATTCTTTGGTTAGTACTAAGACTACGTACCTTCATTAGTTTTGCTCAACCAAGTTTCTCTTTGGTGAGTTCGACGTACTGGTGACCTCTAGTTGGTATTGATGTTGATATTTTATACGAGTTTACACATATTATTAGACCAAGTAACAATATTATTACTTATATATATGTGTTAAGATCAATTTTTTTGGGTGAGTTAGACAAGTAGCTCTTTTATTATTTGGTAAGCACTAAGGCTCAGTACCTTCATTAGTGTAACCTAACCAAGCTCGTCTTTGGTGACTTCGATGCACCGGTGACCTCCAGTTGGTATTGATGTTAATATTTTATACGAGTTTATACGTATTATTAGACCAAGTAACAGCATTAGTACTTATATGTCTTGTGTGATACTCACAATAGTAATGCATCTTCATCTTTTTCTCTTTTTAAATTATTTTTTAATAAAAAAATAATAAATTTTAAGATTTTAGAAGAAAAGATGGTGACTTGGGAGTCATCAATACTGAAGCTGGTGGAAAGATTAATACTTGGATATCACGTTATAATTTCTACAAATTCAAATCCAATTAAATTATTGCTCCAAATTCTAAAGCATTCGTTGGTCTAGCGCATAGTTTTGTTGACGTAGAATTATCCCAAGATGACAAATTTATTAGAATATTCTCTTACGTTTTATTAAAATATTTCCATATTAATAAAGTCGCACTTACCTAAATTAGTAAAAATATCATATTTATATATATTTATATAGTTATTTGATGAGTATTATTTTAAATAATTTAATTGAGTGCAGTTTGTAATGCTATTTATAAGCAATTAAAATTATTAAGTAAAAATAGAATAAATATAAATATAAATTAAATTTAAATTTAAATGAATTTTTTTAGCAAAAATAATAAGATTTAAATCTTGCCCGTAGTCTTAAAATTCTATGGTTGTATGTAGGGGTGTAAACGAGCCAAACACGAGCGAGCCCAGGCTGAGTTCGTGTTCGCCTCGTTATATTTCGAGCCCAAAAAGTGTGTTCGTGTTCGGCTCGTTTGCTTAGCGAGCCGTTCTCGAACAAAGGATCGTTTTGACAACCTTAATCACAAACGAGCCTAACACGAGCAAGCCCAAGCTGAGCTCGTGTTCGGCTCGTTATATTTCGAGCCCAAAAAGTGTGTTCGTGTTCTGCTCGTTTGCTTAGCTAGTCGTTCTCAAACAAAGGGTCGTTTTGACAACTTTAATCACTTAATCATAAGATGTTAAGGGTTGGGGCGAGATTTAAGAATTATTATTTATATTTAAACATCGTTGAATCTAATTTAATAGTTTTTATTATATATACTTAATTAATAATTTTAATTAATTATAAATCTTTTAATTTTTTTTTTTAAATACTACTCATTAATATATGTGTATATATGTATGTATGTATGTATGTATGTAGATATAGATACATATATAGATATGTATGTATCTATACATTACTATATATATATATATATATATATATATATATATATAATTGAGGAATGGTATTTCGAGTCAAAATGAGTCGAACACAAACAAACAAATCATTGTTCGTGTTCGGCTTCGTTAATGCCTGTTAACTTAGCGAACGAGCCAAACACGAGCTTCTCCACGGCACGAAAACAGATCGTTAGTTCTTCTTCGTGAACAACTCATGCTCGGTTCGTTAAATAACTCGTCTTTGATATGTTCTTTTAGCAAACGAGTTAAGCACAAATAATAATTTGTTCGATCGTGTTCAGTTAGCTTTAGTTTCAAATAATAAAATTATATATATATATATATATATATATATATATATATTTCATTTCAATATGGACCCGTCATTTCACGTTCGTCAGGAAATCCGTATCAACGTTCGTACTGATTAAGCTAACTCGACTTCTCCCATATTATTATTATTATTATGCTTTTAAATTTTATTTAATTATTTATTCTTTAAATAATTCTCCCAATTTTTGTCCTGACGATTTCTGTGAAGAAGACGGGTTTGGAGTGAGGCTGCCTTCATTTCACTGAAGCTGCTCCGCTTCGTAACGGCCATTTTCTCCATCAAACGGCGTCAAGGCTTCAGTCTCTGTCCGAGCGCATATAAAAGCTCCGGAGCACCTTTTCATTCCTCACGGCTACCCTGCTCGCCTTCTGAAGAAAGCACGAGGAGTCCCTTTGGAAGGAGGGAAGCTTTTGCAGAGAGGAGTGCCGCTGTATGGAGGAGGAAGAAGGTCAGATGAGTAGATGAGTGCAGTTCATTCACGCCGCTCCAATCAATGCTTTCACCGCTCCTTTCTTTGATTTACTTCCACTGAGGTGAGTATCCGTACTTTCGTGGTTCTTTGATACTGAATTGGAATTGGCTGCCGTGTTTTTTATGCAATTTGGTTTGATTTCTTGATGATCTTTTAGGTTTTGGTGGATGTCGTGGGATAGTGCGGTCTGAAGAATTTGATTGGTTTTTTCGATTTGAAGAGATCTATTCAGTGACGATTTCTTGGGAGTGTGTAAAGAAAATGTCGTCCGCTGGAATTGCAGTTAGCCATTTTAGGGTGGACCAGGTTCTTTCTCCGGTCCGGACAGAACGGAGTCCGTCACTGCTTCACTTTGAGAAATCCGTCCTGATCTACCTTACCTTTCCGGGCTCATCGGTGATGCCGATGAGAGTTCTTGAATCTGATTCAATTACCTCCATGAAGCTTCGAGTCCAGAGCTACACAGGATATGTTGTTAGGGATCAGAGGCTTGTGTTTGATGGCAGGGAGCTATCCCGGAATGATTGGCTTGTCCGCGACTATGGTTTGTCTGATGGGAATGTCATTCATCTTGTAATCCGTCTATCGGACTTCCGATTAATCACTGTAAATGATACCTGTGGCAAGAAATTTGAGTTCCAGGTTGAACAGAATCGGAATGTTGCGTATATTAAGGATCTGATTGCTAAGAAAGCTAAAGAATTAGTGGATATTAAAAGTCCAAAGCTTTTCTATGAAGGAGAGGAGCTTGACGATCAGCTGCTGATAAGTGACATTTGCAATAATATTGATTCTGGCATCAACCTGTCGATCCGTGAGTCCGCAAAGCTTAGAACTAAGCTTTTTGAGAGGGATTTTAAGCTAACAGTTGATGCTCTAAGAGGTGAGCGGAAGCGAGCTAATGATTTGAAGATAGTTACCACCGAATCGTTTCACAAACCTGCTTTGATTGAGCCAGTTATTGTAAATCCTAAGATCAAGCTCTCTCCAATGCTCGAGGAACTGATAAATGCAACAGATGCTGGGCTAAAGCAGCGAATCAAGCCAGTCATGTCGTCAGAAGGTTCAGGTGGAGTTTACTTTATGAAGGAAGGTTCAGGTCGGAAGAATGTCGCTGTGTTCAAACCAATCGATGAGGAACCAATGGCTGAGAACAATCCTCGTGGACTTGCATTATCTCTTGATGGTGAAGGGCTGAAAAGGGGGACGCGTGTGGGAGAAGGTGCACTGAGGGAAGTTGCAGCTTACATCCTCGATCATCCGGCGAGCGGTTTCCGCAGCTTCTTCTCCGATGAACAAGGATTTTCTGGCGTTCCTCCGACAGTCATGGTCCAGTGCTTGAGCGGTGGAATCGACGATCCTTTTGAAACGAAGGATTTCAAGATCGGATCACTACAGATGTTCGTTAAGAACTGTGGAAGCTGCGAAGATATCGGTCCTCGAACATTTCCTGTGGAGGAGGTTCACAAGATAGCTGTTTTGGATATAAGGCTTGTTAATACAGATCGCCATGCGGGGAACATACTGTTGTGCAGGGATGGAGAAGCCGGGAAAATCTCTCTGGTTCCCATTGATCATGGTTACTGCTTACCTGAACACGTAAGTATCAGAACTTAGCTTCTTCTTCATTTCATTTTAAATTCCTCTGTTTTGTTCTGCTTACCTGAAAACGTGACATGCAAATTACAGTTTGAAGATTGCACATTCGACTGGCTCTTCTGGCCTCAAGCTCGGCAGCCTTTTGATTCAAGGACACTGGATTACATAAAGTCACTAGATGCAGAGAAGGATCTGGCCCTCCTCAAGTTCTATGGCTGGGAGCCGTCGCCTGACTGTGCTCGAACGTTTCACATCTCTACCATGGTGTTGAAGAAAGGAGCCGAAAGAGGGCTCACTCCCTTTGACATTGGGAGCATCTTGTGTAGAGAGACAATCAATAAGAAATCCATGATTGAAGAAATGATTTTGAAAGCCATGAATTCAGTTCTTCCAGGCTCCAGTGAAGCTGCTTTCCTGGAAACAATTTCAGACATCATGGATGGTTATCTCGACAAACTCACGCAGTAGAATGGGTTCATCAGTAAGTAATAGTAGTAGTATAAGCAGAATTTATTTTCATGAATGGCTTTTTCATGGGTGATGGATGGTAGAGGAAGCTCTCTCTACTTTTTTCTGATAGATAGATGGCCTGTTTTGGACGTCCATTCAGAAACAGGAATGGGATGTCTTTGAGAAGATGAATTCTACGGTTAGTGCGGTTATCAGTTATGCTCTCTTTTTGCAGCTCTGTAGGTGAATTTTTCTTAATTGGGGAAGTAATACAGGTCCCCATTATTTGTGATTTTCAGAACTGTTTTTTCTTCAGATTCATGTCAGGGATGTGAAGCAAAAAAAGAACTCATTTCTTTGATTTTGAATATAGAAATGAACTGGTGGTGTTTTTGTCCTTGATCAGTGGGAGAGTTTAATGTAATTATATATAATTTAAAATTTGTATCTTTAAATTTTGGTTGTTCTCATGTATATTATAGAACTTTTGTACCACCTAAAATTTGGGTAAAATTTTCACTTTCTCACCATGATTTTGTTACTATATTGTGATTGATTTTGTTGTGCTTGTTTGCATGTTTGGCTGCTATACTCCAGCAGAAGCCAGGCCCTGGTGATTATTGAACACAATGCTTAAAAAATAAAAATAGAGTTGTTCTACTTTTATGCACTTTCATGTTGAAGTCTGCGCATTTATCCGTGACATAATGACTGAGGGTATAATTTTTCTATCATGAGGTCTGGCATTTAACTTCTCATATATTGCCCGTTGAGCTCACCTTCTCCTAAAAATGGAAGTCTTAGTCCTTCAATGTTTATTTCAATTGGCTTGATCTTGATTCGAGACAAATTTCAATGTGGTTTTAATCACTACGAACTATAAGCAAGCATTGCACAATGAGTAGGAGAGTAGCCAGCATCAGTAAAGAGCAACTGGTTTTGAGGATTTGGTTGAGGAGGTTATTTTTAATGGAAAGGGTTGGCGGTGAATATTAGGGCATGAATTTGCTTGATGTTAACATCATGAAATTTTGACAGAGCTCATTGAAAAAAGCAGGACCAACCAAATGAGTTATTAGAATGTATGCAACTTGATGTCTCCTTAAAAAAAAATAGTTTAATCATTAATGAATCTCAATGCATTTCCAATAATAAATATTTTAAATTCAAATTCAAGATCATCTAGGGTTTTGATTCCAACAAGTTTATGTTCAACTAATCTTCTCAACAAGGCGAGTCTAATGAAGCCAAAATTAGTTTGATTCGAGTTTGTTATGCTGGATCAAGTTATTTAAGAGCATTTGGAGGCTTTGGATGGTCAATTAAATGGTCAAATGGATTCCAAATCCGACAATCTTACATTCAAACCAAGCATCTCATGAAGCAGAATCTAACATGTTTGTTATCACTCAATTTTGATATTATTAAGGCACTTAAAAGCTCGTAAAATATCATTTGATAATAAAAAACACTTTAGGTTTTTCGATGGAGTGGTCCAGATTCAAAGTATTCACAGAGATCCCACTTTTTTCTTGAAGGGAGACATGAGACTTAAACTTAGAGGAGAAGGCAGAAGAGAGATTGATATTCCTAAGGATTCTCGAGCTCCACCACCGCCAAGCCACCGTCACGAAGCTCCACCATCATCGAACCACCATTATCAAACTCCACCACCAAACCACCAATGCTTGGCGGTCGCAGTTGAGCTCCATCATTGTCAGACCTTCACAATTAAGCACCATCACCATTGGACTACCGTCATTGAACTCCCCCATCACTGCACTAGTAGTGACTGGTTGTCACTGTTGAGCTCAACTACCATTAAGATCCACCAATGGAGAACCGTCGTCGTTGATCACTACCACTATTGAACAACCGCCATTAAGCTACACCATTGTGAAACCACAAAGACTAGATGTAGATGTCAACTTGCTGGCACTTCCACCATCGTCGAGTCATCCTACCCGAAAACACTGGCATCAAATTTCTTGACAAATGATTTTTACCGTCAGCTTTTCTTTACGACAGTTGGGTCACTGATCACCCTTAAAATTACCTAAATTTTTATATCATTTTTAACTAATATTTTAAGGATATTACGTTTTAATGAAAGGTATTTTGCAGGTACAAGAAAATGAGTTTATGAAGAAAAAGAATAAAAAAAGGAGTAAAATGAGCAAAAATGAGTCAATTGAAAAAAAGAAGAAAAAAAAGGTTGACTCTAGCGCCGCCCAGGCTCTAGATTTGGCGCCGCCCAGGCGCCAAACTCAGCAGGGAAATCTAGAGAGTTCTTGGACGGTTTTGTGATGGTTATTGATGACTCAAGAGCAATCTAGAAATTTCTGGACAAACTCTCATATGTTATAAACAAGATACAATGAATATGTATCACGTGAATCGCTATTCAACGAAGAGTAAGGCGACTCAAAACCTGAAGGGATGCGTCCATTCACGTTGTAGACTGGTGCCTAGGCGCCAGATCTGGAGCCTAGGCACCACAGTTACCTTCTAGAGTATTCAACTAATTTGAAAAAATTTTGAAGAGGTGTCTGAAGCAACCCCTGGTCATTTTTAAAGCTCCACAAATATAAGACAATTCTACAGCGAAGGGTGGTTGTTTGGAGTGTGTAAGTGTCATAAGAGTGAAAGAGGTGTGTCATTTCATTTAGTTAAAGAGTGTACCTTTCTTTAGTTAGCGTTCAGAGTATTTATAGTGTGATTGTTGAAATTGAAGTCTTGTAAAAGTCAGTCGGAGTCCGAGAAACTTCAAAAGATTGCTTGGATATTATTCCAGATAAGTATTTATAATTTGGTTCTTAAGTTTTGTACTTTGAATTTAAATTATATAAATATGGTTTGTGGTGCGAATCATATACTTTCTGAGTAGTTTTCTTCTCTTTCTCCCTTTGGATATGAAATGATTTAGATAATGATTTAATTTAGTTTTGAGAACTTATTTTTTTTCATCCATAATTTGTGATGCTATTTTACCTAATTTTCATTTACACTACAACTTGATCATTTGTAATATTAAAATTTGTGGAGAGTTCTTAAGATTTGACCGTGGGCTAATAATTCTTAACTTGTAAGTATCACATATCCCTTGGAAATGTAGATGATAAATCCTTAAAGGGGGAAGTGCAAATAGATAGAGAGATAATCTTTGAAGGACATAGAATTGAATATGTTTTTAGAGTGACAGGCTAAATTCTATCAATTTAGTTTAAGAGGAGATGACGGGTCACTAGTAGGCCCGACCATAGGCACTAGAAGTGAGAGTCTAGAAATTCATCCCTTACTACTAACAATACATCTTGATCCAATCTTCTAAAACTAGCCAATGTTCTTTATATGCTGGACCAAAGGGTAAAGAATATATATGCTCCTATTCGTCATAATACCACATTCACTAAGTTCTCAAACTAATTTAGATATTTATTAATCATTAAATATTTCGTATAAGGAAAGAATCTTTATATATTGTGTTAAAACATTTAAATTACGATTTTATTTACAATTGCTACTTTAATAACTTGCATATTAGTACTTGTTAGTTGATTAGTTAATAAATGGATTTTCATCTTTCTTTATTAATTATTTGTACTTAACCTTCCCCGTGGGATCGATATCTGGTGCTTAATTAAAAAGCTCTATATTACTTGAAACGATACGTATACTTGCGTAGTACCCCTATCGTACGATTTATATTTATTCATAAAATTTTTTAATCTTTAAGTATCGTACATTAGCCTCTTAATTTGATTTGGGGTCAAGTTTGGTCATAATTTTATAAGCTATTTTACTTGCGTAATTGGGTCAAGCTTTTGGCGCCGTTGTCGGGGAACAAAAGCACTAAAAATTAAATAATTAAAAAAAGATAAAAATTTTATAATATGTATATTTTAAAGTATATTTTCGTTTTATTATTAATTAAGAATATTGTTTAAATCCTTTATGTGAAGTTCAGGATCTGAAGGGTTAATACCTTAAAATTTTGAATTAGAATGCACTGTAAGAAAAATTAGAAAAAAAATGAATTCATAATTTGCTAGAAATGGCTAATATTCCTTGAAATAATATGGAACAAAATATTGCAGAGAATGAACATCAAAATTTATATAGACCTTTAAGAGAGTATGCTAACCCTACAGCTGATGAAGTTTACTTAAGCATTCAAATCCCTACTGTAGCAGCAAACTCATTTGAACTTAAACCTCCAATTATACAAATGGTCCAAAATAATCAGTTTGGAGGATCTCTTACTGAAGATCGTAATTTACACCTTGCTAGTTTTCTAAAACTTTGTGCTACTTTCAAGTATGATAATGTTTTTTATGATGCTATTAGGCTTAGACTTTTTCTATTTTCTTTAAGAGATAAGGCTAAGATGTGGCTAAATTCGTTAGCAACATGATCTATTAAAACTTGGGGAGAAATGTCTCAAAAATTTCTAGCTAAGTATTTTCTGCCTTCCAAAACTACAAAACTTAGAAATGATATAACCTCATTTACTCAATTTGAAGGAGAAACTATTTATGAAGTATGAGAACGATTTAAAGAACTTCTTAGGAAGTGCCCACATCATGGTTTACCAGACTAGTTAATTATACAAACATTTTATAATGAATTAATAGGTTCTCTTAGATCTATTGTAAATGCTGCTGCTGCTGGTTCCTTAATAGCTAAGACATTTGATGAAGCTTATGCTTTGATAAAAGAAAGGACAACTAATAATTTTCAATGGTCTTCTGATAGAGTAAATAGTAAATGAGTGGCTCGTATTCAAGAAATGAAGCCTATTCTATTTTAGTATCTCAAATTGGTGCAATATCTAAGAAATTGCATAATTTTTCTCAATTATCTCATTTAAGTAATGATAATTCAGGAAGTACTAATGAATCTCAAACCTTAGAGACATTGCAAGCTATCAATAATAAAACTAATAACCCATATTCCAATTACTATAATCCAGGTTGGAAAAATCACCCTAACTTAAATTGGAATAATGCAAATCCGCAATGGGGTAACAACCAACCTAACCAAATTGGAAATTGGAATAATCAGGGTAATTCTAACTATCAACCTTATTACCCTCCTGGTTTTAATAACCAACAATTTTAGGAAAAGAAATTGTCTATAGAAGAATTAATTTTACAAATGGGTAGTCAGTTGCAAAGTCAAAATGTTGCGATAAGAAACATTGAAAATCAAATGGGGCAAATTGCAAATGCAATTAACAACAAACCACAAGGAACACTTCCAAGAACTGTTGAAGTAAATCAACGAGAAAATGAAAAAGATCAAGAGCAGATTAAAGCTGTATTACTTAGAAGTGGAAAAGAATTAAGGGATGGAAAGGAAAATAAAATTTAAAAATTGATTGAAGTGATAGAAGTTGAGAAACCTAAGGAAATAATCACCGAAAAAAATATTTTATATCTTAAGATGAATTTGAAAAACCTCCACCCCCATTTCCACAACGACTTAAACAGCAGAAATTGGATCAACAATTTTCGAAATATTTTGAGGTATTAAAAAAGCTTACCATTAGTATCTCATTTGCTGAAACTTTGAAACAAATGCCTAAGTATGCTAAATTTATGAAAGATATTCTTAATAAGAAAAGAAAATTTAAACTTTTAAAACTATTGAACTAAGCGAAGAGTGTAGTGTAATTATTCAGAAAAAGCTACCTCAAAAGCTTAAAGATCCTGAAAGTTTTACTATACCTTGTGCTATAAGAGACAGATTTCATGGAAAAGCCTTATGCGATTTAGGAGCAATTATTAACCTCATGCCTTTATCCATCTTTAAGAGGTTAAATTTAGGAGAAATATCTCCTACAACTGTAACCTTACAATTAGCAGACCGATCTATTACTCATCCAAGAGGAATGATAGAAGATGTGTTGGTAAAAGTGGATAAATTTATTTTCCCTGTAGATTTTATAATTATGGATATGGAAGAAGATGAAGAGATTCTTATTATTTTAGGAAGACCTTTCCTTGCTACCAGACGTGTTATGATAGACGTACAAAAAGGGGAGTTAACCATGAGAGTTAATGATCAAGAAGTAACATTCAATGTTCTTAAATCATTGTGGTATCCTAACAAGAAGAAATGTTACAGAATGAATATCTTTGATTACATGATAGCACAACACTATCAAGAAAAATGTCAAATCATTTCTAAAGAAGAAGAATTTTTAAACCTAAAGATTTAAGTGATGAAAATGATTCTGAAGAAGATATAAAAGATATTGATTATGTTAATGAAAATAGGGAAATATTGGATACAACTAATAAAAGTGATGAATTTAAATCATCAATTGAAAAGACTCCTGAAGTGGAATTGAAGGAATTACCCTCTCATTTAAAGTATGCATTTTTAGGGAATTCATTAACTTTACCTATTATTATATGTTCTGAATTAATTACAGAACAAGGGATAAAATTGATTGAAGTATTAAAAGTGTATGATGGACAATAGCAGATATTAAAGGAATTAGCCCATCAATATGAATGCACAAAATATTAATGGAAGATGATAGTAAACCCAGTATTGAACCTCAAAGGAGATTAAACCTAGTTATGAAAGACATTGCTAAGAAAGAAATGTTGCAATGGTTGGATGCTGAAATTATTTATCTAATATCTAATAGTCTTTGGGTTAGTCACATTCATTGCATTCCAAAGAAAGGATGAGTGACTGTTGTTGAAAATGAAAATAATGAATTAATTCCAACAAGACAAGTTACTGGTTGGAAAATTTGTATTGATTACAGAAAATTAAATGCCGCCACCAGAAAAGATCATTTTCCTCTTTCATTCTTAGATGAAATGCTAGATAGATTAGCAGGACATTCATATTTTTGCTTCTTGGATGGATATTCTGGTTATCATCAAATACCTATAACTCTTGAGGATCAAGAAAAGACTATGTTTACAAGTCTTTACGGGACATTTGCTTTTCGTAGAATGCCTTTTGAGTTATATAATGCACATGTTACTTTTCAAAGGTGTATGATCGCTATCTTTTCTGACTTAATTGAAAAAGGAATTGAAATTTTTATGGACAATTTTTCTGTATTTGGACTTCTTTTGATTCTTGCTTATATAATTTGATTAAAGTACTAAAGCGCTGTCAAGAAACTAATTTAGTTCTGAATTGAGAGAAGTGTCAATTTATTGTCACAAAAGGGATTGTACTGGGTCATAAAATTTCTAAAAATGGAATGGAAGTTGATCAAGTAAAAATCCAAGTTATTACTGGATTACACCCCCAACTAATATAACGGGTATAAGAAGTTTTCTTGGACATGCTGGATTTTATAGAAGATATATTAAAGATTTTTCCAAGATTACTAAACATTTATGCCATCTTTTAGAAAAAGACATAAAATTTGAATTTGATGAAAATGGCCTAAACACCTTGAACTTATTAAAAGAAAGTTATTTACTACACCAATCATAGTTGCACCTAATTGAGAAAAATCATTTGAATTAATGTGTGATGCGAGTGATTACACTATAGGAGTAGCATTAGGACAAATATATGATAAGATGTTTAAGGTTATATATTATGCCAGTAAAACTCTTTATGAAGCTCAAATTAATTACACTACTACTGAAAAAGAGCTATTGGCTATAGTATATGCCTTTGACAAATTTCGATCATATTTACTTGAAAATAAATGTATTGTGCATACAGATCATTCTGCTATTAAATATTTGATGACAAAAAAGGAAGCTAAATTGAGATTAATTAACTCGATCCTTCTTTTGCAAGAATTTAACTTTCAAGTAGTTGATAGAAAAGGGTCTGATAATCAAATCGTCAATTATCTATCAAGAATTGAAAATGATAAGGAAATAAATGATAATAAATAAATAAATGATTATTTTCCTCATGAACAACTTTATACTGTCTCTGATGGATTAATCCCATGGTATGCTGATATAGTTAATTATTTAGCTAGGAACATTATACCATATGGATTAGATCATCAATAGAAAAAGAAATTCTTACATGATGTGAAAAATTATTTTTAGGATAATCCCTTTCTGTTTAAACACTGTAAGGATTCTATTATACGAAGATGTGTTCCTTATGAAGAAACTTTTGAGATTATTCAAAAATGCCACAACGCTGAATTTGGCGGGCATTTCGGAATTGATAAAACTGCTTTTAAAATTTTACATTCTGAATTTTATTGACCTACATTACTTAAGGATGTTAACAGTTTTATTAAATCTTGTGATCGATGTCAACATATAGGAAATATTTCTAGGAGAGATGAAATGCCTCTAAATTTTAATTTGGAAGTGGAAATTTTTTATTTCTAGGATTTAGATTTCATGGGACCATTTGTACCTTCTTCAAGAAAAATTTATATACTATTAGCTGTTGATTATGTTTCTAATTAGATTGAAGCAAAAGTTTTACCTCATTTTGATGCCAAAAATGTTGAAAATTTTTTAACTGAAAATATTTTTACCAGATTTGGAATGCCACGAATAATTATCACATATGGGGGAAGTCACTTCAAGAATTTTATAATTCATAGATTAATGAGTAAATTTGGGAGTAAACATAGAATTTCAATAGTCTATCATGCCCAAACTAGTGGATTAACTGAAGTTTCAAATCGGAAGTCAAAAGAATTTTAGAGAAAACAGTTAACCTAAAATGAACTAATTGGGTTGATAGACTCGATGATGTTTTATGGGCTTATAGAACTGCTTATAAAACTCATATTGGGATTTCACCATATTGGCTCATATGTGGAATACCTTGTTATTTAACTGTTGAATTGGAGCATAAAGCTTATTGGGTGATTAAAGAGTTTAACTACAAATTAAGTGATGCTGTAGATAAACGATTATTGCAATTGAATGAACTTGAAGAAATTAGAATTGATTCATATGAAAGTGATCAGATTTATAAAGAGAAAATGAAGAAACTGCATGATAAAAGAATATTAAGAAAGACTTTTGAGCCTGGACAAGAAGATTTATTATACAACTCAAGATTTAAATTGTTTTCAGGAAAATTGAGATCCAAATGGATAGGGCCTTTTATTGTTAAGAAAGTTTATCCTTATAGAGCAGTGGATATAATAGATCAGAAAACAAATTCTATAATTAAAGTAAATAGATAAAGGTTAAAGCCCTATATTGGAGGAAGTCTACCATCTTTTAAAGATGTGTTATATTTAAACCATTTGTAATAAACAGTTGGTTATGTCGGGCTGATGACATTAAATCAAGCACTTTGTGGGAGACAACTCATAGTATGATTTGATTTGTTTCGATATTGAGAGTACTTTATATGTGACTTCACTTAGTTACTTATCGTTTGATCCACATTTTTAGACCCTAATTTGGTATGAAACTTTTGAAATTTTGACAAAGGGCGAACCTATGAATTTCAGGATTCTGGCACCTAGGCGCCAGAACTGGTGCGTAAGCGCCAGATATTTAAAATCCGGGCGCCTAAGCTCCAAAATTGGCTCCTAGGCACCACAGTTTTGTATCGTGTAAAACCGCCCAATTACAGTTTTTAACCACTCAAATCCCTATAATGCACTACTTCTTCGTCCCCAAACTTCAAGCCATCACATTTCCACCCTAAATCTATACTTTTGAGAGAGAAGAGAGATTTGATTGCTTCCATGGAGAGACTTACTATGGAGAATGGAGGGAAAGCCAAGTTCATGCACAAGGATTCTCAAACTTACTTTAATGGCTACTTAATGACTACTTAGCCATGACATTGGAGAAGCTTTTTGGTCAACTTGAGAAGATTGAAGGAGAATTGGTGCATATTGGAGAAAAGATGCATGAAATGTACCATCAATAGGAGCATATGGAATGGAAAATGAAGGTACAATCTGATCATTTTGCTGCATTTGAAGACCATCAGGTAACCATGTATGCTCAAAACAAATGGATTGATGAAAAGACTGCTTTGGAATTTCTTCGCGTCCCTTTCTTCCACTCCTTTGTTCATAGTGAATTACCTTATGGAACTAACGAAGGTTCTGATGTGAATCATTGAATTTAGGGTGAATTTATGTGGAGAAATTGATTGTAAATATGAAGTGTTGAGTGATTTTCTTGATGTTTTGTATAAGTGATTTGTATGATTTTTATCTATTGTTGTGAGATGTGAGAAATTTTTTATGTGTGTTTTTTATATTTTTTGAACCTTATCTTGAAGATCTGAAATGGAATGAAGTAAAATTTGAGATTGGATTGTATCAAATTGTGTTTGGAATGTATCTTAAATTTGGAATCTATTATGGACTCAAATATTTTCTAGGAGATGATTAATGAAATTTATGATATAATTTTAAGTTTACAGATGTCAGAACACCTAAATTATAAAATGTAAAAATTTAGAAATTTTTCGAAATTTTGGCAAATCTGGCGCCTAGGCGTCGGTTCACTTGAACCAAAATTTTGGCCTTAAAACCGAACCCATCACCACTTTCACGCCTAAGCTTCATCTTCATCCCCAAAGCTCACGAAAACCAGTCCTAGGACTCCATATTGTGCTTGATTCGTGAAGTTTCGACGCTTAAAAACACCGGATTCCAACTTCTCGAGGTTAAATCTATACTTTGACATAATTATTTTGAGTTTTCACCATGGATTTCTCTACATATGAATAGTGCCGAAAATTTGGAAGACAATTTTGATTTTTAAGTAGAAAATCCATGGATCTAAGCTTAATTTAATGTTTTAAGCTTAGATTTTGTGTCATGTTATGGATTTTTAAATTGTTTGAAATTATTTTCAAAATTACAGTATGACACCAAAATCAAAGAGAGGAAAGGAGCAGAGCGAATTTGATCAGTTCAAGTTTGCTAGCGCAAGTGCTCAAGTGCACTATAATGAATTCGCGTCGGCTCACAAATTCATAGCAGAACAAAGTTTTTATCATCCCAGCGGATCGATCTAGAGTATTATTGCTGCTCGACAGTGGGAGTAGTGTTGTTATTTCTCTGTTGTGGTCGTCATTTTAGTTGTTCAAGAATTATATGTAAATTTTCCTGAAACAGCTGATAATTAAGTTTATATTAAGAGAATGGGAGTCGAGTTCACTGCTGAAGTCATCAACATGTTTTACGGTCTACTCCATGCTACAAATTGTTTCTATGATGTTTTTGTTTCTTCTGAAAGAGAGCTTGATGAGATTTTAGCTTACTTGACTGATGGAAGAGGATCGTGGAAAATCTGAAACAATAAACGGGTAAATTTTTCCTCTTCTATGCTTAATACCACTTCTAAGGCCTGACATTACTGTATTTATGCTTGTATTCTTCCATCAAATCACCTTAGTGAAGTGACAAAAGAACGAGTTATTTTAAATTACTGCATTCAAGAAATGAAGCATATAGATGTGGGAGCCATTATATATGACGTGATCAACACTTCAGCTAGAGGAAGCGTTATTTCTGGTTTAGGCTTCCTGAATCTCATTTTATCGATTTGCAAGAATGTCGGTGTTACTTATTCTCGTTCTGAAGAGATGCTTAAGCTACTAAAGTCAATTGGAAAAAATCATGTGGATACATATGGAAAGACAAAAAGTCAAGGTTCTACAGCATATACTTCTTCTATTCCTTCTACTTCTGCACCTGGACCTTCCACTTCTACTTCTGAGCCTCCACCAGATGTGTGGAATACTGTTTGTCAGAGATATTTGGAACATCAAAGTGATATATTCTAGATACAATGCAGAGTAGATGAAATAGATAGTAAGATTGATCAGGTGTATGGATATATGAAGAGGAAGAGTGACTATGATGGGGAGTATAATGAAGCGCTTGTAAAATTTTTGAAGGGTGATAAGAATATTGAATTTCCTACTTGTCCAAAATTCACCCCATGGATCAACCTCAGAAGTCCTATTCCTGATGATTTTTCTAACGATGAGGAGGAGACTGAGGATGATTAGACTTTATTTTTGCTTTGCTTTTCTGATGTGCCTGTTATGTGTGTTTTTACTTTTCATGTATTATTGTACTGATTAAGTACTCTGTAGTAACTCAGTTATATTTCTATTATCAGCTTGCTTAGAATTTAATCCTATTTATGCTCCTGTTGTTTTGTTAAATGTTTAAAAATGTAAAAGAGTGTTAGTTTTTATATTGTTATTTACTTTGCTACTCTTTTATATTGATGCTTATACCTGTATTACTTACTGTTTAAAATACCATAAATGCTATACATTTTCTTCTTCCTGCTTTGTTTAAAATTTCATATTGCAAAATGTTTTAACCCTATTAAAAGAACTAAGTTTGCGGAAGGGAAAAGAACTTAAATTTAAACTTTACTTGTCCTTAAGTAATAATATTTTAAAAATTAATAACATAACATATGAAAGAAAAGTTAATTTAAGATAGATATACTATTGTTTTCATGAATATTATAATAAACTTATAAAAGTATTTTTATATAACAAGGGATAATTCTAAAAATTGTAATTATTTAATAAAAGAGTATAAGAATTTTGATTCAAATATCTAAATTAAAAATGTTGAATTTTTTAAAATATTAAGGAATCTAGATGTTTACCTGAGAAGATAGAATTGAAACTCTATGAAAAATATTTTTGCTAAACACATATTCATTAAGTGAAAAATGTGTTAAGTCTTTAAATATAAGTTAAGGATAGTGAAGTTCATCTTTAACAGGCTATCCAGATATAATAATCCTCACTTGAAAAAGAAAAAGAAAAATGATTGAAAACAATCCCTGAAAAAGAAAATAAAATATATAGGATTGAAAAACAATCCAAATATGAAAAGAAAAAAAAGTGAGGAGAAGCTTGAGGAGAAGCCTAAATCAAAAATTGGCTTCACTTGAATTATCTTATAGGAAGAGACCTAAACATAATTTTTACTTAAGTCTTATGTATAAGCATCCTTACTAGTAGAGTTATCATAGAAATCTTTTTCTTGTAAATTATCTACATGTTCTTAATATAACAAATTGCAATTATTTTTTGAAATAGATAGGAGAAGAGACTTCTTAACACTTGAATATTAAATATTTTACATATTTTGGTTTTAGCTTAAGGTTTTTAAATAGATTTTTAAGTTTCATTATTCTATTTATAAAATAAACAATTATAGAAGTCTTAAAGAAAATTTTTCTCCATAGATTTTTATTTTTAGTAGTAAAGAGTTAAGAGTTACTTGAGAAAAAGTAACGTTTAAGTTTGGGGGAATTGATCACCTTTAAAATTACCTAAATTTTTATATCATTTTTAAATAATATTTTAAGGATATTACGTTTTAATGAAAAGTATTTATTATGTTTTTGGTTGCAGGTATAAGAAAATGAGTTTATGAAGAACAAAAATAAAAAAAGGAGTAAAATGAGCAAAAATGAGTGTCGGCATATTTTTAGGTTGTGTTTTATTTAAAAAAGAGGGGGTCGTCTAACGTAGTTCGTCGGCGAATTTTTAATTTAATTAAAATAAATAATTTGAAAAGTAGTATTTGATTTTGAAAATAATTTTAAATTTGAAGGTTTTAAGATATGAGATTAAACCGATCTCACATCCCAAATAGTTTATATAAACGAGCATCGCACCACATAACCGTGTATATATCCCTAAGGATAGGCACACTCGCTCGACTGGTGGGGCTCGATTAAATAAACTAGAAGATTTAGTGACATCCGTTTGGTCTGCGAACCAATTTTATAAGCCGAGAAAATTCCTCGCTTAATATGAAAACATTAAACGAGGTTTATATTACCTCAGGTTCTTTAAAATTCCCTATAAGGGCAAGCCCTATAGTTAATTACATCTTAAGTGATGGGAATCACCTAAGAAAACTCTCGATAATAATCAATAATTCTCGCTCTCAAGAATTTCAAAGTTTAAGATTTTCAAGGGATTGAAATTTAGAATTTCAATAGGGAATGGATCAAATTTGGAACATTTTGCTTTCGGAATCCAAGGAAGAAAGGTAGGAGAAATCACGGACTCGAAGCGAACTTCAGTAATTTCCCGACTATCCCATTGCTTCGCTCGGATTTAGGGAAGTCCTAATATTTATTTAAATGTTTTGATCTCGCCAATTTTAATTAATTAGGGTTTATATTTATATGACGTAATCATACAAATAATCTCGAAGATGTGAGGGTTTATGTCGTATCGGACGATTACCTCGGAATCCTAAGACCTGTTAGGGCTTAATTTGCAATGCAAGTGCCTAACGAAGAGTCGAGGATTTATGTTGCACTAGGCAAGCTACCTCGAAGTCCTATGGCCTTGTTATTTAATTCTAAGAAGGTTTTGTTGATGTAGATTCGAGTTTCATTGATGACGATGGCCGTCGCCGCCCACTATGCTCCGAGCTCCTTTGTTGCATTGCAGAGGTTTAGTTTTAGAAATCATAAATCGTGGATGAGAAAAGTGTTTTGGTTTAGAGCTAAATCTTAATTTCCACGTATTTTTTATGTTTTAATTAAAACAAATCTTAAAGTTCGATTATAATGACACTCGGTTAAGATCCCACTGTTCCATCCTTCCGCATCATTATTTTTATCGGATTCACTTAGTCCGGATGAATTCGCTAAACTCAACCGAATGAGTTCCACACTTTCATTTAGCACCGTGGGAAATCCCGTTAGCAACACGTAGGTTACATCATCCGAGGTATTCCCGATCATCCAACAGGACGTTTTAATTTAGTTGTAATTGTAGTTTTGTGTTCTGTTTGTGATTAAATTTTGAGTTGTTTTATATTTTGAAATGTTGTAGCGGTGAATTTTATCTTGCAATGACTTTTAACTTAGTTTTGGTTTCGGCTTAGGATCTATCCTAAAGGTGTGAGTTTTCATGCAACGATTGTTTATCATGCAAGAAAAGTAAGTGTGATGCGATTAATGAAATTTCGAAAGTAAATTGCAATAAAGTAGATTGCAATAAAATAAAAGCGTACCTGGAGGGTCTTCCCGTCATCCCAAGCCGCACTTAAAACACAATTAGAATATTTAAGCATGTTCCTAGTAAAGCTAAGGTAAGGGTTATGGTTTTTACCAAATTCCTAATCCTATATGCTAATCATCTCCTATGACGTCTGGGTTCTTCGTGTTTAGTTTAAGGACGATTTTCTTCATCAAAGAACAATTAAGTCCAATTGTTCTTATAAATGTCCTATCATATTGAGGAAGTGCTTAAGAATAATCTTAAACATCTTTTTAATATTTCTAGTGATTGTTTTAAGTCCAAATGGGTTTAATTATACAAATGAATTAATCGTCCGAGAATCCAAGTTTCGTTGTTATCTTACTCGATGAACTAGGACATTTGAATATCCTATAAGTGCAGTAACATTTCATTTAATGTTCATTTGTTAGGAGTTATAATAACCAAAGCTTTCGAGGGTAAATTGGTATTCAAATGATTTGATTTAAGTTAATGTGTTTAAATTTGGAATAGTGTTCAAGTTATTTTAGATTTATTTTGAATTCTTTATGTCTTTAGTGATGTTATATTTAATTCAACTTAATTTAATTTAATTTAATTTAATTGAGTTTTAATTTAATTTAATACAATTTAATCCAATTTAGTTTGATTTGATGTTACATTAAATTAATTTAATTTAATTTAATTTTAATTTAATTTGATTTAATTTAATTTAATTTAAGTTTAATTTAATTTAATTTTATTTTATTTAATTTAATTTAATCTAATTTAATTTGATTTAACTTAATTTGATTTAATTTGGTTTTATTTATTTAATTTAATTTAATTTAATTCATTTAATTTAATTTAATTTGTTTATTTAATTTAATTTAGTTTAATTTAATTTAATTCAACTTTTAATTCTAATTTAATTTAATTTAATTTAATTTACTTAATTTAATTTAATTTTTTATTTTTTTTATTTTAATTTAAATTTTTTTTAAAATAGTTTAATAATTTAATTTTAGTTTAATGATTAAGCCTTTTAATATATTTTAAATTTGAGTTATCATTTTAATTAAGAATTGAATATTAATGAGATAATTAATTTAGGGACTTTTAAATTAAAGAATAAATCTCTTCCTAATAATATCCCTATTTTAATAATTCCAATTTTATTATTCTTCCAAATTTAATCAATCATTTAATTAAAGTTTAATCATTTTAAATTGCTTAATGGGTTTCTACTCTTTAATTATTTAAATTTCAATCATCCAAATCAAAAGAGGATCAAATATTTTACTTATTAATTTTTTATTAAACCTAAAGTTTTAATTAAGGATTAAAAATTTTAATTACCACTTTACCCTTTAAGCTTAATAATTTCATAACTCACTAAATTGAACTCAAATGAACTTGAAATTTTTATGTGACTTTACTCATATGTCAATAAAGACATGAGAGGAGAAAATGTGATTTTTCTGTATTTAATTTATTTATGTAATTATTTTTGGTAAAAAATAGAGATTTCCAAGGAAAATTTAATAACATGACCAAGGGAAAGTTTCTGTCCTTAAGAAAATTAGGGGACATTCCTAATGACCAGAGGACCACTTGGACCAATTTTGGTGATTTTTTGAATTATATTATTTTTATTATAATTATTTTAAGTTTTGGAGTGTTAATTAATTTAAAAATAAAATAAATTTTGAAAAATGAATTTTATATTTTTCAAAAATCTCTCTGATATCAAGAAAATCAGAGAATCTAATTTTACAATTTTCTGATTTTTCTATGATTTATTATAATTATTTTAGTGCAAATGCTAAAAAATACATTTTTTTTAATTTTAAAATTACCCTAGAGCTTTAAAATTTAATACCTTACTAAATAGACCTAAGAAAAATATGGGGTTTGTTCCTAAGTGATTAAAATTCAAAATGTGACATTTTGGTGAATTTTATTATTTTTGTCGATTTTTATTATTTTTTAACTATTAAAAATATTAAAATATTATTAAAAATCAACTTTTTTAGAAAATTGAAATTTTAATTTTCTTAGATTCCCCTGATATCAGAGAGGCTCCAAAACCAATTTGGTGAATTTTTGAAAGGTATTTTAAAAGTTATGAATTTTTAAAGTTTAAAATGACTGTTAGTTGCTTAATCAACCCAATTAGTGGGGCTAACTAAGTCCAATCGACCTCAAACTTTTATGGTGGATTCCTCTGATCCTAAAGGTCAGTGAAGAATTGATTTCAAGTCAATTTGATGCATGGTTAACTCTAATTAATTAGAGACCTATTTTGGGTGTTTAAGCCAATTAGTGGTTGTTTTAAATGAACTAACTCAAAACCTATTTTTCCTAGTAGTTCTCTCGGTCATAAGGAACATCACCAAATTTTCCTAGAATTTATTTCACAACATGCTATTTATTGGAATTAAAATACTTAAAACAGTAACATGAACTTGAAAAATCAATAACTCTTCATAGGGATGACCTCTGACTTTGGAAAATTCAGGGAATGTTCCCAAATTCGTAGGCTTCAAAAGCCCTATGGTCTCATGCCATGGTGAATCGTATACATGCATGGAGAATTAAAAGTATGCAGAGAGTAAATAAATTATAAAAAATAAAATACTGATGAAATTAAATGATTTCTTTTCCACATTATTCTCCTCTCGTTCACCGAGCAAGAGGGTATTTTTATTTTATTTTTCTGATTTTTCTACACAGCAGTTATGAATTTTCAAGTTTAGGGAATTAAATAAATAAGAAAATACCCTAATTTTCTATTTATCCACGCTGGCGCCAACTCATCCTCGCATCTCCGAAACGCCGCGTGGCGCGCTCCCATTCGACGTTGCCATCCGAGCCGCTCCCGGCCCCGCGGTTCTCGTACCGTCTCCCGGTCCGACGCCATCCGAGCCGTCCGTCCGCGCGTGTATCGAATGGACGGCATCCGTTCATCGTCCCCGAGCGTCCTCACCTCGAGAGCCGTCCACACTAAATCCCTAAGATCTCACTCGATACTCAACGGATTTTCATGTTCTTATGTTCTATCGATTCGTCTTCGAAGAGACGAACACATCTATACGGTTATCATGCATCGAAATTAAGGCATTCGAAATGGAGAATCTCCGAAGCTCGGGATGAAGAATTAGCTCATACCTTTGCTCGCAGAAGTGTGGCTTCGATCCGAGAGTTGTTGCACCTTCGATCGGATCCCGACAAGCTCCGCGATGAAGTCTCCTGGTCTCGTGAATTGTCTGAGATGTGATTTCGACCAAGCCCGATCACAAAGCTCGGAGGCCGGAGCAACCGGGTGGCCTCGGAGATGGGGCTTTGCTCGGCGGACACCTTCCCTCGGGTCTCGGTGAAGGTGTAGAACCAATCAATTTGGGGATTGGCTCACCGCGGAGAAGTGTCCCGGTTTGTGTGAAATTTCAACTCCGAAATCGAGCCCACGAGAGAAGAAATGGCAGTGGGGATCTCACCTGGGATCAAGTGCTCGTGTATGGGGAGGAGTCCGGAACAATTTTGGCAGAGTTTCCTTAAGGTTTGTTTTCGAGCACCTCTCATGGCCGAGAGGGGCGGAGTTTAAACAGAGAGGGCGAGGGCCTCCCGGGAGAGTTGAGGCTCGGGATCACCGCTTCTGGGCAAGAGAAGAACAGCCTCCAATGGCCACTCGGGGATGTGGGCAACTCAACAGTGAGAATTCCAAGTCGGGCTCACATGCGAGCTCTCGGCCATGGTGTTTTCCGGCGGCCCGGTGGCCGGCCGGCCGTGCATGGGTCACCCTCAAGGTCGTGGGTCGTGGTCAGACTTGGTGCAAGCAATCGGCAATTGCCATGTGTAAAGAGCTTGGATTGAAATGGAATGGGGAAGACCATTTTGGGTTCAAATGAGTCAACCCATGGTTTTGGGCTAGGTTCACCACCCAAGGCCTCGGTCTTGGGCCGAAAAAGATCACTTGGGTCGCCCAAGAGAGAATGGTGTGGTCTCCATCCATGATGAGGTGGCTAAGCATGGTTTAGTGTGCGACATGCTTAAGGTAAAAAAGGGTTAAGGAGGATTAGGAAAGGGGCCCCTCCTTTCGCCATTAATGGCTTGATCACATGTCAAGCCTTCCATGGCTTCATGTGGCTTCGTCCATGGCTCGCATGGCTCACCTTCGGCTTGGGAAAAGGTTCTAGTCAATTTCATGAAATCGGTTTTAAGAATTTTTGGCAATTTGATGGAAATTTGTATGAAACTTGATTTGGAATAATTTGATGGTGAATTTAGGACTTAGGTAATGGCTTTAATTAAGTGGATGACAAATGGAGATGTCATGTGGGCTTTAGTGGTAGATTTTGGGCCTTTGGATGCGGTGAAGTGGGCTTTTAGGAAAGTTTAAGGGAAATGGGCTTTTTGATTTTAGGATGGGCATTTGGGTGAAGATTTTGTGAAGGACTTTGTCAAATAAATGTCATAATTGGTTTAGGGATGTTCTATGAAGGGCTTGGAGTCAATTTATTGTGATTTGGGGTGGAATTGGTTTCGAATTGGATTTATTTGGTAAGTGGGCCTATGTAGGTCCAAGTGGGCCAAGTTGGGCTAATGTTGGGTTAGGGTTGAAATTGATGTAAAATCAATGTTGAGAAATGTTTATGGGAGTGTTTCAAAGAGGTTTTGACTTTGGTCGGGCTTTGATTTTGGGATTCTGGGCTCATTCGGGGTTAGGTTTCGGGTTTAGGTCAAAAATGGGCCTTTTAGCTTTGGGTTGAATTTCGAGTGGGATTTGGGTCCAAATTTTGGGCAAATCATGTTAGTGTTTTGCTTGTGGGGATGCTAAGGAAGATTTAGAAAAGATTCGGGGTTAATTGGAATTGAATTGGGTGAGTTTGGGTTAGGTTCGGGTCATGGGTCCAAATCAGGCTTTAAGGCCAAAAGTGAGATTGGATCCAAATGTCAATCAAATTGGACTTGGCTTTGGTCTAGATTGGTATTGGGGATGTTGAATTGAAGTTTAGAATTGAATCGGACCAAAATCGGGGTCAATCGGGTAGGTTTGGTTCGACATCGGGTTCACTTTGGGTTAAAATGGGTCAAATCGGGGTTTTAACAAAAGTAGGGTAAATTGACAAAATTGGCCCATGGTGTAGTTGGACAAAATGAAATTGGGAATATTTGGGATTTTCTGGAATTTTCTGGGAATTTTCTGAATTTTTGGATTTTTTGGCCAAGAGGGGTATTTTGGGTATTCGGAGGGTATTGGGAGGTATTTTTGGAATTTTTGGTATTTTTGGGTATGGATGATCAGTTTAAGTGATGTGGAAATGTTTAAGATCAATTTTGGAGAATTTTGGGTGATTTAGGAAATTTTGAAAAATTTGGGTAATTTCGAGCGGTTTTCGGATAGTGCTAGCGTGTGTAGGTCCCTGGGTCAAAAATCGAAAATTTGGGAAATTGAAGATTGGGTGGATGTAAGTGGAGTGAAATCATTTTGGTCGAGCCATGAAGCCATATCAAGCCCACATGAGCCATGAAGGGACCATTTCGAGGCATTCACTATGTTGTTCCTAACCCTCTGCTGAGCGGCTTGGTGGTTAAGGACCATCTACGTGAATCACCTTTATGAGTCAGTGAAGTCGAGTTAGGTATGGGTGTGGTTTTAGGAGGTGTGTGAAAGTGTAGTGTATGAGTGTAAGTGTGTGTGTAAGTCAGCCCCTTCACCGCACCAGTGCCACCCAAGGCGAGCTCTAAGGCCAAAGAGTCCTATAGGAACTCATCCTTAAACTTCCACATTCGATTTCAACCTCTAGGTGATTAGGGGTCTATAGTCAAGTTTGTGGAGTTGCGAGGAGTTAAGAAGTGGTTTGAATTTCTAAAAGGTGGGTCCCAATTCTAGTCCTCTAAGACAGTCAAAGGAAAAGCCTAAGGCTAGATCCTAAGTACTAAAGAGAAGAAGAGAAGACCTCATCAAAAATGAGGTCAACAATGAGTCAATTAAAGAAAAGAAGAAAAAAAAGGACTAAGTGTGCCCAGGCGCCAGACTCAGCAGGGAAATCTAGAGAGTTCTTGAACAGTTTTGTGACGGTTATTGATGACTCAGAAGCAATCTAGAAGTCTCTGGACAAATTCTCATATGTTATAAACAAGATACAATGAATATAGATACAGGGAATCAGTTATTCAATGAAGTGGTGCAACTCAAAACCTGAAGGGACGCGTCCATTTCCGCAGTAGACTGGCGCCTAGGCACCACAGTTACCTTCTAGAATATTCAACGAATTTGAATGAATTTTGAAGAGGTGTCTGAAGCAACCCCTAGTCATTTTCGAAGCTCTATAAATAAAGGACAATTCTACAGCAAAGGGTGGTCGTTTTGAAGTGCGTAAGTGTCATAAGAGTGAAAGAGGTGTGTTATTTCATTTATTTAAAGAGTGTGTAGAGTCATTTACCTTTTTTAGTGAGAGTTCAGAGTATTTATAGTGTGATTGCTGGAGTTGGAGTCTTGTAAAAGTCAGTCGGAGTCAGAGAAACTTCAAAGGATTGCTTGGATATCATTCCAGATAAGTATTTATAATTTGGTTCTTAAGTTTTGTACTTTGAATATAAATTGTATAAATATGATTTGTGGTGTGAATCCTATGTTTTTTGAGTAGTTTTCTTCTCTTTCTTCTTAAGAATATTAAAATAATTTAGATAAAGATTTAATTTAGTTTTGAGAACTTATTTTTCTTCATCCATAATTTGTGATGATACTTTACCTAATTTTCATTTACACTACAACTTGATCACTTGTAATATTAAAATATGTGGAGAGTTCTTAAGATCTGACCGTAGGCTAAGAATTCTTAACTTGTAAGTATCACATTTCCCTTGGAAAGGTAGATGGTAAATCCTTGAAGGGGGAGGTGTGAATAGATAGGGAGATAATCTTTGAAGGGCGTTGAATTGAATATATTTTTTGAGTGACATGCTAAATTCTATCAATTTGGTTTAAGAGGAGGTAACGGGTCACTAGTAGGCCCGACCATAGGCACCATTGGTGGGGAAACTAGAAGTGAGAGTCTAGAAATCCGTCCCTTATTACTAACGATACATCATGATCCAATCTTCCAAAACTAGCCAATGTTCTTTATACGTGGGAAGGGTAAAGAATATATATGCTCCTATTCGTCAATATACCACATTCTCTAAGTTCTCAAATTAATGTAGATATTTACTAATCATTAAATCTTTCGTATGGGAAAGGAATCTTTGTTTATTATGTTAAAGCATTTAATTTACGATTTTATTTACAATTGCTACTTTAATAACTTGCATATTAGTACTTGTTAGTTGATTAGTTTATAAATAGATTTTCATCTTTCTTTATTAATTATTTGTACTTAATCTTCCTCGTGGGATCGATATCTGAGGCTTAATTAGAAAGCTCTGTATTACTTGAAACGATACTTATACTTGCGTAGTACCCCTATTGTACGATTTATATTTATTTATAAAAATTTTTAATCTTTAATTATCGTACATTAGCAGCTTAATCTAATTTGGGGTCAAGTTTGGTCATAATAAATTAGGGTTTAGGGTAGTACTTGTTAGTTGATTAGTTTATAAATAGATTTTCATCTTTCTTTATTAATTATTTGTACTTAATCTTCCTCGTGGGATCGATATCTGAGGCTTAATTAGAAAGCTCTGTATTACTTGAAACGATACTTATACTTGCGTAGTACCCCTATTGTACGATTTATATTTATTTATAAAAATTTTTAATCTTTAATTATCGTACATTAGCAGCTTAATCTAATTTGGGGTCAAGTTTGGTCATAATTTTATAAGCTATTTTACTCATGTAATTGCTATCGGGTCAGTCGCCAGAACTTCCTCAATTTTTTCCATCATTTCCGTAATGAAAGAGACACCCCACTTATGTAATATTGCTTTCAACTATTCAAGGGCAAGGAAAGACTTGTTACTTACACAAAAATAGTGAAGTTCTTTCAAGTCATCCAGTCCTCTTGATTTTTTCCCTTTTAGGTATTCACGTAAAGACTTATGTTGTCTTCTTTGTCAATTTCTCTTAACCCATGTGTGTGCTGGATCTTCATGCAACACTAAAATGTTAATATTAATCCACTACCACACATTTACTAGCATGTAAATATTTGACGTTGTCTATGGGAAGGATAGCCCCATCATCAAAGAACTTATAAAACTTACAAAATTGTCAACATATGTAATACTTGTAACAATGAAGCATCCTCTTTCTAACACTTACTACTTCAGAGGGCAAACATGAAGCCAAGGACGTCAAGTATATGAATCTTACCTCCGTGAAATATGATATCCTCCTGGTGAAAGTACTTTAGACACATCTTTGAAAGATCGGTTGCACAAAAATGTATGAGTCTTAGTAGAGATTATTCAGCTCCTTCATTAAGGTCGGGATCGATGCCACACAACTAGACATGGTCTACTTGCTATAAGATGATAACTGAAAGAGAATCTCTCACTCGAGAATACTCACACTAAGCTCCTTCCCCAATTATGATGGGATTCCTCCTTCGACAGTCCAAGATGCCAATCTACTCAGCATTAAAAGTTTTACTCATCCATCTAGTACGTCTAGACCTATCGGTAACCCTTCGATGCTCACAAGAAATTTGGCTCAACCACTCCTTACCGATACTCTCAATGATTTAATCCGTGATGAGCTGTGTTGTATGGTTTAAGAAGAGTTTTCTTGAAGAGATAGGGATCATCTTCCTACTCATTGTAATTTTCAAGGGTCTTTCCCTTTAGTCAAGATAGTCCTTCTCACCCTTCCCAACAAGTCATCAAGTTCCGAAGAATAGACTTATATTATATGCACAACCTTCACTATAACCCCAAAGGGTCTTTCACGTTAACATTCTAAGCACAGTTGTGGTTTGGTAGTCTATTTTTACAATTAAATTTGGTGTCAAATGGTTAAAGTGAAAAAATTTAAATTTATAAATTTACCCACACCTTGGTTAAGTGACTCTTTTGAATTTCAAATAGTGAAATTATAATTTTTATTTCATAGGTTTACCATTTTGAATTTCTTCTTAATTTCCCAATTGGTTATGTGATTTTCTAATTTATATTTTAACTTTTATATTTATTTTACCAGTTAATAGCCACTTTTATTGAAAATTATAATTTTCATTTTAGATAGTTATCTCTAACCTTGAGAAATTTTGGTGAAGTCCGATATATATTGTTATAAAAAAGGAAACCGATATTTGGCAGATGCCTAAATATCGCTTCCTATCGCGCTAGGCACCCGTGATGATGCTCTCGCGTGACGTACCTAAACAAACCGAATCCCCCGCGCCACGTGTGGATTCGAACCCTCGACCTCTCGGAGTCTTACATGAGCTCCCGTCCCACTGCGCCAAGAACACGGCGCGCACGCATATATATATATATATATATATATATATATATATATATATATATATATATATATATATATATATATGTGTGTGTGTGTGTACGTGTACGTATGTCACATGCACGCACACATACACATGCATGTAAATATATATACATAATTCAATATAAGATGAGAATTAATCCTATAATTAGTTTCATTTGTATATTTTTGGCATGAAAATATGTTACAACGTTGAACATTGATCTACTTCTAAATATGATAATTTTTTTAATTGATTACATTACATTTATGTTAAAGTATCATTAACATTTTTAATTTTGATTTATTTTTTAATATAAGTTAATACTTCATCAACTTTATCCATTTAAAATTTGCTTATATTTATCTTCCTTTTTTAAGTGAGCTGACTTATTTTGAAAAGTTAAGATCTCTATTTATTGTTAGGCTACATAACACCGACAGTATTATATTTACATTTATAACACTTTATTGTCATAAATTTATGCATTAAAATATATATTTCATTTTTCAAAAGATAGTGAGAGTGTAAATCAAAAAGTTTAGGTATTAAATACGTAAATACATAAGAATTGTGTGGTATGTATGTAAATGCCCCATAAAATAATATCTTCTTAATTAAAAATTTACATTGTGCAAAAGAGTTATTTCAGAATGAGGATCTCAATATATCATATAATTTATGGCTAATTAATACATTTAATGTCAATTACTATATCAAAACAAATTAAAATACACTACTAATTAATCCTTTTTAAGTATAAATTTTTTGCAACCTAAATTAAAATTTATAATATCGTCTAAATATTATATTTATATATATATATATATATATATATATATATATATATATATATATATATATATATATATATATATATATATATTAAAGGAATCAACATTTGACTCCGGTGGGTGCCTAAATGTTGATTCCCCTTATGCTCGAGCCCCGATAAAAGCCTCGCACGTGCGATGCTATTATTCGAGAATCCTAAGCTGGTATGGACCGAATCCTCGACCCGAGAGGACTTACAGTCGAATCCTCGCGAACTAACATGCTAAGCGCAAGACAAATAATATATATATATATATATATATATATATATATATATATATATATATATATATATATATATATATATATATATATAATCTAAAAGATATACTTTCTTTTTTTCTTTGAATTCTCTAAATTTGCTCTGATCATCCCTTTTTTTTTTAACGCATAGACTTATTTTGAAAAGTTGAGATTTCTGAACGTTTGGACCTCTTTTCTTTGTTCAACCAAAATAATCTTATAAATAAAACCTCATTTGACAATATGTTTCTATATATATATATATATATATATATATATATATATATATATATATATATATATTTTATTGAGTCAAATAGTGTAAAGTTACGTTATAATATATTTTTATCTATAATTTTTTTGCAAGCATATTCTGTACATCTAATAATACATAACTTTATTTATTTATTTATGTAAACCTTTCTAACTCTAGTCTATTCGTCCCTGATTTCACGTCACCACATGTTGCTGTAATTTAGCGGGCTCAGCCATTTTTGTCTTTGTTAAACGTATGGTCTTCTTTTATTGAAGAGGTTATAAATCACCATACTCTTTTCTCTTGGTTTTGGCTCCATTCAAGGATATATATATATATATATATATATATATATATATATATATATATATATATATATATATATATATATATATATATATATATATATATATTATATGGGGCTTTCATTCCAAATGCATGGAATTGTATAATTGATGTCCTAGAATATTTAGGACGTTGGAGAATAATTTATAGTAAATTTGACTTGATATGAGGGAATATATCAAAAGTTCATTTCAACTCAAAATAGGACTACTTATCGAGTTGCCCAAGAATCATGACGTATAACTTTGCTCGAATATGTTCGGGCAGTGATTAGACGTGATTAGAACGTAGTTCAAGCTAAGTTTTGAATCATATTGAGACTATGTTTAAGTAACGTTCGAATCGTACTTTAAACTAATTGAAGTTGATTTGTTGGTGCTTAGAGTCGGGTTAGAGCAAGGCTCTAGCAAGTTTTCAAAGTTTGAATAGTAATCAAATTAGGTTTGAATGACATTCTGCCCATTCGAATGAGGTATAGTTGATCAAGTTCGATCAATGAATTACGATAGAATACATATGTTTGAACCAATGAATTACGACAAAATGATGTTTCTTATGATAATTTTGAATTTTGAATTTTATCATGATGTTCATGATACTATGAAAGTACAAGTCCAAAATATACCTCTCAAAATACCATAGAAAAATAATAGGTTTACTATTTGACAATAAAAAATAAAAAAACATTAAGTTCTCCACCAAGCAGGTTGAATCCCTCAATTTGATCATTAAATACATCTATGAGCAGCCATTAATTTTTTGAGTAAAAAATCATAAATATCATTATATATATATACACACACACACACACACACACACACACACACACACACACACACACACATGTGCGCGCGTGCGCGCCCTATATTAAGAACATATTCCAATCAACTAAATACTAAATAAGATATAATATTGTTGAAATGTCCTGAAGTGTGAAGATAAAGATTAACAACTACATTAGATTCTTCCCATTTAAAATGATCAAATTTGATAGTAATTTGTTAAAGATTAATTTTGGAGATCCTTACATGAGTAATTAATTGTTCATGATGCCATCAAACATTTTCATAAGAAAAATCAGTGCCATAATCCTTCTTCACTTGTGCATGATTGGGCTTCAAATTAGCATTAGATCTAATTTGCTTCTTATTTGTATATCAAATAAGTCATGATTGAGCCTGTCAATGGTATTTTAGTCTAACATCTCAATAACAACAACAACAACAAAGCCTTAATCCCACTAAGTAGGGTCGACTACATGAATCCTTTTTCTCCATTGCGTCCTATTTAGTGTCAAATTTTCGTTTAATTCTAATAAATTAAGATCATTTTTTATGCAATAAGCCCAAGTTTTCCTAGGTCTACCTCTGCCTTTCTTAACATAAGTTGTATTTAAAACATCTACTCTCCTAATCGGATCATCAGGTGGTCGACGTTTAACGTGACCAAACCATCTAAGGCGACTCTCTCTTATTTTATCCGTCACTGGTGCAACACCAACCCTATTACGGATATATTCATTACGCATTTTGTCTCTAAGTGTAAAGCCACTCATTCACCTAATCATTCTCATCTCGACAACACTTAACTTAACATTATGCTTCTCTTTTAAAGGCCAACATTCAGCACCATAGAGCATTGAAGGTCTCACCACCATCTTATAAAATTTTCCTTTCAGCCCAAGCGGTACTTTTCTATCACACAATAAGCTCTGACGCATTCCTCCACTTCAACCAACCAACCCGAATTCTACTATTAACATCCCCATCTATATCACCATCGCTTTGAACAATGGACCCGAGGTATCTAAATCGTTCACACCTTTTAATAATTTGATCACCCAAAGTTGCACTTCTGTCACTAGACCTACTATTACTAAAATTACATTCCATGTATTCAGTTTTAGTTCTACTCAAACGAAGACCTTTAGACTCCAATGTAGACCTCCATAATTTAAGTTTTTCCTGGACTTTTTTTCTCGTCTTATCCATAAGGAGGATATCATCAGCAAAAAGCATACACCAAGGTACATCCTCTTGTAAATGCCCAGTAAGACCATCCATAAATAAAGCAAAAAGATATGGGCTTAAAGCCAATCCTTGATGTAAACCAACAGAAATAGTAAAATATTTGGTCAATCCTCCTTTAGTTCGAACACATGTAACAGCTCTAGCATACATATCTTTAATGACTTGAATATAAGTCATATCAACATCTTTCTTCTCAAGGACTCTTAAAAGAACATCTCTAGGAACCTTATCGTAAGCTTTTCTAAATCAATAAAAATCAAATGTAGATCCTCCTTATTATCTCTATACTTCTCCATCAAACCTCTCAATAAATGTATAGCTTCCATAGTAGACCTGCCCGGCATAAATCCAAATTGATTATGAGAAACCTTCGTAATACGTCTTAACCTATGTTCAATTACCCTCTCCCATAATTTTAAAGTATGACACATCAATTTAACTCCTCTATAATTTGCACACTCTTGTGCATCTCCTTTATTCTTAAAAATGGGGACTAAAATGCTCTTTCTCCACTCCTCAGGCATCTTTTTAGTTTTTAAAATAATATTAAAAAGTTTAGTAAGCCGGAAACCCCCAAATCACCTAAACATTTCCACATTTTAATCGTGATATCATCGTGGTCCTACGGACTTTCCCCTGGTTTTCTTTAAAGTCTCATCAACTTCTTTTTTACTAATGTGACAGTAAAAATGAAAAATTTTATTATTATTAACGATATTAAGATCACTAAGGTCGATCGTACTTTCAGCATCTTCATTAAAAAATTTATCAAAATAACTCACCCACATATGTTGAATATCTTTTTCTAAGAAAAGTATTTTTTTATTTTCATCTTTAATATACTTTACTTGAGTTAAATCTTTACTTTTCTTTTCTCTTTGTTTGGCTATTTTATACATATGTTTTTCACCGTCTTTAGTATCTAACATGTTATAAAGATCACTAAAAACAGAATTTTTAGCGTCACAAATTATTCTTTTAGACTCCCTGCGGGCTATTTTATATTTTTCCCAGTTCTCTACGTTTTTACATTTAAACCAATTTTTATAACATAATTTCTTATATTTTATCTTTTCTTGCACATTATTATTCCACCACCAACTATTTTTATTTATAAAAACTTTTTTTTTTATTCTCGAAGTACATCTTTTAGCTACCTGTTTAATAGTATTAGCTTATTTTTTCCCACATAAAGCATTCGGCGTCTTCAATGACATCCTAACTATTTAAATCTTGAATTTTACTCATAAAAATAATTTTATTTGTGTCTTTTAGGTGCCCTCATCTTATTCTACGATGTTAAATCCTAGTATTCTTTATTTTACAACACTTCATCTTAAAATCTAGAACTAATAATCGATTTTGGGTACTTAATTCCTCACTTGGAATGACCTTACAATCCTTACAATTTGGACGATCTCTTCTTCTCATAAGAAAATAATCAATTTGTGTTTTATTAGATCCATTCTTATAAGTAATATGATGTTCATCTCTTTTCTTGAATAAAGTATTAGAAATAATCATATCATACGCTAAAGCAAAATCTAAAATGACGCTACATTTTTCATTAATCGCTCCATAACCGTAGCCACCATGAATATTTTTGAAATCTTCTACCACTCTACCGACATGTCCATTTAAATCTCCTCCAATAAAATTTTTTCTTCATGGAGATCGAGTGTATTAAGTTTTCTAAATCATTCCAGAATTTATCTTTAGAGCCTATATCTAAACCAACTTGAGGAACATAAGCACTTATAATATTAAAAATTTTAATATCAATAATAATCTTAAGTGTTATAATTCTATCTCCAACTTTATTAATTTTAACAACATTATCTTTCAAACTCTTATCTATAATTACACCTACACCATTTTTAAGTACGACTCTTACTGAATACTCAAAGTTTAAAACCTAAGTTATCAATCTCCTTAGCTTTTTCTCCAACCCATTTAGTTTCTTGAATACATAAGATATTTATCTTTCTATGGATCATAATATCAACCAATTCCATTAATTTACCATTGAGAGTATCTATATTCTAAGATTCTATCCTAATACTAGTATCATGGACTAACTTCTTTACCCGCATCCGTCCGTAATGTGGGAACCTTGCTTACTTCGACACTACACCGGACACCGTGTAGCTGCCCCGTACACTTTCCATCGTATTCGAAGCTCATACAGCCGCGTCGCTTCTAGGGGACGCCCTAGCACTTACACAATGATCAAAAGGATTCATGTCATGATTTTTTTTATTTTCGACAAGTTTACGCAGACTGTCAACTACCTAACACAACCCTCCACTTTTCACATCCGGGCTTGGGACTGGCAACGACAGTGTTAAATTCATTGGTTAATATAGGCCTATCAAATTTTGAAATTTATTTATTCTGGTGATTTTGTTGTCCAACATAATACAAATTTTGAAGGGATTTTTATTTGAGTGGATGTGTACAGTATCAAGAATAATATAATATATTGAGAAATAGAGATAACATTCTATAATATATATACATACATATATACATAATATGTATAAATAATATATTTATAAAAAAAACTGGAGGCGAGAGCTCTGATAGAGTTTGGGGTGATATATGGAGGTTCTTGTTGTAGTTCGTTGGTTCCATGGCAGAGGCGAGGATGGAAGGAACATCATTTGTTGAGGTGGTAAATCATGACTCCAAGATTATTAATGTGGATTCCAAAAATTATATTTTTCCACAAGATTACCATGATGCATTGGAAGGTAAATGTGATAATCTCTTCATAAGAAGACAGGGAAAGAAGAGCGGTCAGCCTGCTATATTTTTAACTTAAAATGATACTTCCTTAACATTGTCTTTCAAATTTGCTTTGGTTAGCAAGTTTTTATATGGCCATCCAAAAATGGAATTCATCAAAAGTATCTTCCAAGGATTGAAATTGTTGAGAGATTGGAAAATGAGACTACTTGATGGTCGACATATATTAATTTAATTGAGCATAGAGGAGGGTTATGCCTTGATTTTTGTGAAGAAATACTTACGGATTGAAAATAGAAGCATGAAGTTACTAAAATGGTCCGTCAACTTTGATTCACAAACAAAACCCCATATTGTTTCGTTTTGGTTTAGATTTCCTGGGCTGAAGTTGCACCTATTCAGTCATGAGATTTTATTTCCTTTGGGAGCAATTTTTGGGAGGCCAATGAAGATAGATGTTCCTACTTTTAAACTCACAAGGCCCTCGACTACTAGGGTATTAGTTTAAAGAGACATCACACAACCAGTTATAGATGAAATTTGGATTGGGACAGCCCAAAATAGATATTGGCATAAGGTAATTGTAGAGTAGGATCCACACTATTTCGGTAATTGTAGAATGCTTGAAAATCTGCTAGAAAATTTCTACATTTTACACCATGAATTTTAAAGACCCATCCCCACCACCAACCCCCCCCCTCTCTCTCTCTCTCTCTCCAAACATGTACGAGGAGGCTGAAGTTAAAGGCAGCAGGCCCGCGACCCCGTCTCCTCTCAGTCACGAGCCCAACCCTAGGGCTCGGCCGAAATACGCGCCGAGCCGCTCTCCTCTCCCTGTCGCGAGAGTTCGCCCGCGGTCCCCCTCCTCGTACGCTCCCCTGGTAAAGCTTTCCCTTCTGCCGCCACACCTCCTACGCCCTCTGCGGCCCGATTCCCACTTCCCCCATGCGCAACTTATCGCCTTCTCTCGTTTCCTTTGATTTGGCTCACCTCCAGGTAAGTAGAAGGGTGAGCTTCTCCTCTCCTCTTGCTATAAAAACCCCACTTGGGGAGCTCTCTGAGGTTGGCCGAAATTTGGTGTGAGGGGGAAGTGCTGCTGAAATATTTTCTGGGTTTGTTCTTGTGTTCCTTTTGGCTTTGCTTCAAAAGCTTTGGGGTTTCTTTTTTGGAGCTTTGTTGTTGGAAACATTTTCTTTGATTTGTTGAGCATTTGGAGGTAAAAATCCTGTTACTGCTTTTTCTTCTTTGGTTTATTTATGGAATACCTCATGCAACAGAAAGTTATCCCTTATTCTTAATCTAATCAAGAGAAATTAGTTGTTTTTATCCTTCTTAAAGATGATTCATGTTGATGTTTAATAAGTCTTTTGGCATTCTTTTGCTATGGAACAACATGTGCAAATGGCTTTGGAATTAAATGATGAGTTGAGGGGTTTTAGGTGGCATGCTTCATCTTGTGTTACTAGAACTTCTCTAGGCCTAGTATATTTCACTTGGATGATTTAGAAGGTTTGAACCTCATATGCATGATTATAAGTATTCTTGCTTCTCCTTCACCTATGTCACATGTATGCTTGAAGTGAGAGGGCTTTTATTCTTCAAGGTTTGCAATGCTTGAGCTTCTGTTTTACAAAATCTGAAATTTGTAGGGGTTTTTGTGAAAAATCTGAGAACTTTTTTTGGGCTTTTATGTAAAACCTGAGTATATTGGGTGGCTTGTATGCAAAATCTGAGGATGAATAATGTTTTCAAAATCTGAAACATTAAGATGTCACTTGGGATTGCTCCCAAAATGTACTTTCTAGTGTTTATGGAATTGGAAAATTAAGGTCACGGCAAGAACTGAATGAGTTTAATGTTAAGAATGAGAGTGATTATAGAATTGAGGTGCTGGAACATATGAGTGAGTTGTATAAATTAATATACATTTTTCTGAAAATGTGAGGGATGCTAGGGAGGCTTGCATTGCAAAATTATTTGAGAAGGGGGAAAGCTTACAGATTTCTTCTTTTTTAAAATTGGGGCAATTACATTCATGCCACCCACTTCCTCTATGTTTTCATATCTAACACCCAATGCATATTTTTTTTATACTTATAACACCAAAAAATATCATGTTTACACACATACCACTTTCGGGAAGGTTAAATTATTGTTTCTTTTTTGGGGAAAATATGAAATTGTAGTAGCTTGGGTTCTTTCAGATTTCTTTTCGTGGCTACTTTTGAATGGTTTTTTTTTTTTTTGGCATTTATTTGGGCTGTAGTTTAGCCTTGTGTTGGAAAGTATTATTGGCATTTTGCTACTTGTGTTGTCGGCGCTATATGAATTCATATTTTTGAAGTTTTATTGGGCTTACGACTTGGTACATGCTGAGGTTAAAGTCGGAAAGTTTGGGGTCTATGTTTTGATATCCGTTGGGTACATTCCTTTTACTTTTGTCAGGTTCGTCCTCGTGGCATTTAGGGTCCGGTGTTAGCAATTTGTGTCGAGCGTCACTTCGGATTTGTTGGATTCTTTTTTTAATTGTGTGTAGCTTCCTTAATCAGTTTTGTGGTCTATAATTCAGAGTTTTCTCCAGGAAACTTTTGTCGTATTTTCCTCTTTGCCTTATTTTAATGTTATGGGGAAGGGTTCGACACCGCCATATGGGTCTAGGTCACTCCATGAGAGCAGCGGCACATTTAGGTCTTTCCCTTTAGGACGAGTGAGGATTGTCGAGAGTCCAGGGTGATTGACTTGTTTTGACTGGTGTTGGAAATCAGCTCACCTCTTTTACAAGAATTGCGTTACGTGGGCTGATTTCCCCTCTCTCCTTTTATTGATCCCTCGTCCCTTGATTTTCTCCTTGCTTCTTGGTTCAATGTCCGCACCTACAGGGGACGTGCGGGTGTGCACATATAGCTGCTTTAGGTATATGTGGGGTCATCAGCTACTTGTAAGTAGGGTGGTTGGGGTTAGGACGGCGACAAAAATGCTTATGTGTGCTTAAAAAAGAGGGTTTAGAATAGTATCCCCTTTGCCAATGAGTAAAATCTCCGTTGGAGTCGCGGCTTGAGACCGATGATACTATTCGCCAACTCTTGGCGAGACTGTTGCCACCAGTACCCTTAAGTTGTTAGTAGTCCTAGTTCGATTAGGATGGTTAGCCTGTGGACTGTGCTACTTTATAAAAATAAAATACTTTTGCAACAAAATTTCCACCTACAACAAAATTACCTTTCACATATAAATTTATATGCATGCAAATTGAAATGAATGAAAATTAGCAAAGGTCCACGGTTAATTACTCGAGTCGAGGTTAGGACTGCCCTCTGTAGGGTGTCGGTCCGGTAGCTCTTGTCCAAGATTGGGAAGCACACGGTCCAGCTCTGAGTCCTCCCTGCCACCATGCTTACAGTCCTTTTCAAATGCCCCATGGCTTTCTTACTGTTCGCCGTGAGTTTAGCGGGACATCTGTGAGTTTCTTCTTTTGGTGTTTTTGTGATTTTCGCTACGGCTTTGTTTTGTTTTCGTTCGTGATTTTATTCGAGGTTTTCCACGGAAGTTCCTTTCTTTCTCGATTTTCTTTGTTTTCCTGTCATCTTTCTTTTGGGTTTATTCTCGGATTTCACACTTCGCTTCTCATGCACGTACGGTAGTGCCCCTACTTAGTCAGGTTTTCCTTACAACATTCACTCTTGTTCTTTTCTTGTACTGACGCCTTTTCTGCAGGAAAATAATAAGATGACAATAATAAACAGGTAACAATACACCGCGGGTAATCAGCGCCTACGGTACACCTGCATCATTTTTTTACTTCTTTCTTTTACTGCGTTACATGTTTTGCTTTCTAGTACATGCTCCTATTAGTATAACATGTTTTACTTATTACAGCGCATATTCCTGCTAGCGTAGTATGTTTTATTTCCTGCAGCATGTACTCCTGCATAGCATAGCATGTTTACTGTAGCATACTTATTTAGCATAACTTGCTTGTGATGCCTGCTTCCAGTTATTCATTATAGCATGTTCATGTGTACTTGTTTTTCCCGCTTTCTTTTACTAATGTTCATGTCACTGTAACACACACTCACGCTTGCAATGGTAATGATAATAATAATAATAAACGAAATAAAGCAATTTGCATGTTCACTTTAACCTAAACTTTAAATCTAAATTGTAACATTGCTACGATGTGAAGCACGGAACACGACTTCGAGGGCAGCACGACCATCTTCAACAGTAAAACCTGTGTCGACATCAGCAAAACCATTCTTTAGTCTAAATAACAAGCCATAGGCCTTCGAGGTAGTCCGTCTAGTGCGACATAAATCCTCACCTGTTCTTTTAGGCCTTTGTATAGCCTTGCTGTGCAATATAAGCCCTAACCCGCTTAGGATTCCGAGGTCGTCGCCGGTACGACGTAAATCCTTTTATCTTTCAAGTTATTTACATAATCGGATATTATGCAAATGTAATCCCTATAATTAATTGGCAGGATTGAAACTTAAATATATTCATTTCCAAAACTTAAAGCTCAACATTAGGATAGTCTGAGAAGTCATCGAGGTTCTCCTCGAGATCTGTGACGTCCCCTACCTCTTTTTTCTTTGACTCTGGAAATAACTGTTCCACATTGCGCCTTTCACCTATTGGATTTCATACTTGTTTAGCATAACTTGCTTGTGATGGCTGCTTCCTGTTATTCATTATAGCATGTTCATGTGTACCTATTTTTCCTGCTTTCTTTTACTACTGCTCCTGTCACTGTAGCACACACTCACGTTTGTAATGGTAATGATAATAATAATAATAAACGAAATAAAGCAATTTGCATGTTCACTTTAACCTAAACTTTAAATCTAAACTGCAACCTTGCTACGACGTGGAGCACAGAACACAACTTCGATGGTAGCACGATCATCTTCAACAGCAAAATCTGTGTCGACATCAGCAAAACCATTCTTTAGTCTAAATAACAAGCCATAGGACTTCGAGGTAGTCCGCCTAGTGCGACATAAATCCTCACCTGTTATTTTAGGCCTTTGTATAGCCTTGTTGTGCAATATAAGCCCTAACTCTCTTAGGATTCCGAGGTCGTCGCTGGTACGACGTAAATCCTCCTATCTTTCAAGTTATTTACATAACCGGATATTATGCAAATGTAATCCCTATAATTAATTGGCAGGATTGAAACTTAAATATATTCATTTCCAAAATTTAAAGCCCAACATTAGGATAGTCTGGGAAGTCATCGAGGTTCTCCTCGAGATCTGTGATGTCCCCTACATCTCTTTTCTTTGACTCTGGAAATAACTGTTCCACATTGCGCCTTTCACCTATTGGATTTCCTACTACTACACTTCGTTGAAAATCCTACCCTTGAGTTCATGAAGATAGAAACCCCTGATCTAAATCGAGAGTTCTCTCAGGTGATTTCGGTCATTTGAGGGGTAATTGACTATAGGGGCTTGTCTCTATGTGAGCTTTAAAGACCCTAGATAATATTAACCCTATTTAATTCTTTTTGTATTAAATAGGGGAATTTGTAGGTCTACATAAAGGTTCGCAGACCAGAACGGATGTCATGAATTTTGTGGTTTATTTGATCGAGTGATATCGTCAATTAGGGTGTATATTCTTTGGAATAGATGCGTTACTAGCGATATTATGTTTGTTCATTCAAACTGCTAAACGAATGAGATCTGTCCATTCTCATTCTCATATTTTTAAATTTAAAGTTTTATTTTCAAAATCTATATATATATATATATATATATATATATATATTAAATCTTAAAATCCCAAAAAATCACATTTTAGCGCAAGACAGTAGTATGGTTTCATAGGTGTCCAAAAATAAAATACTGACTTAACAATTACATGTTCACCTTAAACTTTAAACGTAAAACTCAATACTGCAACAACATGGAGCACGGAGCAAAATTTCGAGGGCAGTACAACGAGGATGCAGCGAATGGAGGACAATCTATAACAGCAAAACAAGTCTACACCATCTAAAGCTTCCTTTAAATTAAATAACAAGTCATAAGATTTCGAGGTAGTCCGTCTAGTGCGACATAAATCCTCACCTCATCTTTTAAGCCTTTGCACAGTCATGTTGTGTAGTATAAGCTCTAACTCGCTCAAGGTTCTGAGGTCGTCGTTCGATATGACGTAAATCCTCTTATCTTCTAGGTTATTTTCGTAGTCGGATATTATGCAAATGCAATCCCTATTTTTAATAATTGACAGGATTGAAATTTAAATAAATTCATTTCCAAAACTTAAAGCTCAACAATAGAAAGTCTGGGAAGTCATCGAGGTCCTCCTCGAGATCCGTGACATCCCCTACTTTTCTTTCTTTTGATTCCAGAAATAAGTGTTCCTATTTGGTCCTCTCCCACTTGACTTTCCTACACACTACCTTGAAAACCCTAACATTTGAATTCATGAAGATAAATACCTCTGATCATCATCGAGAGTTCTCTTAGGTGACTTTGGTCATTTGAGAGGTAATTAACTATAGGGGCTTGCCTCTATATGGAGCTTTAAGAACCCATGCAATATAAACTCTATCTAATTTTCAATATTATATAAGGAAATTTGTCGATCGAAATAAAAAGGTTCACAGACCAGAACGGATGTCATCAATTTTGTAGTTTATTTGATCGAGTCATATCATCAAGTAATCGTGATAGATGCATTGCTTGCGATATTGTGCTCGTTTATTTAAACTAATAAATGAATGAGATTCGTCCATTCTCATTCATCAAAATTAAAATATTATTTTCAAAGATCAATATATATACATTAAACTAAACCAAAACCCTATTTTATAAAACTACATTTCATAATTTTCAAAAATTATACATCTTTAACGGCAGACAATCTAATAGGGCTCCACTCTAAGACTTCATAGATAATTGCATAATATTTGTATGTCCTAAGGAGGAGCCCTCGTGCTTCTCCAATATGACTGGTCAAGCATAAGATTTATACTTAGGTGGTCGTCTGACACAATTAGGGTGTTAGAGGCCTTCCAGACCCAAACAAGATATAAGTCATTTGTGTGAGTGTTTTCAGCTTCGTAGTTGGATCTCTCTTTTCTTCCTTATCGAAGGCATCCTGTTCACTTTCTTGGCAGGTGCACGTACTACTTTTGTGGACTCTGCCTACAGAGGATCATAGAACTTATAGTTTCCTTCTCTTGACCTTAGTGCTACCAAGATTCCCTTGATTATGAAATTCATGGATTGCTGACAAGGATTCTCTAGTCATGTTAGATCGGTCACATTCACGATTAGATGGACTTTGGGTCCTAATAGCTTAGGATGAGAAATCCATGTTATCCAGAACCGGCTATCTCTACTTGATTAGAATTCATTCCCTTTTCTTGATATACCCCTTTGAGCTCTGTCTAGCCTTTTGACACCTCGTTGATGTCATGCAGTTGACCATATTTTATAAGCTCATGACAAGTCAAGCCTTGAAGCAGTGGGATGATCATACTTGATGACTTGGTTATTTCATAAATCTCATCCGTTGATGAGTAATTAGCCATATTGAGATTGTGGGAGTTTCACTTTCTGCCCATGTAGTTTAGCGTGCGCTTCGAAAGCATCAAGATAATCCCTTGAGATAAATATTCTTTTGGTGACTTATTCACTATTTATCACTTATATGTAAGGAGGACCCCTATTATCGATAGTATTTTGGGGTATTCTTCAAGATGTAATTAACCAAAATGATACGTCCCATTGGAAGTTGCTCTTGACCCAAGAAAATGAAAATATTCTTTTTGGTTCTCTGGTTATAGGTTGCTTATATATGGATTCTCTTCCCAGATATTATGCTTTGAGGTATTATGATCTGATTTTGTTTTGGATATATATTCTTGACCAACCATATGAGCATTACCTTACATAAGCTCTCCATGTTTCCTTTTAATTTGTTTGTCAATTTTTGTCATATATTGTCATCTTTATGATTCATTTCTTCTTCGGATCATTATTTAAGATCTAGGAGAGAGATTTATTGAAAAGGAAAAATCATACAATGATATATATATAAATAGACAAGCTGTGATTTTGATGTTTAATTAAAAAGAACCAAAAACACTAGATGAACACATCAATTTTTTAGATTACCATAAATTACAAGATGATGTCACAAGGATCAAGGCAATGAAAGTGACAATTCAAATGAAAGTTAATCATTCTAACACATGTTAAAGACAATATCATAAGATTGAAAGACATGATCAAGCAAAGATCAAAGTTTATCAAGTCAAGATGTAATTTTGATGCAGTTTTTTATTTCAAAATCAATGTTATTGCAAAATGATTCTACTTTATAGCTTAATAGGATGCTTCTACATAGATATGCCCAAAGAAACTAGTGGAAATTTTGGTAGGACCATTTCATTTTATTAGAAAGTCCTTTTAATCCTTAAGCATAGCCAAAACAACCTATGATGTATTGTAGTAATATAAGGCAAGATCATGATCATACAACGCAACTATAGCAACCAGTTGTTAGTAAGATCATCCAATCTGATCTTTATCATCTTTCGATATTATGAAGAAACAAAACAATCTTGATCATATTGATCACACGGCACAGTCTCAATTGACATGGCATGATGCTAATAGAATGGCACAATCTTAATAGCATGGCATGATATGATCATCCATTGTGATCATTATTTTCTAGCACAATCCTGATCATCCGGAATGATTCTACCCGCATGGCATTATCTTGATTACCAAATACAACATATATTAGAGATTAGCTATCGAAAATATGTTTATATCAGCCAAATAGTTTTGAACCTCATACTTGGATTGTATAATATGATGGAAATCATATAATGCGGTCAAAATATAGTTATATTAATCATACAATACAATTGTGATCATATAATTAACATACTCTTGAAAATTTTAGTTTATTTATTTATGAATTGAGGGGTAGTTGTTCGAAGTACTTGAGGAAGAATGCAAGGCTTATAAATAAGTCCTATTTGGAAATGAAGGAAAAAAAGACCTCCACCTTAGCAAAATTCAATTGAATTCTCCAAGATCACGTTTTCTCCTCTTGCTCTGAATCTTCTAAGCCAAGTTATCTTACAAAAAGCATCAAATTCAAAGAACAAGAGCATTCCAAAAAAAATATATGTGTCAGAATGTTGACAAGGCGACATCTTTCTTGAGCAACTCAAAGCATTGTAGTAGACATTGTTTCATTCCACTTCATCTTGTTTTCATTTTCCTTTGTGGCTTTTGCACTAGCTCTTTAAGGATGGTTAGTGAGCTTATTTTCTGTTTATAAACTTTGTTTGTACTCACCCATGATGGGAGTACGTAAGCTGTATTGGCTTTCCAAACAATGAAGAAGTTTTAAGAAAAACTTTAGGGTAGTTAGAAGCTTAATCCAATTGGAGACTAAGAGAGAAGATAGTTCATGAGTGAAGCAAAATTTCAAAAAGATCATTAGATGTATCATATTTTCTCTTATTTGCTCTAGCATATTGTTTATTTAATTTACTTGTAATTTCAATTTGTCTGCAGTACTTCAAAGTTTACTTTCTTAAATTACACAGAAATTTTTAAAAGTGCCAAATCACCCTATGTTGCTTATGTCACATTTAGAAAAGGACCTCTTCCATTGCTATTCACATTTATATTTGAAGGAACAAGGACCTCAACCAAAGACTATCATTTAGGACCATTTGGTTCCATTACCTTCACACTCATGACTAAAAATGGCATCTTTATCCACCGGCTCAGCTATCATCCAGTACAACTTCGTCATTTTTATAGAAGCATTATAAACAAGACTTTAAGAAATTTTTTATTCAACCATTGGCTTATGTTGCTTTATCTTTCTCTTATGAAAAATAGGGGAATGGTGATTGGATTAAAGAAGTATTCATTGTTTCTTTTTGAAGCATCGCTAATATTTAGTATCCTAACAGGCATAATGAGAAATTAACTCGTCATAGCCTGAGAAAAGAGGGATGATAAGAAGGGATGATGTGAAGTTTAACCAGAATGAAGCATTTTGTGTTCTTAAGCCCTTTTTATAAATTGGTTATAAGGTAGGGAAGCCATAACATCCAAATATCCTGACAAGATCAATGGGAAATTAATACCTCTTATACTTTTATGATGATCAAAATGGCTCAACCAAATAAAGTAGGCGCGCGAACAAATCTAAGCTGAAATAGGCACATTTAAATAGCCCAGCTTAACCATATAACTCAACTTATTTCATGCAGAACGACAAAATCCTTCAAAAATTATAATAATTAACAGTTCATGAGGTTCACAAAATGCCACAACTTTTCAAAAAAGGCAAGGAAAAAAAAACAACAAACAAAGTTTAATATGAGAAAATATATTGGGCAGTTCCTCCATTTATAGACTGGCATGAATATGAGTAAGAGACTGGTCAGGTTCAATATATCACAAAATTATAGTAGTTAGAGAGCCATCTGCAATTTGACAAGAAACAAAAAGGAACACACACACACATATTTAGCGTGTCAGAAACTTAGTTCACCCAAGAAATAACCCTGTTTATATAATCTCTAGCAATAATAATAGTTGAACCTTTGAGAAAATAGATTATGTTAAAAAGTGATTGATGTTATCAGATAGTTATTCAACTAAAATGCTGAATAATTTGTGTTGCTTAATAATAATTGATACCAAAACAAATGGAGAAATACTTTAAAATAATTAAAAAAAAAAACTTTTTTTTTTATTGAGGTGAACAAAAAGCTAATTTATGGTACTTTTGATATAACAGGTTAAACATAAGTCAGTAAAGATAATCCAAAATAACAAATGTTGTTGAAAATAAATAAATACTAATTCAATTTAAAATGGGTTTTCACTAATTATATATGTAAATATTTTATTTAAATAAATTAAGCACTTCATAATTTTTATTTTAGATATATAATTAAATTACAAAAACATAAATAAGAATTTAAAAATTTTTCAATACTAATATTTTAATAAAATTACAAATTAATAAATACTGAATCAACGTAAAGTCTAATCAATTTTAAAGAATTAAGGATAAATAAATATCAATATTTAAAATTGAAAGAAAGGGAAAAAAAACCTATAATGAATTATTACAAAATTTATAAAAGTTATGCAAAATATTAAATAGAATTGAAATTAAATTAATGCTCGTAGTTTAAATTATTTTATTTGGTTTCATTTAAAATTTTAGTTATAAACTTAGACAGATTTTTAATGTAATACCCACCTAAATTTTGTTTGAATGTAATACAAATTAAGTAAATAGTTTAAAGGATTTAAATGTTATATGCATCAAATTAAATTAAATAAAAAATGACAACATTATGTACAAATATTTATAATTTATTATTATTGATATATCACATTGAATGATGATAATGATACACAATTTTTCTATGAAATATCATATTAAGATTAGCTGGATAGCTCGACCAAACTAGTGAGAAAATGCAAGGTAGAGAACCAAAGAACTCATTGATCTGAAGTACCAAGAGAAGGCAATACCGTTTACTAAAAGTATATTTTGATACTAATATCAATAGTAAATGAGTATACCGACAAACTTAAGGTGATGAAACTATTTCAATAATGAAGGGATGGCAGCAAGCCTAAAACCAATCTAACTTTTTATTTAAAGAATGACATGCAATTGAGGGTATTACACTATTGATGGCTTATCTGTATATGATGTAAATCATAAATAATTACGATATATATACTCATATATATGATATTTTATTGCTTAATTAAAAAAATATATTTGATTAATTCCATCGATTTAAAAATTATATAATGAAGAGAATAACCCATTCAATTGTTCACTTCAAAAAAAGGTATATAATTAAAACTGCCTTCACAATCTAAACATAAAATTATGAAGAAATCAAGAGATTGGTATAATTGATTTCAAATAGTATAGATATTAGTTGTGATTCAGAAATGACCTAAACTTCAACAGATGATGCAATTATAATAGTGAATACGTTAAAGCGTGGAAAAAAGCTTGAACGTGGCTCAAATAGTGGGGCTTCAACATGGTGATAAGAGTTGCCTCCAAATAGCTAACAGTCTCTATCAAAATCTCAAAGAATGGTCCTTTCTTAGAAGGAAGAATCTCTCATACTTCAACTTCATACTCAGCTCAACAACTAATGGGCTCGAATGACTTTCTAAATACTTATCATTATCTCCTCTCATGTCACTCTCTTTTCATTATTCACTTTTTATTATGGGTAACTATTTTTCGTGTGATAGTTGTCTAGCAAACATGCAATAAGAAAAAGAACTAGTGAAACACCAAGAAAAAATGACTGTGACGGATAAGGCTTCTGCATTATATGTCATAAATTCAAAGTCAGTTAACTTGTATGATAAAATATAAGGAATATTCTTGCTTCTCAAAATTAGAGTGGAGCAAATAATTTCCTACCTCCTATTTCTCTAACCATGACCAGTCTATTCTATAATGCCACCTTGATTGCCAGTGTGAATTATTTAATGAGAAACTTTAATTGCACCACATTGCATAACTTAAATCACCTACTTTTTATGTCAAGATAAAGCTCCATTTAACCTAATTTTAGGTTGAGCAATTGATTAGATATACTACCACCAATTCTTTTAAATATAGAGCAAAAGAAAAAATGAGTTATGTGATGTTATATTTCAAGAGCCATAAAGAGTTGAGGAGTTGTTCAATGAAAAATTGTTCCTTGAGCCATTGTCGGCCAATTGTGATGGCCAAACCTTCTTTGCTACCACTACCAAACTTTTAACATTCAACGATGAAATCATTTTATATGTAGAGCTATTTAAATATCTTTATAGGAGAGATCTTTTAAGTTCCTTCTCTATTTCTAAATAAAAGATCTAATTTTAAAAATTTTTAATGAATCATAACTCAGTTTATTAATTATTATTAAAATTTTGATATTGAAGAATACAGTTGAAAAAATAGTGAATCATAATGTATACAATATACTTGAAATAAACCCGGTATATACAACAATGATGTCAACAAAAGATAAATATAGTTGATTAATGTCGAGCAAACGAAAGAAGACTAAGTAGCACTTTTGATACCTCTTTAAAATAGAGCATTGTCTCTAATGGTGTGACTGTTGTGTATACTGGATTAATTCAAATAGTTTGCCTATAATTTGTTATAGTATTATCTTAATTAGCTATTTTATTATATAAATTCTAATTACAATTACTAAATTAAGTTATAATTCATTAAAAACTTTTGAAATTATACACCTTTATTAAAAAATTAGATAAGAAACTTATGAGAGGTAGCCAAAAGAGATATTTAAGCAACTCATCTTATAAAAATGATGTATGACTTAATGCAAAAAGCTTGATAGTGACAATGATGGCGATAGAGAACTCTCTAAAATAAGCAAGGGCTAAAAAATAATCCTTCAATGAACAGTTCATCAATACCTAGTAACTTCTGAAATAAAGCTTCAATGAGCAAATGATTCATTGGTTTCATTATTGGTGACAACAACAATGGTTGCATCTTCTTATCATCAGGCAATCATGCAAAAATTAGGTTGAAAAAAGCTCTATCTTTACAGAAAAAATAGACATTAAAGTTATTGAGGTAATAAGTTGAGAATAAAATTTCTCGATAAATAATTCACTTCAGGGATGACACCAGCATAATGAATAGAGTAGTTATAATTAAAGAAATAGGGGATAAAAAATGTGTTGGTTGATTCTAGTTTTGGAGAAGCATGATTATCCATTTCCTATACTTCATAAAGATAACTTGACACTAAACCACTGATAAGTAAAGCAAAATGCTCATTATCAATTTTCATCTAATTTTTGTGCACTAGTAATTCTTTATCTTATTTTTTATTCTATCATGATAAAATTAAATAAACATTATAAAAAGTAAACAAAAGAGGAAGAGAATAAAACGAAGAGAAAAGAACAATAGTCTTTAGGCAGTCATTCGAGCTCATTTGTTGTTTAGCTAAACATAAAGTTTTAGCACAAGGGCCTCTTCATCCGAGACAAAAGATCCATTTATGAGCTTGAGATGAAAATTATTAGCCAAAAGCTAGCCACACTTACTACAAAATTGAAGTTTGACGACCCATTGAATTTTATTCCAACACCCTTTGCAAGTTTTCTCACATTCTAGTACTCATTCTGAACATTAACTAATCTTAATATAATATTGAAACAAATGGCATCAACACTCATACATGCACTAAAAAATCTCACTAACATCAATATAAGCCCACTAAAAAAGATAAAAGAAAACGAAAACATCAATAGGGATTTTTTATGTAATTAATTTAAGCTTGTGTCAATATGGTAATCAAAATTCACACACACACACACACACACACACACACACACACCACACTATTAACCCTAAAAGTTTATGTATTATGCTCAAAATTTAAAATACTGAAAAAAAATGCATGTATATTCTTGATAACATATATATACATGCCAAGAATCTAAAATCCTAGAATTCCAACATATAAATGTCTCTAAATAAATTTATTTACAGATACATTTAGATTTTGAAGAGCATATATACGGGAAAAAAATAAAACGAAAATTTTTATGAGACTCGCTTTTTGCTGAGTTATATATTTATACTTCCTAATCCCTGAGGTACCACATGTAGCAGCTGGGAGGTAGGACCCATTCTCCAAGTTTAAATGAAACTATTTATTTTCTATAATGATTTTGAAAACTAAAGAAATTTTGCTTTGAAATTTTAGCCATTCCTCAGTTGAAACATTTTATGATTCCATTAATATATATTATAATTCTTTAAGTTTTTTATTTGTTAAAATAGTCTCCATTCTACTTTATTTAATGTGGCCTTCATGATATTATATTTTTCTTAAGTTTTAGTGTGTTTTCAATAATATATGACTTTAGTAGGCGTCTCCTAGAATATATAAACATACTTATTAGTAGGAGTGTAAACGAGCTGAGCTCTGTTTTTGGCCCATTATTTTATTTTTATTTTTATTTTTTTGTATTCGGCTCGTGTTTGAAGTACCTCTTGAATAACTTGTTTATTCGAATAAGCCCATGTTTGGATCAAAAATTTTATCATTATTATTTAATAAAAATAATTAGTACTTCTACTTAACATAAAATTATTATACAATTTTCATCCCATTTCAAGTTTTAAATTTTTAAAGACTTTGTTTTTGCCTTTATAAAGTTTTCTCAAATCTTTCCTTTCAATTGTTTACGATGCTATGCAAGACTTAAAAAATGTGAGATTACGGAAATCGAGGGAGTCTCATCATTCTGTCTTGCCATAGACTAAAGGCTCTGAAGGTCGGCATAAAAGTAGACATCTATAAGAAATCTCAAATTAAAACATAAAGTCCTTACATAATGGAGAAATATCTACGTATGGAGTACGCACGCAGTTTTGTGTGCGTACTCTCCGGAATAACCTTTCAATAACACATTATTGGGGGTTATTGAAAGGTTATTGGGGTATTAACTCCAATAAACTCTTAATTACCCCCCCCCCCCCCCAATAGCCTATCAATAACTTCCGCGGTTCTGCTTTCATATTATTTAGTGTTATTCTGGAGTTGTGTGAGGTTATTGGGGGTATTAACCGCAATAACACCAATATAACCCCCGAATAACCTTCGTACGCATGCAGAACTGCATGCATACTCCATACGTAAATATTTCTCCACATAATGAGGGCAAAATTTTATTTAGAGTCTACTTTAATATCCAATTTATCTTCTCAAAATTAAAGCCATAATCATTTTATAGGAGTTCGATGAAAATTTGTAGCCTACAAAAAAATAAATCATACTTTTTTTCAGAACATAATGAATCTGTGAAAATAAAAATATGTGAAATAAATGAAACATTTAGGCAGCTTAATAATTGTTGAAAAAGAGTTAATTCTAATTGTTCTTTCATTGATCATAAGAAATATAGGCGAAAAAGATCATAATAATTACTTCAATTTTTTTGTATAAACTACGTAACTAATTATTAAATTCATAATAAATGAGAACAAATCTGGGAAATGGAGCAATTGAAAGCCAGCCAAGAAAACACATTAAGGAAAAGCTGACCATAAAAGCCAACTTCTGTATAGATGCAGTTCTCCGCTTCCTTTCCCCTCCAATATCTCTGCACTGCAGGCAAAAACTCAGCCTACGGCCTCTCCCACCTGTAACCTGAGTAGTCCATTACATAGAAATCCAACAGATCATAAACTGAGAGAAAATAAGAGCGGTCATTCGATGGTGAAACGAGTGAAATTTGTACCTCAAATATTGAATCATTTGCTTTAAGCTTCTCTGATCTCTCACTGGTAAGCAGTAGCGCCTGCTAAAGATTGAATCTAAGCAAATTAGCCTATGGATCTCAAGCTTCAACAACCGATGATCCAAGATTCAGAGCCTGCACATGCGATTACAGTCGCTCAAATGTATCAGATAGAAAGGGGAAAAGATTAAATTTTTATCTATCCCTCACCAGCAAATAAATAGGTTAAGGTTCAGATGAGGATTAGACGACGAGAATAGCCGAATTAATGGGGAATCAAAACGGGAAACCCTTTATTTCGCCTCAAGTGCCGCCTCCCCTGCTCGTAGCAGAGACCGTTCGATAAATCTTGTTCATTATAGAACGTTGGATCAATGGTTAATTAATCCGACGGCTATGGAAGTAAGAAGACAAATATTTAAATTTTAACGGTTAGTTTAAGGGTCATTTACATGTCGCATAGTTCTTATCTATTTTCATATTTAATATCTTTTTTTATACCATTTAGATTTTTCATATCACATAAAAATGACACATTTTCATGCAAAAGTTCAAAATTTGGAGAAATTATTCTATGAATGTACGCAACGCGGTGTGTGCGCTCTAATAATCCCACAATACCCCCATAGTAACCTATAAATAACACTGAATTAGAACCTAGAAAAGTTATTGGGGGTGGAAAAGTTATTGGAGGATTATTAAGTTATTGGAATTAATACTACTAATAACTTCGTTAATTAGTATCATTATAATCATCGAATTAAGTGTTATTACGAGTGTTACTTATGCATGTAATCAGCTCTGCATAAATTACTTCCCAAGATATTTTCTACTTTCAGAACAATACTTTGTTGTATAAAAAAGTCAATTTGCTAATTAAATAATAATAATAATAATAATAATAATAATAATAATAACTAGCACGAAATTCCAATCTTAAGTATTTGTGCCCTCCATCTTTGGAGAGAATATTACGTCGGATGTCTGGTAAGTGAAAGACGACATGGATCGCACTACACCATTGAAGTATAGCATGTGTGATCCATGACAATGTCTGCACCCGGACATAATATTTTCTCCTATCTCTCTTAATTGGAGTTCAACTTCACTTATATTGATGCTACATATTAAGAATTTATGGAGAGAATGATTTTCTTAAAGGAATAAAATAATAAGTGATTTTTTGAAAGAGAAAAATGTTGAGCCATTTATCTTGTCACATAAGAAAAATTATTGCATACGGACAACGTACGCAGCGCTGTGTGCGTTGTTCCAAATAACCACCCCGTAACCTATAATAACCCTATGAATAACATCGAAGTGGAACCGCTGAGATTTTTGGAAGGTTATTAGGAAGTTATTTCAGTGTTATTTAAGTTAATGCCCTAATAACCTCACAAAACTCCGAATAACACATAAAAATATAAAAGTGAAATCGCGGAGGTTATTGGGAGGTTTTTGGAATTAATATTGTAATATCCTCCCAATAACCTTCCAATAATCCCGAAATACCCGACTCACAGAGGTTATTCACTAATTATTGCGGGGTACAACGTAGGCAGCGATGTGTACATTATTCGTATCCAATAATTTTCCTTCACATAGACAAGGCTTTGTTTGGTTAAGCTTTTGTTTCTCTAAGAATTTGTTTAAAAATTGTATTATAAAAATTAGTGTTTTAGCTACTCAAAAATAAATGAATAGAAAATGATGTTTGTTGAATATATTTATAGGAAAGCTTTATAATCAAATCATTTAGAGAAAAAAATTAATCAAATCATTTAGAGAAAAAAATTAATTTTCTTAAACACGAAATGACAAAGACAGTTAATTATAATAATAATAATAATAATACATATACATCTCAGTGAACATGACAAATTATGGAAACATTAATTATAATTCTATTGAATACAACACAATAGGCACAAGAGAAACTAACAGATTTCTTTATTACTATTTATTATTGTCATGAAGGAAGGACAAAGAAATTTGCAAAATAAATTAATATTACTGATTTGCCATAAAAAAAAAAATTATTATTTGACATAAATCACGAGGTAATTTTTTAGCGAGAGATATTTGAATTCAAATTAGAATTCCACAAAGCTTCATCCTCGGTGGAATTATAGTCAAGTTGACCGGCTCGACGACACAAACCCAGAGATACCAAAATTGATCTAGTCCAAGTCAAATCACCCCAGCTCAAACATTCAAATAGCTTTTTGAGGCTTTGGTCAGGGGATCCAACGAGCCCAAGTTCACCTGATTCTAAAGTCATTAAGGCCATCAGATCATTAAAATCCTTTTATGATCAAGGGCAATTAACATTTGTTGTTCCATCCTGTTATGGTGGTTATTTGCAAAAGAAAGAAAATGCTTCTCATTTGGGATCGATAAATAGACTTACCCTTTTCACTTAGAGAGGAAGGGAGGAAGGAAAAGGAGCTCATTTTTAGTATTGTTCTGAACTGATGACCCAGCAATAATTCCCGACCACCGTAGTTGTCAATCATCGCTTATCGACTACCCTCGACCACTGGTAGTCTCCTGCTCACCATTGTTGGTGGACTTTGTCTGAACTTGGTCTGGATTTTGTGAAGTAACTAAGTACCATGCTGAGTAATAGTGCATATTGCAGAGTAACAAATTATCCTATGTAGTAACGATGCACATTTCAAAGTAACAAAATACTATATTGAGTGATGAATTCTATTGCATATGGAGTAATGGAGCGTTCTAAATATTATGCACTGATGTACCCAAAACATGGTGCATAAATACTCGACGATAACTTACAGTAGTAATTGCTTTCGATCATTGAAGAACAAAACTTTTTGTATCTGAATATTATACTTGGGGAAAACTTGTAACCCTTTCTTGGTTGTGAGATAAGAGTTTACACTTGTATTTATGAACCTATAGTGAATTGATTCATCTGAACTAGGCCCCATGATTTTTTCCTTACCGCATTTTACATGTATGAAATTGTGGTGTCTCCCCTGTTTTTTTTTTTAATTATATGTATATTAATGGATTTCGTATAACGTTGAGCTATTAAATTATTACTCTACCACTGTAAATTATTCGGAATGCAAAACGTTTTGCATCATCTGTGAGAAACAAAGTCATGCTGATATAAGTGTAAACTTCTTTGATGGCTAACAAGTGTAACGCACGAGCTTCTCACCCCATCGCCCATCATTCCAATGCACAGTCTCAAAGTGTGGGGCATGAAGCCTATGTTCTTTTTTTTAATGATACACGTCATCCTGTTGGTCGGAGAACCTCTCTTACACTATATGAAGATCTGTACAAAGAATGAAGAAATCTCATAATGAGATTCTTCGACTCCTATGAGAAGTTTGAAAATTGACGGTTGTGCATACGAAAGGGACTCAACAAAATCAAAATTCTCTGATAAAATGTATTCAGTTAGCACCATATTCCAACATTGAAGCTCCCCTTTAGGAAGCTAATATCATGAACACTGCTAGCTCTACAAATCTACCTCATTTAGTCAAACCTAGCAACAAATCCCCAACACGCATGAAGAATGTAGCTCAACCTCACCTAATTTTTGATGAGTTATGATGTTTAATCAAAGAATAATTCTCTATGAGTAAACAAAGTCATCTCTCAACTCGGCGTGAATCTCAAGAATCTTCTCTGCTAATTGAGATTGTCTGTCAGCACCCTATTCCAATAAGGTTTAAGCTTCTGAGCATTCATGCTTGTGATGGGACTTCTGACCCATATGAACATGTGGATCACTTCAAAACCAATATGTGCATACAACAAGCTTTTAATGGTCTCTTTTATCAGGTTTTTCCTGCAATACTTAAAGGCCAAGAACACAATTGGTTTTACTCACTTCTAGAAGGGAGTATCATACGTTTGATTAGCTAACTAAAGTGTTAGTAGAGAAATTCATTGCAAATTGAATGATCATTAAAGACTCCTCCCACCTTTACGGAATCCACCAGAATGATGGGGATTCGCTAAAATATTAGTGGTTGAGATTCTTCATTCAAGCTCAGCAAATCATAAGATTATATGCAGAGTTACCGAGAGCGTGTTCAAAGGAGGGACTATGCCCTGGTCATTTCTACTAATCTTAAATGTCGCTGATGGTTTCATACATCAATCTCATTCATGGTGTTGATGCACTAGTTGTTACTAATGAGGCAGTTAAAACAAGTAAAAAGAAATTTAAGCTCTATCAAAAAGGCTAAGAAGAATCTTATAAATTTTGCTCAAGCATCTCAGTAGAAGTTTGAAACACAAAAAATCTCAGTTTTTCCCTTTGACTGAAAGAAATAAATCTCAAACCGATAAGGAGTACACATTGCTCAACACTTCCTATGTTAACATCTTGATGGCAATTTTGGATAAGATGGCTCTTAAGTGGTCACTTCTACTGAAACTGAATGTAGGGAATCATGATCAGTGTTAGCACTTCCACCAAAGTCGTGGCCACAATACTTCAACTCAAGAAGGAGATCAGAAGGCTGATCCGATAATGGTTTCTGGTAAATTACATTAAAAGTAAGATTCAACACTAAAAATGTCCCTGTTGGAACATGTGTAATAAGCCAGTTGAAATCTTATTCTAGTAAAACAGAGAGAATCGTCAAACAGTTGGAAATATTACGACCATTGTCGAGGGGTCATTGATGGTCAAGCATTTTTTTTATTACAGCCTATGGGGAGAGTTTGCTAAAGGAATATTGTGTTAGCCATTCCATCACCTTTGATAAATCTGAACGTGAAGGGGTCCAAGTTCCTCATGAAGCTCCTCTTGTTGTAAGCACTAGGATTGGTGACCCATGTTATCATGCCAAGAGAATTATGCTCTGTAGAGGGAGCTCAGTCAAAATCTTATTTTAAACTCTCGTGTGTCTAGGATTGGTCAGGGAAAATTTATAGCCTACTGTTAGACCTCTCCGTGGCTTTAATAATCAACGAGAGTATTTCCCCAATAGATAACTCACATGATCCAATTTTGCCCAATCAGGTTAGAATTTTCATATGATGTCATCTTTGAAAGGCCTCTCTAATCAATCTTTAGGGCTATAGTTTCTATGTCTCACCTTAAAATGAAATTCCCAACACGTTCTAGAGTTAGCATTTTATAGGGGGGATCAGAAAGTAGCAGGTCTTTGCTACTTCAGACAAGCTCAACCATGCCCATTGGAGGCTCTTAGTATTGAGAGCTATGATATCTAAGACAAAGATACATCCTAGTAGACTTCACCATTTGAAGATTTAATTTGTTTCTCCTTTTCAGAGGAACACCCTTCACAGTATGTCAAGCTCAAATCTTTGATGACCAGTGAGCAAAAGTTGAATTATGTGAATTTTATGTACATAAATCAAGATGGGTTTGCTTGGAGTCTAGTGGAAATAATTAGGTTCAATCCTAAAGTAATTTTGCACTCTCTAAAGTTCAATCTAGCATGTAAGCCTGTCATCCAAAAGAAATGAAATTTTACACCTGAACACTATCAAGCAATTAAACAAGAGGCAACAAGCTTCCCAAGAAAATTTTATAAGTATGATACATCATCCTGAATGGCCAAAAATGTCGTTACGGTGAAAAAATCTTCTAGGCCATAGAAGATGTGCATCGACTATATTGATCTTAACAAAGCCTATCCTAAAGACAGCTTTCATTTGGCTCAAAAATTTTGTTACAGCGAAACAATTTTCTAGACACCAAATGCTCAACTTCATGTAATTTTATTCTGGTTACAACCAAATAAAGATGAATTTTATTGTTGAGGAAGAAGCTTCTTTCCAGGTGGGCAAAGGCCTTTACTATTACTTAGTGATGCCCTTCACGCTGAAGAATGTTGGAGTAATTTATCATCATTTAATGAACAATATGTGTAAAGACTTCGACAAACATATCATGAAGTTATATATCAATAACATGTTGGTCAAGAGCTTGAAAGCACCTCAACATATTCCTGGTCTGGAAAAATTATTTCATATTCTTCGGGAGTGTGATATATGTCGTAACCCAGTAAAATGCAACTTTAGAGTCACGTCACAAAAGTTTCTCAAATTCACTATCACTCGCCATAGAATCAAGGCCAATCCAAAAAAAAAAAACCAAAGCTCTAAAAGAGATGATGCCTCCTGAAAGTATAAAAGATGTACAAAGACTAAATGGAAGGATCGTCACTCTATCTCACTTTTTGGGAAGATCAAGAGATAGATATCTCCCATTCTTTAAAATTTTAAAGAGAATTTAAAATATTGGATTTTAGTGGAGAGATAAATGTTAGGCTGCTTTTCATCATCACAAAACATGCTCGGCTTCACCACATATGTTGTCAAAATCAATACAATATGAGACAACATATCTTTATCTTGGGTGTCTTTATAGGTATTTAGCTCAGTCATGATCATGAAGGAGTAGTAGGTACAACCAGTTTACTATGTTAACAAAATCCTTTTTGAATGGAAATTCGATATCCAATCACTAAAAATATTGCTCTGGCACTAATATCCTGGACACATAAATTACGTTAATAATATCAAGCCCATACTATTAGTGTCTACACGAATCTCCCTTTGAGGGCTATTTTGCAAACACCAGCGACATCAATGAGTATAATCAAGCGGTGCATAGAATTAGGAGAATTAAATATTTGTTTCTTGCCAAGATCCAATATGAAGTCACGAGTGTTTGCTAACTTTGTGGTGAAATGCACAATTTCTACCCCCATCGAGAAAAATCTCCTCTAAGAAGTGCAACAATAATATATAAAAGACTTTGGGGGATGCATTACAATAGTGCAAAAAGATGCACAATAACTAGACAAAAGAACTATGTGGGTTATGCTACACCAGTGTAGAGGGAGGCCCAATAACTAGCCAAAAAAACTTCGAAGATTGGCGCAATTCTAGAGTAGAAAAGAAGCATAATAACTACGTCAAAGGAACTTTGAGGTTTACCCTACACCAACATAGGACAAGGCACAAAAACTAGTCAAAGGAACTCTGTGAGTTATGTTATACTAACACAAAAGGATGCACAACAACTAGCCAAAGGAACTGTGAGGGTTGCATAATGCCATTGCAAAAGGAAGCAAAACAATAGGCCAAGGGAGTCCAGAACCATATAGAGGAAATATGTCTCTTCCTCCCCTTTTAGGCCTACTTATAGGTCAAAATATGAAAAAGGCCCCCAATTTGGGAAAAATGGAATCCCAACCCATTGACCCACACCAGCCATCAGATACGCCTAACCAGCACGTCCACACTTGTGATTAGCGTCTACATGCTCAATCAGCATCTAAGCGTATGCCCAGGTCACGCTGAACAGGCCACGATCCGCTTCATCCCACCTCCTTGGTACGATCCCACATTGCGTGCCCAAACTGGGTATGGCAACCTACACAAACATTGTGTGTATAAACCACAGCCTGACACAGTGTCCGTCAATTCTCGCCCTCGACACGTACCTGAGCCTGCATTCCACGACCGATGACATGCATTCAACGGATCATCTTTAACTCGCGGCAACCCACGTCATTTTCCTTTCACGCATTCAACGGTCACCGCCACCATCTACCAAGCACAACCATGGGCTAACTCAATTTTTCTAATTTTTTTTGAATTTTTTATTATAGTATAATTATCTTGATTATTTTCAAACAATATGAACAAAGATGCCCAATAATAGAGAGAAACTGATGTTTCAGTAACTAAATTTATTATTTCGCATTAATCATTAGGCTTTTGGCGCAAATCTTGAGGTATAGTTTAGGTAAAATATTTTCTGATTCAAATTAAAATTCATCCAAAGCTCCCATTTGGGTAAACTTATAGTTAAACTGACCGACTCGATGAGACGAACCAAATGAAACAAAAGTTGATCCAATCCAACTAAATCAAACTCAAGTCAGCGAATTAAACCACCCTTGGAAGCTTTGGTTGGTTATCAAAAGAGTTCCAAATTTTGCATGTCTATAGTTAAATCAAGTGTCTTGATGAGAGAAATCTACTAAGCCCAAGAACACCTTATTCTAAGGTTCTGAAGGCTAGTTGATCATCCAAATATCTCATATGATCAAGTGGAATTTATGTGGGCAGTTCGATCAGGTGGTTATGATGGTTATTCGCCAAAGGATAAATTACCCTTCTATATTGCTATAACCAATAAACTCCCTTTCTCTTAACTTAAAGAGGGATAGAGGAAGGAGAAAGAAGCCCATTTCTCGTATTATTTTGGATTGAAAACCCAACGATAACTCTTGACCTTCGTAGCAGCCAAACGCTACTCGTCGATGGTCGTCTAGAAACATCGGCCACCCCTTGCTCGCAATCATTTGTTGACTTTGTCGATTAATGAGACACATTGTGGAGTACACATTGCAGAGTAACAAGGAATTTTGCAGAGTAACGACATGCATTGTAGAGTAACAAATTACTTTATTGAATGCCAAAATATCTCACATACGAAATAACATAATGTTCTAAATATTTTGCAATGATTTATCCAAACATGGTGTATCAAAGACTCGATAATAACTTCTAGCAAAAACTACTCTATATTATTGTACATCGAACCTTTATGTATACGAAAATTGTACTTGGAGAACCTTGTTACCTATTCACAGTTGTGGGATATGAGTTTATCTTTGTACTTACAAATTATAGTGGATCATTTCAACTAGGCCAGACCCCATGATTTTTTCCCTTATAGGTTTTTACACATAAATATTTTTTTTGTCTCCATTTTTCTTATTATCAGTGTATGTGAAGGATTTCATATAACTCTAAATATTAAATTATTACAGTATTGACTTGAATTTTCTGGCAAGCAACAACTATAACTATTTCATCTAAGCAAATTTAATAAAAAAAATGTTTGGATGAAATCATGTCTATGTGATACGATTTCATGTCCTATATGATATAGAAATAATGCCACATCAATACAATTTAATTAATTAATTAATTTTTAGTTATTAACACCCCTTGCCCTTTCTCCTTATACAACTAATGTTCCTTCTTCTTGCATCCAATTCTCCTCCAGAAGAAAATATTAAATTTTGTGTATGCATGTCAGGATACCCAATCATGGGAGACTACGTGAGAGAAACTTCAAGTGCATGGTAGTGTGGCCCCCATGATTGGCTGTCCATATATACGCTTGTCCAACAACAGCAACAACAACAACTAAAACAAAACTTTATCACATTAAGTCGGTTCGGCTACATGTATCCTTTTATCTCTGTTGCATCATATTAAATGCCATTTTCCATTTAATTCTAATAGAATAAGATAAATTTTTATCCAATATGCCAAGTATTGTTTAGGTATACCTCTGCCTTGCTTAAAGAAGCTAAAGCATCTACTCTCCTAATCAGATTATCAGATGGTCGAAGTTTAATGTGACCAAACCATTTATGACGACCCTCTCTAATCTTATCCACCCCTAAAGCTACATCAACCCTATCGCAGATATTTTCATTTCGCATTTTATCACTAAGTGTCAAGCCACTCATCCACCTAAGCATCCTCATCTCAGCAACACTAAACTTTTCGTTATGCTTCTCTTTTAAAGACCAACATTCTGTGTCATAGAGCATTGTCGGTCTCAACACCATCTTATAAAATTTTCCTTTAAATTTAAGCGATATTTTTCTATCGCACAATAGCCCCGAAGTACTCTTCAACCAACAACTTGAGTTCTACTAATATAATCCTCATCTATATCACCACTGTTGACCTTTTCACCACTGATCTTCTATGAATGTCAAAAAAACTGTTGTCCAACCATTTGAAGATGCTCTAGCTCTTCCTCTGAAATAATCTATTTAGGGGTGGTTTGTTCTAGTGCCAGGGAATCAATAATATGTGTAGTGTATGTGCTTGGCGAAAAGATGTGCCTCTCCATCTCATCCTCCTCTGATTCAGAATTCTATATCCCGAGGCTCGAGTATGCTTCTCAGAGAGTGTACTTGGGAGTCTGAATTTCGAACTCGGGTAATTCTTTCTCCATCAGCTGCGGTAAGAGTCCTCGATCCCTCTGCTCTTCAGCTCTCTTCTGTCTCTTATTACAACTTCTTCACTGCATGCGGGTTAGGCTGGTCATTATCGTAGTGAGCCCTACCATGGAAGCATCCACTATACCCTATGTAGTAGCGACCATCACTGATCTTAATCCTTTATCGTTATTTTCCTATCGATGATTTGTTTGGGTCTTGTCGGCTCTATTTTTATTTTGGAGGTCTTCTGTGTTCGAAAACAGAACTCTAAGATTGGCTCCCTTTCCTTAGCATTTTCCTGGCCAACTATTGACAGCAGTGGACCGTTGTATAGTATCTCCACCTGCGCCATGTCGAAGTCAAAATGGATCCTCACTCCCTTTTGAATGCACCTGCGGTACAGGTTCAAGCACACATGCTACGAAAAGTACAGACGATTTGAGGATCTGGCATTCTCCTGCGAAGAACAGGGAAATTTTCATTTTGTGCGTTTCAAATTTGTCACGATTATTGTCATTTGTTTATTTCATCTTGGATTGTTTGTCATTTTCATTTTCACTTTTTTTTGTTTAGTTCAAGGATTCATTTGTTGTTATTGAGAGAAGCTAATAAATATTAGTTTAATGAGCGGGAAAGGGGTTTCCAAGAGCAAAGTATTGAATTTACTAGTGGAACGGGATTGAAAGAGACAAAACTCATTCATGTTTCCATTAATTAGTTTTAAATTGTCCCCGGTTTGCAAATGGGTCATTTTTCCTTTTCCATGTTGTGCAATATTTTTTCAAATACTGTCAGTTGATTGGGGTATAATGTTTTCTTCTTGGCAATTAACCAACTAGTTGGATCCTCCTGAGTACGTCTTTTTGACAACATACGGGCCCTCCCACATGGTTCAAACTTCCTGCCTATCTTTTGGTGAGCAAGAATAGATCTTTGGAGTACCAAGACCAGATGATCAATTCAAAACATTCATGGATGAACCAGTTTGTCGTGGGCACGTATCATCTTTACTTTATACAGCTCTAATCTTGTTAAACCTGCAAGCGTTTGCCCTCCAAATTTTTATGTTCTTCGAGCTGCATTTTTGCATTTTATTCTTCTGTTATTTTGTTGGAAACTGCTATCTTAAGAGAGGTGAGTTTCACCTCGTGCGGGAGTACAGCTTCGGACCTATACACCATAGTGAACGGTATTGACCGTGTTAGTGTTTGATCTGTGGTACGATAGGCTCACAAAGCTTCCGGCAGCTGCTCGTGGCAATGTCTTTTTCAAGATTAGGTCCAAAGCTTGTTGAAGGCTTCAACTAAACCACTAACTTTGGGGTAATAGATTGTTGAATATATCTAATCTATCTCGTGTCTCAGGACAAAGTTGTTTAGTTTTGTGTTCTTGAAGGCTATCTCGTTATCAGAGATTATCCTTCAAGGCACTCTGAATTCATAGATGATTTGAGTCTTGAAGAACTGGAAAACTTGACTTGTCTTGACTTCCTTGAGTGGTATTGCTTCTACCCACTTGGAGAAGTAATTTGTAGTGGCGAGAATAAACAAGTGACCTATAGAGAATGAGAGGTCTATAAGGCCACAATGTATGTGCCCTCAACACTTGAACGGTCACAAAAAAATTTTCGGGTGTAGCACATTCAGAGATTAGTGTAAAACCGCACCATGCACCTGACATTGGTGACACCTTTTGCCGGTTTACATGCAATCTACCATCATCGTTGGCCAATAATAGCTGAGGCTTTTATTTTCATTTTTGACCCTGACTGGTATGCACCGTAAAGGTCTCGGTAGACTTCTTTGACGATGTCACCATAACCACATCTAGTCAAAAGATATGTGGTTGAGGGCATTGTTTGCCAGAGCATAGAACAACGCTCGCTATTCTATTTGGTTTGCAGTAGAATCGTCATATGGTTTTTTCCCAGTCTGTAAATATTCAATGAATGTCTATCAATTTTTTTTTCTTCTCTCTCGGTGGCTGTTATTGCGCATCAACAACGATTTTGTCAATGTTATCCATGTTTATTTCAGAGAGAACTTGACACCCTTGTAACGAAATTGGAATAAGACCCTCTTTTAGGCAGGTGAACTCCTTTGCAATTTTTGTCAAAGCGTCTGCTAATGAGTTCCTTTTCCCCATAATTCTGAAAAGTGTAACGTCTGGGATTTGTTCCAATAGCTTCATTATGTAGCAGAAATACTACTCTAGCCTTGGTTTAAAGGTTTTGTACTTTCCAGCAACTTGGTTAATGATGAGTTGAGAATTCTCATATATGTCGATGTCCTTAATTTCCATTAAGATTGCAAGCTCCAAGCTATCATACCCCTGCTTTGTCGGGTACAAATGTCTGAATGTTCTTGTCCTTATCAGCAGAAGAAGCTCGGTTAAAGTATAGTTCCCAATGGTGAGCGCATGAGTCTTTGAGTAGGCCATCATTGAGAGGGGATCCTGCTGGTGGTGGGTGTGCTGTTAGAAAATCAGCCAATATCTGTCCTTTGATGGCGCGTACAGGCACAAAAGTTATATCGAACTGGAGCAAAATCATTGCCCACCAAGCCAAGCTTCCACAGAGCATCTTTTGAGTCACCAGGTATTCTAAAGGGTTTCCCTTAAGATAAGATTCACCTTGTGAGAGAGCATGTAGTGCCTTAATTTTTGACAGTGAAGATCAAATCTTATCAGTATTTATCAATTACAGGATACCTTATTTTGGTTGGAATTAGAAGACGAACTAGGTAGTACAGTGCATTTTCTTTACACTCGGCATTGACTTGGGCTAGAAAGGCTATGAGGGAGTCTTTTAAAGCCGCGGTGTAAAGGATCAAAGGCCTTCCTGAGATAGGGGTTCCAAGAACATGAGGTGTCATTAAATAATTTTTTATGCTTTCAAAAAGGTATGGACATTTATCGTCCCATATGAATTTGGCATTTTTCTGGTTAAGGTGGTGACGAGTTGACACTGACTTGCAAGTTAGATATGAAATGCTTTATATATGTCAACTTTCCTTAGAAAGACCGTAGTTGGGTTAACTTCTTTGGATGAGACATATTTAAGATTACTTCAAACATGAGAGGGTCAATTTTCAATCCCACGAGAAAGAATAAAAAATCCTAAGAACTTCCCTGAGGTGACACTAAATGTGCACTTTAAGGGATTCATCCTAAGATCAAATTGTCCCAATTGTTCGAAAACAATTCTCAGATCGTGCATGTGGTTGTCCTTTTGTCCGCTCTTGATGACTATGTCATCCACATAACTCCAAACCTTATTGTGGATGAGTTCGTCGGATATTCTTATCATAGTCGGCTAGTATGTCGCACCAACATTCTTAAGTCTAAAGAGCATTACCTTGTAGCATTAATTCCTGATGGGTGTTTGAAAGGTGGTCTTTGGTTTATATTTTGGAGGCATCTTAATTTAGTTTTAACTTGATAGTCCATTCATGAATGAAAATAATGTGTGTGCCGACGCAATATCTACCATCAACTCTAGAATTGGTAAAGGGATTCATCTTTTAGACATGCTGTATTTAAGTCTCTGAAGTCTACGCAGATCCTGATTTGGCCATTTTTCTTCTTCACAGGCACTATATTTGGCCAGCCAAGTCAAATATTTTTCCTCTCGGATGATTCCTGCATCGATTAACTTCTTAGCTTCAGCGATGACCTATTGTTCAATTTTCATGTGCATTCTCCTTGGGGCTTTTTTACCGGATATATAGTTTTATTTACCCCGAGTCTATAGACCGCCACTTCTGGAGCGAGTCCGGGCAATTTTTTGTAGCTCTAAGTGAAGGAAGTTTTATATTCTTTTAGCAGTTGGGTTATTTCATTTGCTTCGTTGTCGTTGAGTAGCGACTGATAAATGCTAGACTTGGGTCCTGTTTAGTCCCCAAATTGATTTCCTTTAGCTCGCCTACCATTGATTTGATTTCTTCTTTAAATTCTGGTGGAGCATCTTCAATCGAAGGCTCTTTAAAATTATCTGGTGCTTCTGCACATTTAATATCAGGTTCATCAATAAAAACAAGGCAAAACTCTATGTCATCTAGAGGTCCCAGTGTACTTAATTCAACACCTTCTTTCAACTGGGATTTCGCTTTTGATTGTTCCATAATTTTTCAAACAGGTGGGATTGGTCCATTGACCACTATTTTAGTATCAAACCACGTTGAATGATTTTCTGAACATATGGGAAATAAAGTTAAACAGGAAGATCCATTGATTTTAAGAAATTTTCTTCTTCTAGTTTTACATTTGTTTCAGAACTATAAGAAAATGCGTCAAGACGTAACTTGATCAGTTTAGTACCCTCACCATGTACTTCTTTGATCACCAAACTCTCGATTTTATTTGAGGGAATCAGAGTTAGGGTCATAGCCTATACATAGTGATTGATCCTTTCATACGTTAACTCGTATTCTTTCTTTTCTTATTCATCGTTGAGGGATATTGATGTTATCATTATTTTTGTTATTATTATTGTTATCATTGTTGTATTTATTATTATTGTTGTTGCTGCTGCTGCTACTGTTGTTATTGTTGTTATTATCGTTATTACTTTATTGTTATTGTTATTGTTCTTGTTCTTGTTATTGTTGCTACTGTTCTTGTTCTTGTTATCTTTTGTGTTGTTGTTGTTGTCGTTGTTGTTGTTGCTTTAAAGATACTAAAATTCGTTTGATTTGTTTCTAATCAAGCCCAAATCAATCCACGGAAACAAATTTGGAGACTTTAGATCATCATTTGAATGTTCAAATAAACTCCAAATTTGACATATTTATAGTCAAATTGAGTATCTTGATGACCGGAACCTAATGAGCTCAAGATCACTCAATTATGAGGTTATTAAAGAGTTCAATCAATGAAAAATTATATATGATAAAATGGGATTGATATGGGCCATCCGATGAGGTAGTTGGAGAAGTTATTTGATCAAAGGTTGAAATAAACCTCCTCAAGAGGCTATAAATAGACCCCCTCTCCACTTGATGGGGGAGATGATAAATCCCAAAGCGCGATTTAGAATGAAGAGTCGGCGATAAATTTTGACCTTTGTAGCTGTCAATCATCATTGACCACTATCTGTCAATCTTCGTCGACCACTGAAGGTTATCCCTATTTGTTGTTTTTACCTTCCTATTGCTCTTGATCCCTATTTAAAAATTACATACCCCAAATACACTTGTGTATAACACTTATATTGAAGACTAAATGATATCATTAGTCCTATGTAGTCGTAGAACTCTGGTCATCGGTGACCCTACATTTAAAGGTCATGTCACAAATACGCTTGTAACGTATAACAAATATATTGAAGTCCCAACGATAACTTCTAGTCTCTATAGCAACAGACTACAGTAGACCTCGCCCATCGGCCATCCTCGACCAACATTATCCATCATCACCCATTGTCGCCGACCACCGGCCGTCAGAGACCCATGCTTTCAACCATTGTATTCTTTCTATTATCATCTTTATGAACTGTGTGGTCAACTACTATTGTTATAATTTCCAATTATGATCTATATGGCCAACTGATTCATTTGTAGTCACCAATTATGTTCTTTGTGGCCAACTAACAATAATACAGTCACCAACTACGATCTATGTCTGATGCCATTGTGGTTGCCAACTATGACCAGTGTTACCAACTGACAATATTGAAGTCACTAATTACGCCTATATGACCAATTGACACTATTGCAGTCATCGACTATAGCCTATGTGGCCAACTGATGATATGCAGCTTCTAACTACCTCTTTTTGTGACCAACTATTGTCTATGCAGCAATCAACTATGCCCTTTATGATTGACTTTTACTGTTACATCTTCCAATTATAGCTTTTGTGGCCAACTGCTATTGTTACTGCACGATGTTTGTGGCCAACCACTAGTGTTACAACCAACTATGACCTTTGCAGGCAACTGTTCATATTATAAACAAGAACTATATTGGTTGTAACTCAATTATTACTATTATGGTTAAAATATTATTGTACATCTGTGATTATCAGATTTGTTATTCCATATTCTCTAATTCATGAGAAGAGTTGACCTATATACATATAAGCATATAGTGGTTTGCTTTGACTAGACTAGACTATGTGATTTTTCTCTTTTCTATGATTTTTCCAAGTAAATATATTGGTGCCAAATCCTGCTATTTTTCTTTTATTAATATTTTTCTTTTATTAATATTTTTTATTATTATTGAATCTCCATATATTACTAAAACATTAAATTATCATTCAACCACCACAAATTTTCTTTCACGGAGATTTATGCTATTCATGTAAATAATAAAGAATTCTCAAGTATAGCCTTTTAAGATTATATAGAGTACTAAATAGTACATAAAAAATGGATATATTAATTACATAGCTATAATATCATTTTAATTAATTGAAACTGATTTAAATGCAATATATTCAAAATTAAAGTTTGAACAAAAAACTCTTAAAACATTAGTTTTAATAATTAATAAGTACCTATACTTATATATAAGTTTATTATGATTAAAATGTAAGAATTCATGAATATTAATTTTTTTTTTAATTTGGGCTTAATTAAAAAAAAAAGTTTATTTTAAAAATTAATAAATCATTCATCAACATTTATTTGATTTTACGTTTTCTTTTGGAAGGTGTAATTGCAAGCTACACAATTCATTTATCTTTATATATCTTATATCCAAATTTTAATATTTATTTTTATACCATTCCATTTATGTATGAAAATGTAGATTTTGATTTTTAAATTTTAATGATATTACTATTATTATTATTATTATTTATATTAATATTTTAAATATTATAATCATTAAAATTAAAATTTAGATGTCATATAATTAAATTCATAAGAATTCTGTAATATATATATATATATATATATATATATATATATATATATATATACTATTTTAACTTTTAGAAAGTGGAATAAGTAAAAAAATAACACTATTTTCAAAAAAGCCATGGAGAGCTCGTTTCTTGATTTTCTGTTTTGTCTGGAGTTTCTACGCGCGTTTTTGATTTTCTTCGTTAATCTACTACTGAACTAGGGTAGTTGATTAAATCGTCTTCTTTGATCTTGATGATTGGAGCGGAGTTCTGGTTTCTGAAGTTTTTTTCTCGGGTTTTCTGGTTCAAATTCTTTTGAACCAAGTTTTTTGTTCTTCCTTTTTTCTTCGTTGGATATCTTCTTCCTGTTCAAGTCTTGTTTGTTGGTTGGGTATTTGATTTTTAGTTATGGTGATTGATTTAGCCAATGCTGATCCTAATTTTGTGGGTAAAGGATCTTTTGCGGATGTTGTTGGTCGTTCTTCTGGTGGATCTTCATTGGGTGATAAATTGATTTTTCCTCAAGTATACTATGACGCTTTGGCTGGTCGTGCGGAATATAGTTTTATCAAGAACTGTTCCAAGAAGGCTGGTAAGAATGCTCTCATCTTCTCTGATTTAGAAATTGATAATCTTTCAAACAATTACAAATTTACTTTAATTGGAAAGTTTCAAATTGGACATCCAAAAACGGAGGTAATTCGAAGAATTTTTGATGATTTCAAATTGGTGGGGAACTGGAAGATTGGCTTGTTTGATGGGAGGAGGAATATGCACAAATTTTCTCGAAGAAGTCGATCTTGATTGATGGGGTTCAAATGAAAATTTTGAAATGATCTCTAGACTTTGATCCTACGCAAGAACCCCCTATCATCCCTATACGGAATAAATTACTGGTTTAAAATTTTCATCTTTAATCATCAAGTATTATTCTCTATTGGCTCTGTTCTTGGTCGACCAATGAAACTTATCGAGGCCTTCTTCTGCTATAATCTTAGTGGAACGTGATATTACTCTCCCTGAAATAAAGGAAGTTTGGCTAAGAACTGAACATAATGGTTACTAGCAATCTATTGTAATGGAACAAAAACCTTTTTATTGTAACCATTGCAAGATGTTCGGTCATACTCAGGAAAGATGTTATCACTTACATCCTGCTTTGAGAATTCAGAAGGCTAAGCCACAAGGGGATGCTGTTCTTGTTCCTGATTTATTGAAGGTTGTCCCTGAGTTTAATACAATTATTCCTAGTTCTAATTTACCGCAGATTTCTCCGCCTATTAATATGGTTGAGGTTGTTGATGATGTTATTCCAGATGTTGGTCTTTCTGATGTTCCTTCCAATGTTATTGAATTACCAGAAGCTAATTTTAATGCCGATGAAGCTGTAATTGAACAGACCAATTTACCTGTTCAGAACAAGACTGGTATGGTTACTGATGTTTCCTCGAACTTAGTTATTGAGGAACCTGAGGTGGTGAATTATCCTAGTGTGGATGTTGTTCAAGTAACTGAAGTTGCGGTTGAAATTTTACCTCAAGTCCGAAAATCTCTAGAAGAAAATTGGGAGGTCCAAAGAAGCAAAAGGAAATACAAAGAATTAAAGAGTTTACTATGTGATACCCCTGTGGATACTCGTCAGCCTTCTGTGAGATCTCCTAGGATCTCCAAACCTCCCAACACATGATTAATTTGATGTGTTGGAATATCAGGGGAATCTCTGATTCACATTCCCTGATAAGATTAAAAAGATTAAATAAAACTTATCATTTTGCTTGTTTTGCCATTTTGGAACCTCTTACTCACAATATTCTGCCAAGATTATGAGAAGTTTTTCTCAGTTTGATATTATCTCCAATATCAATAGTAAAATTTGGTTATTCTGTCGTAAAGATATCAATTATCAGGTGATTATTAATCATGAGCAATTTATCCATGTACATCTGACATGGGATTATTTGGCAACCTTTGCTACTTTTATTTACTCTGGATGTTCTAATATAGAGAAAAATGTGCTTTGGCAACAATTAAAACAGATACATTCCTATATTCAAGGTAATTGGATCGTCGGTGGAGGTTTTAACAGTGTGGCGTATCCTAATGAGAAATGGGGAGGTAAACCTATTGATGTTGACAAAATGAATATTTTTTCTGATAATATTCATGCTACACAATTAGTTGAAAATTCCTTTCCAAGGTCCTATGGATACTTGGAAACGAGGGAAATTGTGTGAAAGGTTAGACAGATTTTTAGTTAATTCTTTATGGATGGAAACTTATCCTCACTCAAAAGCATCACACCTTCCTTATATATGTTCTGACCACAGGCCTTTATTAGTTTGTGTCTCGCTATCTAATTCTAAGCCACATAAAAGGTTTAGATTTGCTAATGTTTGGATCGAGCATCCTGAGTTCTCATCTTTTTTAAAATTTGTCTGGGTCCCAAAGTATGATTTTCCTCCTTGGCATAGACTTTGGCTTACTCAAAAATCTGTGTCTAGACATCTAAATAATTAGAGTTGGACTTGTTTTGGAGATGTTTCTAAGAAAGTGAAAGATGCTGAAGATGCTGTGTTAAAGGCTGAATATGATGAAGCCATGGGTATTATATCACAAAAGGATCTTCTTAATATCAATATGGACCTTATTCAAGCTATTAAACGGGAGGAAATGTTTTTCAAAAAGAAAGCAGCAATTTCAAAATTTGTTGAGGGTGATCGTAATACGAAATTTTATCATGTCTGTATAAAACATAAAAGATCCACTAATGCTATTTTGAAAATAAAGGATGATAATGGGTGTTGGATTCATGATGTAAATCAAATTGCTATCAATGCTGTGAATCATTTTCAACAATTGTTAAATGCTCCTCATGAATTTAATTCTGAAAGATTTGATAGTTCTTTATTCGAAAATGATGTTAATTATATTTTTTCAGCATCTGATAAGCTGATATCGTTTCCTTCTGAAGAAGAAATTTGGAATTCTTTATGTGATATTGATGGGAATAAAGCTGCGGGGACTGATGGGTATACGTCCACATTCTATATTAAATCATGGCCAATTTTGAAAAATGAAGTGATTGCACCAATTCAGAACTTTTTAGTGGCGAGGACATGCCTAAGTATTTTGCAATGTCAACCATTACTCTTCTACCTAAAGGTGAGATTAACCTTACTTGGGATAAGTATCGTCTGATTGCGCTCACCACTATCATCTCTAAGGTTATAAGTAAAGTTATTGTGGTCAGATTACAAAAGCTGTTACCAAGTATCATTTCCCCTAACCAATCTGCATTTGTTAAGGGTCGACATATTACTGATAATGTTCTTCTTACACAAGAACTTTTATTGGATATTGATCGAAAATGTCGAGCTGGGAACTTAATATTCAAACTGGATTTGTCCAAAGCTTATGATTCTATTTGTTGGAATTTCATTTTGCCTGTTTTGCAAGCTAAAGGTTTCTCTCCTCAATTTTGTAATCTAATTAAAAGATGGCTTCATACCAATTACTATACTATTTTGATTAATGGCAATTCTGAAGGCTGTTTTCAGGCATCTAGGGGAATTAAACAAGGAGATCTGTTATCTCCTACAATTTTTATTTTGGCAATGGATTATCTATCAAAGCTAATTCTTAAAGCTTATCATTCTCACGAGTATCTATGGTATGCTAACAAAGCTAATTTCAATATGAGCCATCTTATATATGCTAACGACGTGATTATATTTTCCAATGCATCCAAACTTGTTGTCAAGAAGATTGTTCAAATTCTTAATCTATTCCAAGAGCTTTCAGGTCTTTCTTTTAATCCAAACAAATGTCAAATTATTTTAAGTGACAAAGTATCTTTGTCATCTCGAAAGTGGATTAAAGATTTTTCTTCTTTCAAAGCTGCCACACTCCCTATCAAATATTTGGGTATTCTTTTGATTAAAGGCAAGAAACCACATAATCAATTTGATGACATTATTTCCAAAATCTCAAAGCAGATTTCTAATTGAACAAACTCATTTCTTTCTACTGGTGGTCGAATTACTCTTATTAAGAGCATTTTATTTTCATTTCTGTTATATTTGCTACAAATGATACGCATGAAGAAAAGTACTCAAAGGACATTGAAAAGATTGTTGAATCGTTTTCTGTGGTAGGGGAAAAATAAGCAAATACATTGGATGAAGTGGGATAAACTATGTGTGCCATTATCGGCTGGAGGTTTGGGTTTTAAATCTTTTCAACATCTTCACAAAATATTTTTTTGTAAATTATGGATGAAATTTACTGAATATATGAATTTGAAATATTGCAAACATTCACATCCGTTGTTGATCAAGAGGAAGATAGGTGATTCAAAAACTTGGACTGATTAAGGTTAGAGAGGATGCTGAAGACTGCTTTATTTGGAATATTGGAGAAGGTAACGTTGATTTCTGGTATGATAGCTGGCTTCCGGATGGCAAACTGTTTAATTCTTCCATGGAGATTGACCCGTTAGCTATTAATCTTTGTTGGGATAATAACAATCGTTGGAAGGAGGATGTTCTTGGTAATTTGGTGGGAAAGGATTTAAAATATCAGATTTGCCCAATTCCTATTAATACACAGAAAGCTGATAAAATTATCTCTAAGAATCCTCATCATTTATCCTTTACTAAATATGTTTATTCCAAACTTTATCAATGGCCTTCTACTGAATGAGGAAAAGCAATTTGGGTTAAATTTTTAAGCTCGTCGATGTTCTTTTTCTCGTGGAGATGTTTTCATAATGTACTTCCATTGGATGATATTCTGAAGTTAAAAGGGCTTAGAGGTCCATCTCAATACAGCTTTTGTTGTGTCGAGGAATAATCTTTTGTTCATCTTTTTTTTAGCTGTCATGTTTCTAAGAAGGTTTGGGAGAAGATCATTGATTACTTACAATTTAAGTTTCAAGCTGGTTTGTCTAATATGGTTGAGTGTTGGATAAATTGGAAGGAATGTAATGATGAAATTATTCCGTGTATTATCACATGGTTTCTATGGATGGCTAGAAACATGATTAGATTTGAAGGCAGGCCTTTGATTATGGACCGTATTGTTTTAAATTGTTTATCTTATATTAATAAGATCTCTGAATTTATGAACTACAAGGTTCATAATCTCGATTTGAAGTCTCATAAGGCGACTGGTTTCTAGCAGAATTCTTCTTTATTAATTCAGAAGATTTATTGGAGGAAACCGGTTGACCCGTGAATTAAAATAAACACAGATAGAAATTTTAACAATAATGGTGCGGGTATGGGTGGCATTTTCAGAGATTACACTAGTGAATGTTTGCTTTATTATTTTTCTCCTATAGATGCTTTGAATGCGTTGCATGCTGAGTTACAAGCGGTAGTATGGGCTCTCAAGATTGCCCCTATCATGGGCTGGCATTATCTACATTTAGAATTGGATTCTCTTTGGATAGTAAATATTATTAATGGTACTCAAAATCCTCCTTGGTTTACTATCCACCTTCTCAATCAAATCTCGATGCTCAATTCTAATATGAAGTTAGTATGGAGCTTTATTCCTATAGAAGGAAATCGTTGTGCCGATTGGCTAGCTAGAAAAGGGGTTCTTCTTTACTTGTTTTAAGTGTTCTTCCTACTTTTGAGCTGAATTTACTTATAAGGAGGGATATGTTGTCCTTACCTTATATTAGATGTAAACCATTATCTCATTCTTAATAAAATTTTCATTGCTCTAACTATATATATATATATATATATATATATATATATATATATATATATATATATATATATATATATATATATATAGAGAGAGAGAGAGAGAGAGAGAGAGAGAGAGAGAGAGAGAGAGAGAGGGGGGGGGGGGGGGGAGGAAGGGAGGGAGAGATCTTCCATTTATTTATAATTATACATATATAATGTAATAAATTATATTCACTATTGTCTAATTAATTTAATAACTTTATATTCGTGCTTCTTAGAATTACAGATTTTTCCCAGTCCAACAAATTAGTTCGTAGAAAGTGGAAAGGGCAAGTAGACATGATAGCCTCTGTACATTTTTACAAATTCTTATTGCAATTCTTAGAAATAGGAATATTAAGAGAAACATACATGACTGGATAAAACATAAATCAAATGCATAAGTAAAAATACGCTGGAATTGAGGGACAAATATCAGATCAAACAACCAATTCATAATAGAAACCACTAATTATATTGTAGATTCTATACTAAGAAAAAAATCCGAGAGCTCTTTTTTTTTTTTTTAATATTGATTAATTGACTCCTGTGAAGAAGAAAATACAGTTGAAAATGTTTCTTAAATTCAAAACAAATCTTGATTCAAAATTGGAAAATTTACATACATAACACACTATTCTTATGTAATTACCCAAGCAACAAAATAAGCACCTGTGCGAACCTGAATCCTATTTAAGACAACAATACCAATCCTACATACAGAAAATGCCAAATTCATTCACATAAAAGCCTGAAACAAAAAAAAAAACGAGAGGGACAATTAAAAATGGTGAGGTTCATAAGTGAGAAAATAGGCAGTGCACTATAATTCTGTAGTACAGTATGTTCAAAACAATAACCTTCTTCACTAAAAGCTCAGATAATGCTTTCATACAAAATAGGGGGCAACAAGCAAAGAAGTAAAATCTAACCTTCTAAACTTCTCCCAGGCAACACATCCACTGTGATGATCAATAAATGAATAGACCTTTTATAACTTGAGAACTGTTATAAACGATCTCGAGCAGGCATCTCATTACTTGGACCATGCCACAGAATCTATCTCCGTTTGAGCGTTTCTGTATAATTCTAGCCTCTTAGACAAAGCAACTCGGCGCTCCATGATCGCTGGGTCCTCGTTCAACAGATTCGACAACTCCTTCAGCTACAAGAGAAGCATCAGAATATGGTGAAAGTGTCACAGATGCATCAGTGGATCGCAGAAGTAACTTCTGTATAATTCTGTTTGTATAAAAGCATTATAAACAGCTTTCATAGATGGTTTGTTTATATGTAATTCTATGAATTATAGCTATTTTCTTTGTTAAATGAATAATTTTAATAAATGTAGTATTTAAGAATAGTTTATCAGATTATCATGCAATGAATCATTCAGTCGCTCGTACAAGAGTCGCAACAAATTTTTCCAGAAATTTGCAACTCGTGTAACCTTTATTTACCAAATAATCATTACAAGGCAGCATATCATAGCACAGAAATGCCAATCATAGCGTTATTTCCATGCCTAACCTATCAATAAGGCCATTAGGCCGCACAAGATGCGTCCAAAAATGCAAGCAAAGGAACAAAAAATAAAAAATAATTAAAAAAATGTTAACAGAGAGTTAGGATTTGAAGGGTATAACAAATGCCCTTTATCCCACTACGCAGGGTCGGCTACATGAATCCTCTTTTATCAGTGTGTCCTATTGAGTGTCATATTTTCATGTAATTCTAATAAATTAAGAATATTTCTTTATACAACATGCCCAAGTCTTTTCAGGTGTAACACTGCATTTCTTAACATAAGTCAAATCTAAACCATCTACTCTCCTAATTGAGTCATCAGATGGTCGGCGTATAACATGACCAAACCATCTAAGGGAACACTATAATCTTGTCCACTGGAGCTGCTCCAACCCTTTCTCAGATATATTCATTTCGAATTTTGTCTCTACGTGTAAGGCCACTCATCCACTTGAGCATTCCCATCTCAATAATAATTAATTATATATTTTTCTTTTACGTCATAAAGCATTGCAACACCCGCCACCATTTTATAAAATTTTTCTTTTAGTCAAAGTAGCGGTACTTTTCTATCACACAATACACCTTATGCATTCATCTCCTTCAACCAACCAACTTGAATTCTACTAATAACATCCTCATCTATATCACCATCACTTTGAACAATGGACCCAAGATATCTAAAACATTCACTCCCTTTAACGACTTGATCACACATTGTTACAACCTCGCCACTATCTCTATTACTACTAAAATTATATTCTAGATATTTATGTTTTGATCTACTCAAAGGAAAGTCTTGAGAATCTAAAATTGACATTTAGAATTCAATTCAATTTTTCTTGAACTCTCCATCTAATCTTATCCACACGTAGAATGTCATCAGTGAAAGTCATACCCAAGCTACATTCTCCTGTAAATATCCAATAAGAATATCCATGACTAAAGCAAAAAAATATAGGCTTAAAATCAATCCCTGACGTAAACCCGCTAAAATAAGAAAATATTTGGTTGAACACAAGTAACAACTCTAGTATGCATATCATTTATTACTTGAATGTAAGCAATACCAACACATTTCTTTTCTAGTACTTTCTATCACAATCCGGCCCGAGGCTTAGAATTAACTAAGGCGGGAACGGACTTTCGGACGGTAGGAATTGAAAGTTCAATGTTCATTTTCTATAATTAGCTATTAACAAAATAGAAGTCACTAATTAAATAAATTAAAATGTTATATTTAAATTTACCTCATTACTGATTGTTCGGGTCTTTTAAAAATATTTTATTTTCTATCACTAATAAGTTATTTTAAATTAAAAATGAGCTAAACAAGTAATCGAATACTCATACTCTTAAACTACAATAATACAAGAAAAAAAAATAATATGCATGTCAGTTAAGCTTTTCATAAATCAATATACATATTTAAGATGTAATTTAATTAATCTTACTATATCAATATCATTCCATATATTTACAACAATCACAGCAGTACCGTCTAAAAATTATACCACTTGAGATACTGCAATATCAATATATTTTCCATATAAGTGCACGGGTACGTTAGTATTCCCCCACTAGTATCATCAAAGGGTGACTCCATCAAAGTCAATAATGCACATACAAGCATTCTATCAAAATTATTATTTACTAAAAATATATTTCATTCTCATTTGTGTATCAGATAATATACTTATAAATCATTTAAATAATATTGTGCACACATCATTCATACAATATGAACAAAAATTTACTAAGAATTCAAAATAAAAAATTTGCAGTAATTTCAATATAGCTAATGCTAGTATCAATAAATGCATTTGGCCCGGAATAAATAAAATATCACCATAGTATAAGAACATGAGTACTTACCTCGATGATAGATTCTTGCTCTTAACTCATAATTCTTCTATCAAATTATTACTTATAAAATATAAAATATTCAATGAACACTTAATTATATTTTAATTTAATTATCAATTATTACTCTATTGTACTATTTTAAGATTTCAATACGTAAACTTAATGTTTGATTATCATGTAAAAAATATTAAATATTATTAATTTATACAAAAAAACCTAAACTTTAAAGAAACCCGAAACAAATGAAGTTTAATATTTAAATAATAACTTATAAATATAATATATATATATATAATATAACCTTTTAACTTACTCTTAAAATCATCTCGGTAAAGCCCTAATCCCAGACACGTGACTCGCAATTTTGCATGCTCTTCTCCTTTCTGCACATGATAGAGATGCGACCTCCTCCCCCTTCGTCTCACAAAGCTCTTTTTCTTCCTTCGCACCGAAAGCCAAAAGTTGCTCGCCATCCCCTCTGCCCTCATACCTCACGAAATTTCTGGCTTTAGCTCCTCTCGCTCGTCGTCGTGGCTCGACATCGCAAAGCAACAATACAATCTTCTTCTTCCCCAAAACACAAGGCCTACTATGTCGTCCTCTAATAAGAAATCACACAACACCTCTCCCTTCCTTCCTCTACTCTCTGACCCTACGCACTAAAGCTCTCACCGATTTATAAGGTGAACTTGTCTGTTAGGCTTACCCTCCCCCTGTGCAACAGAACATTTTCCATCTTCCCCATCTACAAAAATTTCATCTTCGAAATTATATACAGACTTCAAGCAAGTCAATGTTAGCTATCCATGAAACTAGGGTAACTCATTAAGACAAAAAGCAATCACTCTAAACATAAAAACTCGATACAAGGCAACTAAACTATACTTCAGATAAAAAAACACGATTACTAAAACAATGAAGTATGCCAAAAAATACGCCAACACATCATACCTCATCACCTTCAACAGCAGTAGGTTCTTCAGACTCACTATGAACAAGGGAATAAACGCGAGGTCGAACAAATTGTCTTGGTTGATCATGGGAAGGAGAAAAGCTCTAGACTCTATTTTTTCTGTCCACCTGCAGACATTTGTGAAAAAGCTGTACTTGATTTTTGATCTTCAGCGCTCTTCTAGCCAAGAGTTGGACAATATTTGCTATATAACTAGGCTGGCGGCACCAATAGCAAGTGTTAGAACCCATCATGCATTCACCTTATGTTGTCTTCCATATTTAGCACGTGACTAAAGCGCCCAGAGGTAATTCCACCGGAAATGTTCTTAGACTTCTTCCCATTTGATGGCCCTGATTGATTCACATGTTCTTTTTCTTCAAATCTCTTCCTCTTGTGCATCTTCTTACGCTTCTGAGTAAGCTTATAATTGATCTCCACTCTTCTAGCTCGTTCAACTAGTACTGAATATTCATTGATCCGTAAAGGTACCAACGGCTGTCTAATTGAATCATTTAATCTTGAAAGGAATTTGTAACACTTTTTTTATAGTAGCGATCAATAGTGGTGAATAACTCGATAGTGCAGTGAATTCTGCTTCGTACAACATGACTGTCTTCTCTCGTTACCTCAACTTGATGAACTTGTTCTGCATATGCGATCGAGTGAATAGGGGTATGAATCACTATCTAAAAAGTTCCATGAACTCATCCTAACTTATTATGTTGCGTATGTCCCCTAAACTGTTCTGATGTTGCCCATGTCGCCACCTTTCGTCTTCTCCAAGCAGCACAAATGTCGTCAACGATACTCTTCTTTCATCCAAACAATTCATGTTATCTAGTATCTTCTTTATCCAGAACAAAGGTAAATGTATATCTTAAAGTATCTTTAAGTACTTCACAACGATTGCATCACTTCCGATAGACTACGATCTGGACTCCTAAATCAGTTGAGTCATCGCTTTCATCATTTGGGTGAGGACATTCGTGTTCACATTTATAGTGGGTTGTATTTCTTCGCTTTCTATCGAATTGTCTTCTTCTATAATTTCAGACGTATCACTATGCTTGAATGGATAATAATTATTACTTTAAGTTAACTAATTTTTATAATTATTAAAATTTTCTTATAATTATCCTATTAACTTTTTCATCTATATTTCATTAATTAATCTTAAACTGTCTCTAATATCACTTTTGTCACGACTAAACTCAGGACTTAAAATTAACCAAGACGGGAACAGACAGTCAGACAGTGAGAATTAAAAATTTGATGTCGATTTTCTATAATTAGAAATTAACAAAATGAAAGAGTCACTAATTAAATGAATTAAAACGATATATTATATTTATCTCGTTCTTGATTGTACACATTTTCTACAAATGTTTTCTCTTCTACCGTTCATCTTTTAATCACTAATCTCAAAAGTTAGTTTAAAATAACAAGAACTAAACAAGTCAGTGAATACTCATATTCATAAATAACAGTAATACGAGAACAAAAATAATATGTATGTCAGTTAAGCTTTCAATAAATCAATATAAATATTTAAGATGCTATCTTATTATATAAAAATCATGTCAATATCATTTTATATTTATACAACCGTCACATTACCACCGTCTAAAAATTGTACAATTTATACGTGCACGAGTGCCTCAGTGTTCCCCACTAGTACCATCAAGAGGTGACTCCAAGATAATCAGTCATGCACATCAAGTAACAACAACAACAACAACAAAGCCTTAATCCCACTAAGTGGGGTCGGCTACATGAATCATTTTTCTCCATTGCGTCCTATTTAGTGTCAAATTTTCGTTTAATTCTAATAAATTAAGATCATTTTTTATGCAATAAGCCTAAGTTTTCCTAGGTACTCGCTCTGCCTTTCTTAACATAAGTTGTATTTAAAACATCTACTCTCCTAATCGGATCATCGTGTGGTCGATGTTTAATGTGACCAAACCATCTAAGGCGACTCTCTCTAATTTTATCCGTCATCGGTGCAACTCCAACCCTATTACGGATATATTCATTTCGCATTTTGTCCCTAGTGTAAAGCCACTCATCCACCTAATCACTCTCATCTCGCAACACTTAACTTAACATTATGCTTCTCTTTTAAAGGCCAACATTCAAGCACCATAGCAGCATCGAAGGTCTCACCACCATCTTATAAAATTTTCCTTTCGACCTAAGCGGTACTTTTCTATCACACAAAAGGCCGGACGCATTCCTCCACTTCAACCAACCAACCTAAATTCTACTATTAACATCCCCATCTATATCACCATTGCTTTGAACAATGGACCCGAGATATCTAAATCGTTCACACCTTTTAATAAATTGATCACCCAAAGTTACACTTTTGTCACTAGACCTACTATTACTAAAATTACATTCCATGTATTCAGTTTTAGTTCTACTCAAACGAAGACCTTTAGACTCCAATGTAGACCTCCATAATTCAAGTTTTTCCTGGACTTTTTCTCTTGTCTTATCCACAAGGAGGATATCATCAGCAAAAAGCATACACCAAGGTACATCCTCTTGTAAATGCCCAGTAAGACCAAAATTATTATTTACTAAAAATATATTTCATTCTCTTTATGTATCAGACAATATATTTATAAAACATTTAAATAATGTTATGCACACATTATTCATATAATATGAACAAAAATTCACTAGAATTCAAAATTATGAGTTTGCAATAATTTCAATATAACTAATGATATTACTAATAAATGCATTTGGTTTAGAAAAAGTAAAATATCATCATAATATAAGAACATGAATGCTCAAATCGATGATAGACGATCTATTTGCCCTTAACTTGTATTTCTTCTATTAAACTATCACATAAAAAATATAAAATATTGAATTATCACTTTCCTTATTTATAATTTAATTTAATTATCAATTATTATTGTATTGTTCTTTTTTAATATTTAAGTACTTAAACTTTAAGTTAGATTGTCATGTAAAAATATTAAATATTATTAATTTATACAAAAATATATTTAAAACTAAAAATCTAATCTTTAAAGAAACCTGAATCAAATGAAGTTTAATATTTAAATAACAACTTATAAATGTAATATATATAACATAACCTTTTAACATACCCTTAAAATCCTCTCAGTCGAGCCCTAATCACAGCCACACGACTCGCAATTCTATCTGCTCCTCCCTTCTGCAAGTGATAGGGGCACGACCTCCTCCGTTGCACGAGGGTCGCTTTCTTCTTTTGCATCGAAAATCATGAACCACTCATCCCCTATACCTACGCACCTCACGGAATTTCTGGCTTTAGCACCCTCCCGATTGATGTTGTGGTTCGACCCAGCAAAGCAACGCTACAATCTTCTTCTTCCCTAAAGAACAAGGCCTACTGTGTTGTTTCCTCAAGTGAAAAATCATGCAACACCTCTCCTTCCTCTACTCTCTGACTGTACACACTGAAGCTCTCGCCTCTCGCGTAGATTTATAAGGCAAACCTGTCAATTAGGATTCCAACCCCCTCGCTTCCTCTCCCTTCTGTTCATTTACCCGACCGCTCCCTTCTTTTTCCTCGATTCTTTGTTTCACCTCCCACCGTGTAATAGAATCGTTACACTTTTCAAAGTACTTCTCTTAAAACTTTATTATAAGCTTTTTTCTAAATCAACAAAAATTATATGTAGATCATCTTTACTCTCTGTACATCTCCATCAAATCTCTCAATAAATGTAAAAGCTTCAATAGTAGACTGAAATCTAAACTAATTTTGAAAAATTATTGTACCACGCCGTAACCTGTGTTCAATTACTCTCGATAACTTTAATGTTAGGACAAATTAACTTAATTTCTTTAAAATTTGCATGCCCCTTTGCATTCCTTTTATTCTTAAAAATTGGAACCAATAGACTCTTCTCTTCACTCATCCAAGCATCCTTTTATTTTTGAAAATATTATTAAAAACTTTTGTAAGCCAAAAAATTCTCATATCTACAAAAAAGTTCCACTTCTATTGGAACACCACATCTTACTCTTTTTCGCAATTCATTTTCATTAAATAGTCCTCAATTTTTCTAATATGATGGTAGAAATTAAAATTTTTGTTATTATTTATGATATTAAGATTACAAAAATCAATTGTAATATCACAATCTTCATTGAAAAGTTATCAAAATATCTCACCTACCTACGTTGAATATCCTTATCTAAGCAAATTTTTTTTTATTTTCATCCTTAATGCACCTAAATTATATCTTTACTTTTCTTATCTCTTTTCTTAGTTAATTTATACATACATGTTTGGCATTATTTAATATCTAATCTATTATAAAGATCATTAAAAATAGAATTCTTAACATCACACATTATTCTCTTAGATTCTCCCTATAGTACCTTATATTTTTCCCAATTCTACAAGCTTTTATATTTAAACTAATTTTTATAACAAAATTTCTTATTTTTGTATTTTTTATTATATATTATTATTTCACAAACAACTATTTCTATTCATAAGAGTTTTTCATTTTAATTCTTCAAGCACATCTTTTGCAACTTATTAAACAATACTCATTATTTTATCCCACATTTTATTTACTTCTTTAAGAACATCACAAATCTTATGATCTTGAAATTTACCTAAAAAATTTTTACTTGTCTTTTAAGGTGTCCTCATCTAATTCTATTAAAGTATTTACTTATATTATTCATCTTACAACCCTCTGTCTTAAAATCTAAAATCAATAATCGATGTTACATACTTCAATTTTTATTTGGAATGACCTTATAATCTTTAAAATCTCGAATGATATATTTTTCACGTAAAAATAATCAAATTGTGTTTTATTAGATCTATTCTTTTAAATGATAATATGCTCATATCTTTTTTTAAAAATAAAATATAAACAATAATAAGATCGTAAGTTAAAACAAAATCTAATATGACAGTACAATCTTCATTAGTCACTACAAAACTATAATTGCCAAAAATATTTCTAAAATATTCTACCCCTTTACCAATATGCCCATTTAAATCTCCTCAAATAAAAGTTCTTTCCTCAAGAGAGATCCTTTATATCAATTCTTCAAGGTCATTGAACTTATATCCAAACCTACTTGAGGAGCATAAACACTTATAACATTACGAATGTTAGTTTTTATCACAAATTATATTAATTTTTATAACATTAGTTTCAAACTCTTATTTATAGTTATACCTACACCATTTCTAGTACGACTACTCTTACCTGAATATCAAATTTAAAACCTGAGCTATCAATGTTATTATTCTTTTCACCAACCCTTAACTTCATGAATGCATAAGATCTTATCTTCCTATGAAACATAATGTCTACTAATTTTATTAATATCTTGTGAGAGTACATATATTCGAAGTTTATATCCTAATATTAAGATCATGAACTAACTAAAGGACAATAAACAATAAAAATGAGCAAAAATGACTACACTTGTTTTTCTTTCTAGTTTCCCCCATCACAACCAATTTTTGTCTAAGTGGTTATCCATTGAAACATGTACAAAAATGCAAGTAATTAAAGATAGAAGCATAACGTCAGAAAGCAATCAAAGTTTGTAAAAACTTTTCCCCGTATTTAATTAAGCATACCTCATATCAACAATAAACTTACTTTTGTAGAGAATTGAAGAAAAATAAATTAACAACTCTGTCGCATTAAAGAAGATATAAAAAGGGGTACTGAAAGTGTAAACTATTTAAGCTTCAACAATCTCAAAATTCTACCAAAAAAATAAAACAGTTCATCAAATTGGAACTGTGAGAAAAGTGTGTTCTCACCTCTTTCTTTCCAATTTCAGTAAAGAAATGATCAAGCAGTGAGCGCTTTGCCTCCCGCACTTGACAGTAAACAATAGATTTTGGAATGGAATTACGCAAACTTGAGCAGACCATGTTTACATACGCCAGAACATTAGTTCCTGTAAAATGGAGGTATTAGGAATCCAGATAGTAAAGAACATGCTTCAGATTGGCCCCATCCATTCATCATGTCGGGGTCAATTATCAAAATAAAAAAGTTTTAAGTGGTGTTGGCTCCAGGCAGGATTTAGCATTAGTAGGATTTAGTAAATCCGAATTTATTAAATCCACCTCTATGTTGGATTTATTATATCAAGATTTAATATGAATCAAAGTTTTAATAAGATATCAAATTTTGAATCTTATATCCTAAATTTCACAAATCCATGAAACTTGTGCTTTTTCCCTTGATCTTTAAGGTTATAAATTTCATATACCTAACAAGCAGATCAAAATATATTAGCAAGAATGTGTATATTTAAATAAACTGGCATTCAAGAACGCATAGCCAAATCAGCTAAATACCAATACGTCTGAGGTATGAATCATTGTATCTGTCAAAAATAGAGTGAGTTGGATTTCCGCCTTTCTCTACATCCTGAGGAAGCTTCCGGAAGAAGTCAACAGTCAAATAACTGCATTCCATGTCTACAAGCTTGAGAGTTGCTTTCCTGCTTTCCTCCCTCATTCTTTCTAAAGACTCAATAGCTGCATTTCCAACCTCCACACGAAGGCCAGGATATTGCCTGAGCTCCTGTTAAGAATATAAGTGAATTTCAGATCAATAAAGTTAACAACCAGGCTCAAGCATGGTCCTCAAAAACGTCAGCCACCAAAATAATGACCCAATAAAGATACAACATGAAATGTTTGTGAACAGAATATAACTAAAATGTGAACTAGGATCTCTTTTAAAAAAGGAGAAAAAAATCAGGGCAACAAGATCGATTTTCATTCATTTTGGTTTAAAAATGTCCATGATCACTATAAACAAGATAGAAGTCCCTTATATTCAACCTAGCATAATATGATTCTGAAATTTTTTTTTTTTTAATTTACGTCTATTTCTACCCCCTACCCTGTCTAATTTAATTCTAAGGATGAGTAGAAAATAAAGGAAGACAAGTAAACAAGGCATCATACAAAATGATAATATAATGCTAGGTCAAAATAATAATTCTGAAAGAAAATAAAGGAAAGCACCCAAAAAAAATGAATGACCAGACTCATCCCCTGCTTACCAAGCAATAAACAAATAATAAATAAACAAAGAGAAATAAAAGAAAAAAAAGGAATAAAGAAAACTAAAATATCAGACAAAATTAGATTCAATTTTCATCTTCTTCGGACAAATGATTGTGATGTCCATGGTATTTCTTTCACATAGCTGTCTTGAGGTACTTTTAGGTAATAAATTGTGCCTTAAGATAATATTATGCTTATTATTGAAAATTAAGTATATACAGCACTCAAATTAGAGGAAATATAGTCAAAGCAACCTTGCATGCATTGACTAGCTGAATAAAAAATCCAAGTCTTTAAGACACTCCATCTTTGTCAGTTTAAACATTCACAGACTTTTTCAAATGAATTTGCAAGCACTGCACCGTGGACTAGACTATCACCTCATCTTCATCATTTTGCTATTAAATAACTTTCAGAAGAATAATAATTCTCAGAATTCAAATAAGAAATTCAATATTTAGCTCCAATGATTAGAGCCTAACAAACAAAATTTTCAATAACAGAACAAAGCCTGATGGCTAAGCAAAAATAGAGCCTTACCACAGTCTCTCTGATAGCTTTACTAACCAGCTCTTTAAGGATGGCATGAACCTAAAAGAATGGGAATAAACAGATTAGACCAACAGCCAAACAAGTTCGGGGAATTAAAAGATTTACATGAATTACATAGCTACATTAATGAGCTTGTACAAGAAAATATGTACTTACATATTGCATGTATATGTATTATGCATGCATAATAATAAATACATAAACATCCATATTTATGCATACCTAGCAGAAATGCCTTAATAAAGGATGCAAAAATGCAAACAAAATTATGTGGATCAAAATTATAGAAAGTATAAAACTATGAGATTAGATCCTATAAAATCAATCAAGTAGAGAATGAATACCGCATCAACAGATGCCTCAGCTGGGCCTCTGATGCTAACTAATGATGACTCAATGAGTCGACGATACCCCTGCTCAGGAGCAATCAAGTGGGGCTGATACCCATCTGCTTCGGTGATTAGCTTTTTCACATTCTCCATTGATAGCTGCTTGTCAAACTGCAACCTTTTTAAAGCTGCGGGAAGTTGATTATCAAAGACATTATATATCTTGTCACCACCAGGCCGCCTACGAAGCAAAATAATAAGAAAAAGGATATTTAAAAAAGCATATCTCAAGTATAACAATAAAAATAAAATAAATAAATTATATCTGGTCAAATTTTAGTTTTAATAAATAAAGAAAAGAACAGGAGCGCTTATATATTTTTTCCTACATACAAACAAAATAGTGCCAACATTCAGTTAATTTTTTCTCAACTGATATATATCTCTAATAAGAGTTCTAAAAAATTGTCCATCTCTCTTTCAGGCATTTCAATTTCTCATTATAACTCAGAATGTGAATTTACCGCAGTTATCCAAAGAGATGTGGAAAAGCATTCCGCTTTTTATTGCTTGCAAGAAATAGATTTGCAACACTTATTAATGAATGTCTGTACAAAAGTGTTAACATTATTTTCTTATTAAAACATTACATCTGCAGGTTAAACGTGAATATTACCGAGTAATTTCTCACAAATAATAACTGACCGAGGGAACCTTCTCAAGCTATCTAAACAGAGTGGTACATAATCCTTACTTTGTTGCAACATGGACTCTATAAATAGTCATACTTCCCTCTTAAAAAGGGGCCTGGACCCTGAGTCGGAGGAAGATCGAACCTTGGAGAAGGAGCTGAAGCCCAGCATCCTTTCTGCACCAAATATTAAGCAAACTTCTCTCGCTCTTGCAGCCGCCGACCACCGTTGACTATCACTCGCTAACCACTGTCGATCACTATCGATCTTCATCTACTCCAGTGAAATCCCTCGAAGAGTCACGTCTTGTGGAATCCCAGCATGCATTGCAGACAGTGAAGCACCAGTGCGTCAGCTAATACGTCGTGCAGCGACGCACCTCAAAGACAATGTATTGGTTCCAGTAACTGTTCCCAACTGCAACCACTAACAACCATTGTACAACGAACATTGCAACTTAAAGAAATATGTAGTCCTTTCTCGTCCGTGGGACAGGGATCTGTGTGTGTAATTACAAATTCATAGTGGATTGTTCTGACTAGGCCATGCCTCGTATTTTTTTTCCATTTCCGGATTTTTCACATAAAAGCTTATGATATCTCTACTTGTTTTCTTTTGTCTGAGTATGGGTTGAATTCTCGTACAAAGCTAAGACAATAATTCATTACTCCATCGTGAATTCTCTAACACGCGTCAATACTAATTCTATACGTAAACTTCATGAAACTTATAGGCAATCATCAATACTAAGCAATTCTCAATACTTGAGTTTTTTTATATATTAGGCATTATGCTTAATACTATTTTTAAGCTTGCATTGGAGATCGGGTTCAAACATAATAATATTATTTATGATTTCAAAAATTATTAGAAGTGTACAACTTAAGATGTCTCGATTTGATGTGCATAAAAAAGCCTCGAGGCTCAGGCCGAGATGTCGACATGAGGCATAAGCTCCTTTTTTTTTTTTTTTTTTTTTTTTTTGCTCGGACAAATGCCCCTGAAGGCTTTATTTTATAAGAAGATGGTTGAGACAAAGCATCAATAAGTTCATATAAAAAATGATTACATTATATTATATATTTTATGTCGGCATAATATATCTCTTCGGTCCACAACAATGCATTCAACGTGTTAGTTCTTTAAACTCATATCTTTGGGTTGTGAAGTTCGCCGCCTAAGAAGAGTTCACCTTCATCTTTGTCTTTATACCAGCGTGAGGAGCAAGAGCAGGAGAAGAAGAAGATCGACAATTGAGGATCATCTTCAAGCCGAGCACTAGTGACGATGCTTAGTGCAAGAAACGAAAGGAACTAGGAGTCTAACTTTTACGTATTTATTTATTTTAGATTTTAAACTATTAATAATTATGTTACTCTTTGTTTTAGATTTAGTCTTACTAATTATGTTGTTTTCCTTTAGATTATAGATTACAATGTTAATCTTTTTTTAATTTATTTAACCATTTTTATCAGTAGAAGTTATCCCACATTGACTGCAAAATATTATCTAATTCAACAATAAAATTAGAAAGAAAACAATCTAATGCTAAAGTAAACAATAACAAAAATTAATTTGTTATTTGACTTCATTCTAAAATGGAATAATTTCAAATAGTTCTCACGATTCATCGTCTATTCTTTACTTTCAACCCCAGCATAAAATTTTATATCTTTTGTGATGATAAATTAAGTGAATATGTTGATGTTGTCATATTTATTAAAATTTCTTCAGTCTACAAATTTTTTTTTTCTATTTTGAGACATGCCTCGATCCATCTTGATGCTTACATCTCTCATTTTACAAATTTTTATTTTTTCTATTTTGAGACATGCCTCGATCCATCTTGATGCTTACATCTCACCTCACTAAGATAAAACACCTCAATTTTCTATTTTGCATTGTTAAACCATAATATTATTGAACATGATTGTTGTCAGCTAATCAATAATAGCAACCAAAAAATCCATGGCAGCAAAGAAGAGACTGGCACAAAAACAGAACAGTCGGTCCCTTTGAGGGCAATAAGATGGTCCCAAAATAAGCCTAGTTGATCATTTTTCATTTGTGCCTTGGTTCATGTAACTAGTTATCCTCCCCTTAATTCTTGCAAACAGATAATATTCTAAATTACCTTGAACTGCTCCGATTTGATAAAACTTGTCAAAAGCAGTATTTATGGAGAGTGAAAAGCAAATTGCGGCCAACTTAAGGGACTCCAAAAATAATGAAAGAATACAAGAAAATCATCTAAGGCCTTATCTACAAGTCCCTACCACTCTAGGCCAACCATTAGTTGCTTGAGTTTAATCATGAGCCTGATGATTGCGCAACTGAAAACAAACTCAAGCCAAGCTTTGAGCAGTTTTTGCCAAATTCCATATTGTGCTCGAGTAGTCTCCAACCATTATTATTGCTCACCAAACTTTATAGATCAAGAAACCAGATAAGCCTCAGCTTCATACACTATTGCCCATGCAATCACAGACATTGTTCGTTTTATCCTCAAAGGAAATTTACATGAGACACCAAGCTACAATAATAGACCTCAGAATATCTTGGATGACATCTGTCATCAATGTTTGATCCTTAAAGAAAGAGAAAATAAATAATACCATTTGCATATAGGCTTCCAGTCCGGAACTTGAAACAAAAATGTAGATTCAGATAGACACTTAAGCTAAGCTCATAATACAATATTGAAATGTTTAATTGTGGAGAGAGAAAATATTAGCTAATTAGTAAGACGTCAAAAGCCTCAGAAGTAACACCAAAATTGGGTTACACTCTCAATTAAACTCGGTGGTTGTTTAAAGGAACACACTAAGTTCAGTAGTTACTGTATGGAACGTGATGTAATTGAATAAGAACATAGCACAAGTATGTTAACGTTTACAAACTATACTACTGTTTCACTAGATGTATTGTGCTTCTAACCAAAACAATAACTAAACAAGCATATCTGGCTACTTCGAGCTAAGAACCGGAACAAAACAAATCGAAACTTCAATTTGGATTTAGTAAGCTCTTAGAAAAATTCAAATCTGAACAGGCGCTAGCTCTCTTACTTCAGAATAAAATAGATTCTTCTAAGATTTCAACATGAGCTGAAAAAAACATGACATAAACCAATTTGTAATCCTGGAAGACAGGACTGTTCGCATTGATTTCTTTATAGATAGATGGTTCATCTAATATTTATTTCACTGATTCATACAATTTGATAATCCATTGGCACCTAACAGAAACAATAAAACCACATTCAACGGTAAATTAGCATATGTATTTGTGCATTGTCATTTAATAAAACTCGGGTGCAGAATGAGTCAGAACTACAATCAATACGAAATTACAGATTTCAGATTCAGTTCGAACTATGTTCAATCAAAATGAAATGATGGATTTTGAGTCTATTTTTGAAATGATGATACCAGAACTAGTAGGAAAACAATGAAAACACAAAAGCAAACTTTTATTAATATTAAAATAGAGTTACAACATGACCGAACATTAACAACAACACAAAATGACACAAGAAAACACTCCTAAATGTATCACAATGGGTGGTGGAGGTCAGCTAGAGGGATAGAGATGATCCAGAGGGATGACGACAACCATAGGAGGCGGCTGGTAGCGAAGGGAAGGTGCGGATGTAGGGACAGCAAGTGGGAAGAGTTGTAGGTGGTCGGTAGCAATAGTGTGGTGGTTGGGAGAATCTTGAAAGGAGTTAGGGAGGCGGGACAGTAGTAATAACCTGCAAGAGGGGGGAATGGTTGGGTGACGGGGTGGAGAGAGTTCGAAAGCTGAGGAATGGGGAGGAGAATGTTTGGGGAAGGTAAAAAAGGAGGATACAATCACCACCTCGAAAAGGATACAACTACAGCACTACCACCTCCTCGGATACAGCCAAGAAAGAGGAAAGAGGCTCCATACAAGAGATCAAGAGACAAATCCACTAGGACTGATTCTCCACTCACATGGGACGACAATTTATAGGCTCCCTCAAGACAGAGGAAATTTCTATACAAAGGAATGGGGTAGAAAAGACGAGAAATCCAAAAAACTCTTCCCTGAAAAAAAAATGGTGCGAAACAGTCCCCTCCGGATCGTGTAAGTTCGCGATCCTTCTCCATTGCTCTCGGGTGGATCCTCCCGCTATCGCAATTTTGCGCGGGTTCCGACTCCCATGAAGCTTCCAGGAGCTTCTTCCCCACCAGCTCGAAGCCCCTGCAATCAGGCACTGCCCTCGCACCTGTGTTAATCTCATGGGGTAGGGGGGGGAGCTTGGACTTCATTAGTTGAAGCTTCTGTTTCATTATCAGCCACCACTGGATCTCACTAGTGACTGCATTGTTTCCTGAAGTATCTGAGGGTATTCCCTAACTTGCGAGTAAATGTTTGTATCAATCTGTCCTTCTGAGGCTATGCACCACACCTATACTGGTGAATCTTCCAAAAGTAACTATTAATCAGTTTAATCGAGCATGTAGTGAGAGTTATTAGACCCTTCCCACACGGCGGTGGTGCTATCGGTATGTCCTTAATCGGGGACGGGTGTCTCGGTCGACTCTGATGTCAACACTAAAACTAGTCCCTCTGACGTCGTTATGTTGATAAGGGAGATCTTGTGACCTCGGACTTCGTCGACGGAAGGAGGGTGACGTGCTTCCCATCTTTGGTGAAAGTATATTGTGCTTCTATATCTGTCGTGTTGAGTCCTTCGGTCAAACTGCAACGATCGTCCCAACAAAATGTAGCAAACATTCATAGGGGCCACGTCACACCACATTTGGTAATGTAGCTGGCCTCCAATAAAAAATTCTACCAAGTATCTTAAGTCGATGCTGACCTGATTCTCCTTCTCCAACCACGTCAGTGAACATGGTTGGGAATGTCTCTGAGTAGTGAGTCATAATTTCTCTAACATCTATGTCGACGTCACGTTATTGTTGCTTCCACTGTTGATGATGAGACTGTATACCTTTCCGTTCACTGTGCAGCGAGTGTAGAATATATTGTGGCGAAGCCACTGCAAATCCCCTCATGTCTGGACATCCCCTAGCAACCAGTATGGCTCAACTGTAACACATTGTTGATGACGGATTTCAGACCCCTGAGATATTTGGCTATTGTATGTTTCTATGGATTCGTCAGCTCACATTTCATCTTCAAGTGGTCGAATTGGATTGTGAACTCCTCAACTGAAAGATCCCTCCGTTGCAAGTTGTGGAGTTCTAGAAACATATAGCGAGGTGGCAGGTACTTTTTCTGCATTACCTTCATCTTCTTCCACCTAGTGATCTTTTCACTATCTTCCTTCTTCCTCTGCCTCTACACATTTTCCCACCATAAGGATGCAATCTTCTCAACTTAAGAGCAGCTAGCTTGACCCATTTGGCTTTTGGTTCATCTTTATATTCAAAAATTATTTCAACTGATACTAGCCGGTCGATAAAATCATCGGGATTCATACCTCCTTCAAACTCTAGGAGGTCCATCTTGATGCCAAAGTCCCGTTGACCTTCAAAAGGAGCCTCTTCCCTCGGCCTCCTTTGATATTGGATACCAAAAAAACGTGATCCATATTCCTCGTCACTGATTTTTTCTATGGAATGGATTCATCTCATTGTCCCTGTCTTCACTTTGACTGTCAATCACAAACGAAGGAGACCTCTTCTTAGTTTCCGTTATCCAGCTCTGCTACTCTCCATTGACGACGATGGATTTCTCGCTGAATCTCTTCTCGAGTAGAGCCTGGTGTACCTCTTCACGGTGTCATAGCTAGGGTTGAAAATCGGAAGGAAAAAATTCGGTGGAGGTGGCTTGGGTAAGGGCGGATGCTAGGAAACACTAGGATGAGACTAGGGTTTAACCTAACTCTGACACTAAATGATTCCAAAACTAATAGAAAAAACAGTGGAAACACAAAAGCAAACTTGCATTAATATTAAAATAGAGTTACAACATGACTCAGAACGGAAATAACAACACAAGATAAAAAAAAAACTACACAAGCAAACACTCCTAAAGGCACCATAATGCGAGGTGGAGGCTGGCTAGAGGGACAGGGATGATTGGGAGGGATGATGACAGCCACGGGAGGCGAGTTGTAACAAAAGGAAGGTGCGGAACTGTATGGAAAGCGAGTTGGAAGGGTTATAGGTGGTCGACAACGGTGTGTGGGTTGGGAGAAGCTTGAAAGGAGTTAGGGAGGCGGGACAGCAGTAATAACCTACAGGAAAGGGGAATGGTTGGATGTCGGGGTGAAGGAGGGAAAGTTCGACGACTGAAGAGTGGGGAGGAGAAGGTTTGGGGAAGGAAAGAAAGAATGATACAATCATCTCCTCGGAGACGATACAGTCGGAGCCCCACCACCTACTCAGAGACAACAGACAAAGGGGAAAGAGATTCCACACTGGAGATTAGAAGACAACTCCACTAGAACTGACTCTCCACACACATGAGACAACAATTTATAAACTCCCTCAAGATGTAAAAGCTTCTACACAAAGGAAAGGGGTGGAAAAGACAAGGAGTCCAGAAAACTCTTCCCAGAAAGAACCGGAGTGAAACAATCCCCTCTAGATCGCATGAGTTCGCGATCCTTCTTCCCTGCCCTCGCGCAGGTTCTCCCGCTATCGCAATTTCGCGCGGGTTCCCATTCCCGCAAAGCTTCACGAGATTTCTGCCCCGCAGGTTCTCAGCGCCGGCAATCGGCCGCTGCCCTAGCGCCTGCGTCAAATGACCTCGTAAATTTTATCAATCTCAGAAACAATTTGCTAGATTTAAATTTATCATATTATATATAGAGTTGGACGAAGTAGGTAAAGCCCATTTTCTTTCTACATCTTTCACCCTCGAAAATCTTTAATAACTAGAATTTAAATTATCTAAATAGCATTGAAAATATGAAACTAAAAGATGTCTTCTAGCTACTTTAAAGTCTAGCCATTTTAACTAAGGGTAAATATGCGAAAGATAAACGAGCACTACTCTTCTGAAAAGATAACAGTCTAACCTTATATATGAATAAAAAAACTATATATATAGACACACACACAATCATAATGCATTATAATCAAGTGTGTCATTCTAAAGTCAAAGCAAATCAATTTTTATTTTGAGTCGGTCAACTTTCAGCTAGTAATGCCTAGTATTGATTGATATTAAAGCTTCGGGAAAAATTATCAACCAAAATAGAAGCTTTACAAGTTAACAATCATTTAAACCGAAAAAAAAAAGTAACAAACAATCAAGAACAGTGCAACAGCTTAATCATGATCAAAATAACTGAAGGTGCTGACCAGCAAAATCATGGCATAACGTTAACATTTTTTAGATCAACTAGAGTATAATTATGGAAACATACACTCCATCAAGATGTTCCTTGTATATTTGATCGAAGCCACGGCAAATCTCCATAATCATGTACAATTTGCCCTGAAGATTTGAGAAAGATTGAAGCTTTGATTATAACAAAATTAAATTAATATACAAAGAAAAAAAAATTGAGAAATATCATTATAAACTTGTTATCAAATTGAAAGAATCAGCAAAACTGTCAGAGCTGAGAATTAAAAAATAAATTACTCGGTAAACAGAATGGAAAAAAAAAAAGATCAAGACAAAAACTTACTCCAGCATCAGTAGCAACTGGTTTCCCAAGCCGACTAAGTTCAGCTTCGAGTTCAGCAATAGTTTTGCTAACGAGAGACTGTATGCCAGGGATGCGAGACTTGATAACCGACTCCAAATGCTGCAAAATTTTGTAGTGATGTGTCACTAAAACTCTATCCAGTAGATTGACTGGTTCAACCCAGCACATATATTTCTAGCATATCATTGAAAAAGTTGAGCACAGTTGGAGCATACTTTAGAAAGCATCTTTCCTAAATACTCGGAGCCCATTCTATGAGCAAGATGCTTGTAATCTGGGGAGCTAGCAAAATATTCTCGCTCTCTACGCCGAGCTGCAATCATGTCAACGTTCTTGTTGATATCAGCTTGGGAACGATTGACCACCCCAAACCATGGAAATTGTAGGCGATATGATTTTCCTTCCAAAATCTAAGAAACACAATGAATTTCAGATTAAAAGAAGTTTATCCCAAAATCAGAAATAAAATGAAAATAGAAAAAAAAATTACTTTGAACATTTAAGGTAAATATTCCAGAAAGCTAGACACGCTATAAACAGAAACATCGCTTATCGCACGAGATTAGAGGAAGTAGTTGCAGCAATTTAACAAATGTAGGATGGTACGTTTCAATTTCATGCATTTGTGCACTGTAGTCAACATTATGTATTATAGGCCATCAATATTGGCATTAAGCAAGATAGAAATATACAACATAACATTATCCGCACTTCTAATTCAAAGGAGGGCAATTTGAGGTTAGTGGTCTATTTTAGCCAATTTCAAGAACATGTCAATTTTCTTCAGTTTTCTTGCAATAAATCTGACTAAAACACCGTGGTAGGTCAGATTTTAGGAGTATATGGACTGAGATAGATTGAGTTTGATATTGTATGTCTTTTAGTTAGGGCATAAATAGATCATTAAGTAAATTGAGCCCAAAATTACAAAAGAAAGGAAAAGAAAAATAAAACCACATACTAATCCGGTAGTTTTTATATCTTTATAAAATTCTCAAAGGACAAAAATATGATAGGATACTTCAAAAAAAAAATGGTGATTGCACTATCACTAACGTTTAAAATAAATGATGGCGAATGTAAAATAGAGTTTCTCAATGGTACCACCATTTAAATGTATAATATTTTGTAGTGCATTATAAATGTTTAGAAAGATGGCAAAAAGTGCATATCCTAGTGATTTTTTTCCAATAATGATACTAAGTACCAAAGTACAACTAACTTATAATCTGTAAAATGAAGTATAAGATAAATGATTTATAGTTGTATAGAATCACATTCAACACTCATGTAATTTATAACTTCGATGACATTTCAGTTGGTTAAACTGAATGACAAATAAAAATCACAGTTGAGATTACATTTTTAATGTTCATTTGACTACTTCTGCATAGAGGTTTTAAATTAAGGTGTACACAAACTTTAAAATATGAATCGACAGTGGCGAATAATCGATAGACAAAGAATGGTAATTGATTAAACGTGGACTTGTTGGCCATGAGCCAGGAAAATGTGAACAAGACTGCCACCAGAAAAAAACCTGTGAGAAATTAGAAGCTGAGCCAATTATCAGTACATTAATGGGTGTTTTCACATGTGCACAAAGTCTTACAATATATATATATATATATATATATACATATATATATATATATATATATATATATATATATATATATATATATATATCTTTCAAGCATCACAAAAGAAAACAACAAAGCAATAAAGTGTTAGAAAATAACAAAGAAATACAAACTTGAGGCAAATCATACATTTCATAGCTGAAAAGTAAATAGAGTTATGAAACAATGAGCAATCACTATCGTTAGCTTTGTTGGCGCACCACCCAAATCTTCCTTGTTTCATACGGTTCAATAATCAAAAGAAGGGTTGCAGCACTAAATACATTAATGAAAAATTATGAACAATTTTCTTACATCAACAGCATCTGTGCCTTTGTCCATGAGATCAATCTTAGTTAGCACTCCAAAAGTCCTTTCCCCTGGATTTCAAAAGAGAAAAGCATATAAGAAGGATGGTGTGAGCATCATCACAATATGCTGAACTTATCTCGCACTTTTTAGCTGTTATAATTTACTGAATAATAAATAAATATTAGTAAATTTATTGTATATAGTAAAAAGTCACTCTTTAATAATGAGTGAACAATTCATTAAAAATTATACTTTACCAGCCAATTAAATTGCACATTCCCATCAGCCTTCTCCTTTTTTGAGCATTTCAAATGAACGGTCCAAACATATTTCCATTTGACATGGAATAATTAATCAAAATTCGTGACTAAGCTCTCTATGCTTTTTATACTTTTTTTGGAGTGAAATTTTAAGTTACTCATCAATCACTTAGAATAGCTATTACTTCTATACTGATTATGTTTATAAAAATGATACTTTAGCATGTGTTTTTAACTACATAGAAAAAAAATTAAAACTAACCTTTAGGGTCGACTTCACGGGCAATTTTGATCGCATCAGAAGTTGCAAGATCTTGATTTGCAGGTGATATTGCCAGAATAATGCAGTTAGGCTGCAGATGGAAGGAAAATCATTGGTAAGAATTTCATTTTCTTTTCATCACATACTCAACTCATATAGTCAACCAATCAAAGCACTATGAAAATCAATTCATTATCCTGATAAGATACAGCTAAGATAAATAGAAAACAAACAAAAATTGGTGGTTATTAAAAAAGTAGCACGGTATCATGCAATATCATAAAGCAGATCGCATATGCTAATTTTATAGAAGGCGCCTATTTTCTAGGAATAAAAATCAAAGATGTAGGCAGATAGAACAGCTACAAACCGAGAAATTCATGTTAAGGTTGCAAGAAACCTAAGAAAAATTTTAAACCACCAAGGTAGCTAGGTTTCTAGCATAGCAATCCCAGCATATGCTGTTGATTTAATAAATCACAAAACAAAGGCAATCGTGCTATGGCTTTCCTAAGATGTTTTCTCTGACAGGACAAACTCAATGCAGGTTCAACTGTCGTTGCCTTCATACAAAACATTTCAAGAAATTACTTCCTCGAGCTCATTGACCATGTCAATGTAAGGGTTAACAAGCACTGCTTAGTCAACATGGCTGTTACTGACGTGGGAGCGCCTCCCACACTGACGTGGGCATCCAGCAGCAACAAGGGGTTTCCCGTGACCCCGTGACCGTGCGCGTGGTCGGCTCACGTGAATGATACAGAGCCGAACCGAGCGGCCCTGTTTTAGATTCCTTTCAAAATTAGCAAGTTTCCTTCTTTTATTTCATTCATTTCTAGTCATATATATATATACATATATATATATATATATATATATATATATATATATATATATATATATATATATATTGTGTTAGGGTTTAGAAGGCAGTTTGATTGCTTTTCTTTTAGGAAAGCAATCGGCGTCCCGATTTTCCTTCTAGAATTGTTTCCAATGCTGGTGCTGCTCCAGTTTTATCCCGTAGATATGGTGATTATCCCCGACTCTCTCCATCCTCTGCAACCATACCTCCGCTGCCGTCGTTTGCAGCCATCCCTCCCCCCAAAGGCAGCAACCTTATGTCTCCCTGCAACCTAACTGTTCTTTCTGCTCAGCACAGCCTCCTCTGCCCTTCCACAACCTCCCTGAATCACAGCAAATCGCCATTCCTTGTTGTCTCCGCCCGGAAAACAGCAGTTTTCCTACTATCCAGAAGTCTGGCTTCGCTGCTGCAGCCCCGCCGGCCGTTAAGACCACCCTCTGCCACTGTCAACCTGATGCCCAGCTCTCCTCATGGATGTTTCTATCAATCCACAGCCCTTCTAGCAATCCTTACCGCCCTCTGCCGCTGCTGACCTGTTATCCAGCCCTCTCCCATGTTGTTTTCGGCCACCACAGCTTTTCCAGGCAGACATACTGCCTGCCGCTCCTCATCAACCCCATTCTAGCCACCTCCCACAACATTCAACCACCAAGCCGACCTCCACCGCCCATAGATCAAACCCTAGTGTGAGTCTGTGTTGCGTTATTATTTCTCATTTCTTTGAATATTGCACCCTGCATTACTATATAAAGATAAAAGACTAAAAAAATCAAAAAGAGCAAAAAAGCTACTCAAAACGGGGTGATCTGAGTAGCATCAGCCCCCACCATCCCCAAAAAAGCAGAGTCGCAACTATCAGCATTCCAAACAAAAGGCCTATGCAAAGCAAGCCGAGCACAAAAATGTGCTGCTTTGTTCGATTTTTGATGTGTAAAGAAAAAGAACACCTTTTTGAAGTCAAAAACAAAAGACAAGTAAGGAGCATTACCACACTAAAGATACAATCCTCTAGTAGTCATGCTCTCCTGGAAATGATCAATCACAGTCGTGTTGTCCTCATCAATAATCATACCCTTGGTTTCCAGCATCCAGGGCTCAAGCAAACTATGGAGGAAGAGCACAACCTTCAAATTCAACAAGAGAACTGTTCCAATGGGCTTATGGAGTGGCCGCCCGTACATAACACTTTACCCATCTCATCACGAATGACAACACTGACATCGGCCTGGTCGATGGGAAGAATAATATATCCGTTGCATCATTGACACCTGCTGTAGCTGGACGGGCCCGCAGGTTAATTCTTATAAGTCCTCCATTGTTTTTAGTAAAAGTGCGGCTCCGTGGAGAAAGAATAATATATCCAGATTTCTCGAGTTTAAGAGGGTTACCGAATTGGAATATTTGGGGATTAAGCATGCTATGCGGAAATTATTTGCATCTGATTGACAAAGGCCAGAAATAAACTCAATGCTTGGGTAAACCGGCACTTGTCAATGGCGGGCAGTATTGCGCTTATCAAACACTCGCTGCTAACTTCAACTGCTTTTTTGCTAACTCACTCTGATTTACCTAATGCTATTACTCCGCAGATTGAAAAACTCTGCAGGTCTTTCCTATGGGACAACGGCAGTACACAGAGAGGGCCTCCATTATGTTCCCTGGAGCGAACTGTGTTTACCGAAACAGGAAGGTGGAATGGGCTTTCAGATTGCAGCAAATTCGAAAGGCCTACTCAGGGCTCGCTCGGCATGGGGTTTCTTACATAAATATATTTATTTTCCATATAATCTGCTGGTGCAAATATATGGATCTCTTCCATGGAGCCGCATTGGTAATCGCACTGACTCGGTAGCCTGGAGAGGCTTTGAGGAACATTATTCGTTGAGATGTTGGCTCTGGATATAATATTCATATAATGGAAGATATCTGGATCTTCAAATTACCATTATCGAGATGGCCTTCATACGTAAATCCAGAAAAGCCAGAAGGTTTGCGGGTGCGGAGCTTATTGCTGATGGTGACTGGAACGTTACTGAATTGCAGAGGTGGTTTGGAGCAGAGTTAAAAAATTCTATTTGTAATGTACAGATTCTTCGCAGACACCAATGGGACCAGCCTATTGTTACCCGAAATTTCAGGTAGGTATATCACGGCGTTGACTTACAGTAAACTATTTTGGGGGCTACCTAGCAACTTGAATTGGTTTGAGAAATTAGAAATTCATCCCAGGGAGACTATATTCTGTTGGCGTATTACACATAATTCCATACCAACAAATGACAGGCTTCAAAGGTGTGGCATAACTGAAGATGAGCTATGTCCATGGGGGTGTAGTGAACTGGAAGACTATACGTTGTTATTTCTTATTTTAGTGTCTTATAACTGTCTATTTGACTTTTTCAATAATAATATTTGTTTTTATACTGTTATCTGGGTTAACTCCAATATCATTTGGTACCAGAGATAACATAACACTAATCATATCCTAGGGTTTCTGGCATCAACCAATACCCAACCCTATATCCACCCAAAACTCTTCTCTTTACTGATTTTCTAAACCGGACACTAAAAAATTTTCTTTGTTGTTTGGGTTAACTCGGGTAGCTAGCCTAACCCTAGACTATCCTAGGGTTTCTAGCATCCACCAATAACAAACCCTATCTTCGCCGAAAACTCCTCTCTTTGCTGATTTTCCAAACCGACACCGAAAAAAATTTTTTCCCACCCTACAAAACTCATTTGCACCCTCCTAAACCTACTCAAACTCAAATCAAATTCATGCCACCAAGGAGACAGTAATCGAAAATCTGATTGAGGGGAAAAGACAATGTCATTTTGAGAAATTCATAAATAGGTGTCTAAGAGATTTCCAGAGAAAATATACAATGAGAAACCCTCCAACTGCAACAGAGGCTTACCGCCTTCGAGAGGAGACCATCCAGAGGGGGACACAAATTACATTTGATCCCCAAGATGAAGAACTGCTACCCTGAAGATTTTGACATAAAATATTTGAGAAGCCAGGGTTTGGAAATAAATGTGAATTTGACATATTTTGACGATCACATGGATCTGGACAAGTGCATCAAGTGGCTCTAGACATTAGAACGTATTGGAATACTACGAAGTCCCACCGATCAAAATGGTGAAACTAGCAATCAACAAATTAAGGAAGAGCACATCCTTTTGGTGGGAGAACTAAAAGATTTTCAACATCAAGAAGGGAAAAATAAAATTATAATCTGGTCCTAGATGAAATGAGAGTTACAACACCAATACCTACCAGTTCATTACAGACAAAATGTTTAGACACGGCTTCAAAAGTAAAGAGACAACTTTACCAGAGGATTGTCTCATCTTACAGTCAGGAGTACACCCAGGGGAACATCCAAACCAACCCAACTTGAAAAGAAACTAATTCCGATTGGAGAACATGTGAAACCCACCCTCATTCATAAATCTATTCCACCCATAAAATGTTTCAAATGCCACGGATTTGGACATGTTGAATTAGATTGCATAACCAGGTGAATGTTTTGTTTCACTTATCAAGGAGCAGTTAAAGAAATAAACAGTGGTTCAAGAGAATAAGAAGATTTCAGAGAGGATTCTCAACTCCAACAAATAAGAAAGGGACGTCGTTGACCCTAGAAAAGTGACTCCAAACTAAATTGGCTTTGGTTGTGTAAGAAAGTAGTTAGTCTTTGGAAATGGGCACATGTAGAGTATGAAGTTATGGTACCTCGAGCTCTTTTTTTATAGCCGTTGAGAGAATCATTCGCAAGAATGACATTAGATGTCTAAATTGAATTAAATTACAAAACCAGAAAATGCTTTGTTTCACTAATCAGAGAGCGGTTGAAGAAATAAACAGTGATTCGAAAGTATATGAAGATTTCATAGATGATTCTCAACTTCCAGCAAATAAGGAAGAGATGTCAGTCAGGTGAACCTAGAAGAGAGACTCCAACTAAATAGACCTTGGTTGTGCAAGAAAGTAGTTAGTCTAAGGTAATGGCATTCATGTAGAGTATGAAATTATGGTGCCTCGAGCTATCTTTTTACAGACGTTGAGAAAAGCATTCGCAAGACTGATATTGGATGTCTAAAAGGATCAAGAGTTTGAAGAACTGATACTAGACACAGTGCAACTCCATATAAGAGAATCTTAGATTATTCAGATATATAGTCTACTTCCTGAGTTGACCCTACTGAGAGAGATCCAATATATCAAAAATGAGAAGTTTGTGAGCTACTTCTAGAAAACTATATAGAGTTATTCGGATATTAATTTCAATTTAGCAGTGCACCCGCTGACAGAAGGAAAGAACCATAACTTTGGAAATTGTCTTAGGAGTTTGGTGAGAAAGAAATTCTACAATGAAATGTAGGTCCTTTCAAAGAAAAAGAAGAAGAGACCTCTCATGAGTGATTATACTTCAGTGTGGTCCAATCTGCCATAGATGTCGTTACAGAGTTGATTCCTCCTGACAGACAAATTATCAAATACATTCAGCCGAGTGTGAGGAGTGGGAGAAACAAAACACAACTTTAATGACTTCAGAGTTACCCTATGAGAATCAACATCTATATACAGCTCCAGCTCAGGTTGTGTCAAAAGGAGGATGAATACTTATTCTATTATAATGTGCTTTGCAAGAGCGACGCCTACAAGATTGACTTATCGAGAAGCTATAGCAGCCTGACATACAAATTATCAAATACATTCAGCCGAGTGTGAGGAGTGGGAGAAACAAAACACAACTTTAATGGCTCCAGAGTTACCCTATGAGAATCAACATCAATATACAGCTCCAGCTCAGGTTGAGTCAAAAGAAGGATGAATACTTATTCTATTAGGATGTGCTTTGCAAGAGCGACGCCTACAAGATTGACTTATCGAGAAGCTATAGCAACTTCACCACCTTCAACCTGGTTGACTTGACACTATACTACGAAGAGCCAGAAGCTTTGATAAATGAGGTCGAAGCTCCCCCAACCCCGGGAGTCTCCCATACTGAGAAGGCCTCTAATGCACACGCGGGGATTCCCCCAACCCCATGACTACGCACAATGTTGTCGGCTCACAAGAACGGCACAGAGCCAAACTGAGCGACCCTGTTTTAGATTTCTTTCAAATTTAAAAAGTGTCATCCTTGCTTTTCTATTCTTTCTAGTCTTTATATATACATGTGTTGTATTAGGTTTAGAGGGCAGTTTGATTGTGTTTTTGTTACGACAGCCGCCAGCGTCCAGATATTCCTTTATAAAGTTGTATCTGATGGCAAGTGGTGCTTTGGCTTGTATCTCGTCCGTTGTGGTGATTATCCTCGACTCTCCCCATCCTCTGCAACCTTACTTATGTTGTCGTCGTCGTTGTCCACCGTTGTAGCCATCCCTCTCCCCAAAGACAGTAACATTTCGTCTCTGTGCAGCCTAGGGATGTCAAAACGGCTCGTTGTTCGCAAACAGCTCGTGTTCGGCTCGTTAAAAAACTCGTGTTTGGCTCGTTCGCTAAGTTAACAAGCCTTAACGAGCCGAACACAAACAAAGATTTGTTCGTTCGTGTTAGGCTCGAAATACTATTCCTCAATTTTATATACATATACATATATAAATTAATGAGTAGTATTTTTAAAAAATTTAAAAGATTTATAATCAATTAAAATTATTAATTAAGTAAATATAATAAAAAGTATTAAATTAGATTCAAATGATGTTTTAATATAAACGATAATTCTTAAATCTTGCCTCAACAATTAACATTTTATGGTTACATGATTAGGATTGTCAAAACGACTCTTTGTTCGTGAACAGCTCGTGTTCGGCTCGTTAAGCAAACGAGCCGAACACGAACACACTTTTTGGGCTCGAAATATAAACGAGCCAAACATGAGCTGAGCCTTGGCTCGCTCGTGTTAGGCTCGTTTACACCCCTAGTGCAGCCCAACCCTTCTTCCTACCCAGCAAAGCCCCTCTACCCTTCCACAACCTCCCTGCATCACAGTCACTCGCCGTTACTAGCTGCTACTGCCCCGCTAGCCTCCTTATCACCCTTTGTCAATGCCAACCTGTTGTACAGCCCTCCCCTTGGCTATTTCCAGCAATCCACAGCCCTTCAAGCTATCCTTACCAACCTCGGCTGTTGTCAACCTGTTATCCAACCCTCTCCTAGTTGTTTCCAGCAATCCACAACCCTCCTTCCATCCGTACTTAACACTCACTGCCGTTGTCGGCCTGCTGTACAGCTTTCCCGCTTGTTATTTTCGGCCACCAACTGCCTATCCAACCACCCTACTCGCTGCCGCTACTCATCCACCCCATTCCAGCCACCTCCCTCGACATGAGAACCACTTAGCCAACCTCCACCACCCAAGAATCGAACCCTATCGTCTCTATTATGTTGCTTTTATTTTCCATTTCAATGTGTTTTGGTTGTAACCGTCGATCTGACTTTTCCAGTAATAACAATTATTTTTTGATTGCTGGATGGGATAACTTCGATATCATTTACCCTTCTGCAATCTTAGGATTTAGAAAAAGGATCCATCGAACTCAAAAGGAGCTCATTGTGATATATTGTATTCTAATGCTTCAACGATCCCAAGCTGTCTCACTCAGCCAAAGGATCCTGCAATTGGTAAATCCTGTCCAAACTCGCCCGTGTCCAGCCAATCGGTAAGTGTCAGGCCATACAGGTTTGGAGAGTTTGGAAGTACATAATTACAATTTACAAGATGCAAGCCTTTTTAGAAAAACAACAAGTGGTTTGCACAAATTATACTATCTACATTCAATATAAATTGCTAGAAATGCAGAACCAAACTTTTTTTAAAAAAAAAATACTAGTTTCAGTGATATTAAATAGGATGTCACAATAAACAAAAAATTGTAGAAAGATACAGTATAAAAGTACAAAAATAAATATACATTCTAGAGACAAAAAAGACGAATGCAAAAACATGCAAATAAGAAATACAAAAAATTGCAGAAAATGGAATTTAAAAAAAAAAACTAATGGAAAGAGATGATAAAGAAGTATAAAAAGCACAATAGCTCACCTCATTTAACAAATCTTGAACACTAGACCCAATAAGGATATCAAAAGTAAAACGCTAATAAAAAAAATTTTGAAAATTTCCTATGATTTGAATTGCAATTGCAGCAGGCACACATTTTTTCTACGTAGGGATGCTATGAGAAGCTCAAGTAGAATCTTACAACACCCAAGTGACCAAGGCAATAAGATGTCAGCACCTTAATAAGTAATTGTGTAGTTTCATTAATTTTCACAATCTGACGCCTATTTATAAAGCATGCCAAACCATTCAACATACAGAATATATAATCCACTCCAGTGCCGATTTTGATAAAAAATATACATGCACATGCCATTAAACAGGCATGCATGCAATCCAATTACTGTCAATCAATTATATGATGGGAAACATTTCAAAAAGGCTCACCTTCTCAATATAAGAGCGAACCATGTTCTCTATATCTGCAACAATACTATCGGGTTGACCCTCTGGAGAAACATCAAGGGCATGATTAGTACTCAATATGGTTAGATACATGTAGACATCACAGAGGAAAAAAATAAAATAACTCACCAACAGCCACCTTGGTTAGCCCCGGAAGATCAATTAGCGTCAAGTTCACAACTGTAAAATTAACATGATAAGAACACAAGTGGTAACCGTTAAAACAAATATATCATAAGAAAACTGCATTGAAAAATCTGTTTGGGATTTGTTGTTGTTGCAAGCAAACAAACAAATTAAAAGAAGACGAGACAAGTCATGGATATACAACACCGTCCAACACCAAATAAAAAACAAAGGCATGCATTAAGAGCAAAGAAAAAGCTATTAAATTTTCAAGAATAAGCTCAGTCAAAAACAAACTCTTATAATTAAGCTTTTTACACGGATGCAATGACAGGGTAATTTAAAAATCCTGAGAGGCAAAGGAAATAAGCAATCGCACTGCAGTGTCCAATCTGCAAATGCACAAATGTTAACGGACAATCAGGAAGACTTTTATTCTCGATAGGTAATCAATTCAGCACCATCTATAATATGATTCCGAGACACCCAAAGATAATGACGTTTGATCCAGCTCACAAATTCGGATAATTCTCATGTTGTTCCTAATACAGATACTTTAATGAAATTTCTGAGTTATGAATGACACAAGTGGTCGCTAACTCTCCTAGTAAAAAAACCTAGGTACGGATATTAATCAACAATATATCCCAAACAGCGATTTTGAAGTAAATCAAGAATCAATAACTTTGCTCCCACAGGGAGCCTATACCATTTCCTTAAGTTAGGGCTCCCCACTTAAACAATATAAAAGAAAATAAAAAATTAATCACTAGACCAAATGAAATTATAAATCAGCAAAAAATTAAAAAAACACAACAACCTAGGGGTGCAACAACAATCTAAAAAGAACAGAAGGAATAACTGTATAAAATGTCTAAGCATGCACATCAGGATATATATAAATATAAAATGGTTCTATTCTCAACAATGGTTCGGCATCATTAAAAGGGAGCAATTACAATAATCAAAGTTACATTTCTGAGCCTAAACACTTCAAAAGCAAGCAATTTATACAAACGCACATAATGGTAACCTTCAACCTTTTTGCTTTCTCCTTATTTGCTTGTAGACTGATAAATTGAATCATTATCTCAAGCTTTCTTCTCCTGTCTCTGAGTCAAAAGATTTCTTCTCTTATCAGATTCAAACAGTATCAGAATAATCCCAAGGCCAGCACAGCACATCTATAACAAATTTTTCTAGTTATTGGACTGATAATTACAGCTTCGCCTGATATTTTGTTGCATGTCAACATAAATTATGCCCTCCGATGTATTCGAATTAAATATCTTTCATCCATTTCAGTATTTAACTACCATTTCCAATAACCTCACTAGCATTGTACCATATTATAATCAAAATTAGAGAGACTGACTGTAATAATGCTTTAGGGTTTCAAGTTGGTGAATCTAGGCTTGTTTCTGTTTTTGTTTAATTCCAATGCAAGATATTCTTCTTCTTTATATCTCTTTCTTTCTTTTGGGTGTCATTTCTGTTGCACCATGTAATGTTGGCTTTGTTAATTATCCCTGATTTTTATTGATTATCAGCAAAACTGCAAGTGAAGTGTATAACTTGTCCTCCTTCAAGATTAAAGGAAAACATTGATATATTTTGCAGTTCGCTGGATATTTTTTGTGGTCTTCGAGCATTCATGGTCTACTAATTGACTAGTGATTTGACCATTTCCTATTCACAAAGTTCCCGGAGGCAGGTCCAAACTTGAGCAAAGTGCAACCTTCCAATAACACAAAAGATTTGGGCGAGCAAACACTACTAATTCATGGTATGCCTCATAATAGTTGGTTTGGAAAATGTAGTTTTTGCTGCATTTATTTGTACCCAATTTATGATAAAGGCATAGTAATGTCCGTGATCTCTTTGACTAGCATCAAACATTTATATCTAGAACAATACTTTGGAATCTTAATAATTGCAAATCCATATAGTAATAAACAGGCACTTACATATTCATAGAAAGTTTTCTTCCGGTGCATCAAGCTTAATATGAGCCAATATTTTTTGCTAGTCTTTTTGTCTTAAGAAAAGGGTTCACCAATACTCACTACTCACGAATATCTGATGATTATCTACCTTTCATCATATCATCATCATCATCATCATCATCATCATTACGACATCAAGATAACTGATATAATCAAGATTACCTCAGAATCCTTCAGTAATTCCCAAGCTATCAAATTCTTTTGATCCTTAAGAATAACTACTTAATTTGGCAAGCATCATGTGTTAATAACTACTTAATTTGACAGTTCCCTACAACAAGTTAAAGTTATTTTTCAAAGTTTCGCACTATATTGATTACAGAATTTCTTGGGACCTCCTTTATTATAAGGAGATAATGCCATACAGTTACACTGCATAGCATCTAAGCACTTGACACGATCAAACTGTTTCATTTGAGAATATTTGTCACATAAACTATATTATGCGAAACACGAGTCTACATGATTCAAGTTCCAACGTGTTCTCCACTTAAAAAACAATATATCTATTTGAAGGCTAATGCTCAAGATTAGAGCAACAAACATAAATATCTCTGCATAGTTCCCTACTTTACAAAGCAATATAACTTTTTTTTTACCTTTAGAATACTAAATTACGTTTCAAATGAAAAAAAATTAATTTTACATGACAAGAATTTCAAAGGCTCGCTAAATCATTATGAGCACTGCAATGGCAGCTAATATATGAATGATATCGCAGTCTCAAAATAAAACTTTAAAATAATATATAGCACCCAAGAAGAAAATAACATTCAATGGTTTGCAAATGATATTACTCTAATTACTATGTTAAAGAACTGTTTTGATTGATTCAAACCATAAGTGCAAGTATAACAGAGAGCGTAAAATTTAACCAACAAAAATGTCCTCACCATTAGGAGAATAAATACTCAGGTGTATAGGGACGCTAGAAATTTGCTTGCTGCGGCCAGTTTCTCTATCAGTTTCGTCTTGAATCTCCTTCCTCACAAGACCTGCATAGGGAAAAAGAAAATGAGGTTAGAAGCCGAATAGAAATTTGCAATGCAAATAATACTGCACAACAGGATACACCAAGAACCAAATAAATGAAATAAGTTTATGAGATGGTAAGTACAAATAAATCTTCCCTATATATGACAACTTAAAAATATGGGTCTCAAATCTTTCAAAAAAGTAGTAGGGAACAGCTTCTTTGAAAATTCAAAAGAATGACAATGATTCTGACCATAGAGCAATTTATATTATCATTCATGTAGATAAATATTAAAAAAACGCCAACAAATGAGGCAGATAAACCTAACAAGTTGACTAAAGAGCTTCAAGCACTGATGTAAGCTTGGGCATCAAATCAGATGCTCTATTTCTAATGAAAAAGGTTTGATCACAATGCCTCCAATCTGGTGAAGAACAGTACCACCACAAAGATCACCACAACATCAAAAGAGTATCATTGCAAGAAGAATCTTTAATCTAAGTCAACATCTCTTTTGTGGACCGGAATAAAACTTTCAAATTGCTAATACGGGATACTTAACTAGTCAACATAGGATACAAATAGCTTGCATTTCATTAAAACAGGTTGATGTACCAAAAAAAAATGATAAAGCCATCTAGCAAACATGATGATAAACAAATATAAAAAACATGCAGACAAAAAAATTCAAGATAAATATGTCATATCAAATGGAAATTTAAATTATCATAATATTCAATTAATACAACAAATTATTTAAATTTACCAAAATCTGTAAATTTCTTCCTTGGGAGATGAAGAAACTCAGCATATTCTCTCCCTTCATCAATTCTATGAAGTTGCAACACAAGAGGACGTCGTGTGACAATTCCTGAAAAAAAGAGTCATTGAAATTTATCTGTTGAGAACCACACAGTATCTCCGATTAAGGGAAAGATCGTTAGTAGAAATAAAAAACACACAACAAAATTAGTTATTTACCTGATCCACGAGGCAAGAAGTCCTTCCCAACTACACTCTCCAACACTGAAGACTTGCCCGAACTCTACAAACATGAATGATCATACAACTTTAATATACTACAAGGATTTTGGAAATATTTCCACCTGATTTCTGAATTTTAAAATGTGATAATATGCATACCTAATGGAAATTATGAGCACAACAACCTAAACCAGTGAAGGCTACATAACTACGTAATCATGACCCTCCTAAGTGGACGATAAGAACTCTAACATCAAAATATGTAAAAAAAAAAAAAAGAAATTTTATTAACGGTTTGCCCCCCTGCTGAAGGTAAATACGCTACTTAAAAAGATAAGTTTCAAAGAATAAATGATAAATCATCAAAATATAGCTAATTTATAGAAAAGAAAATTAGTTTGGTAAACATAAAAGGCGCACTAAATAATACAACAAGCCCGAAGCTTGGGAATCTGAAAGTATATTTCACTTCTTATGATGCATGTGTTCTACCATTGACTCCCCATTTATAAATGAAGACCAAGTTGCAACTTTCGATGCATGAAGAAATTATGTGGAAACCACATTATTTGAAGTAGCTAGCTTTGTAGCGTGCATGTCTGGTTTGTTGTTTTGAAATGCTTTGAACTCTTTATTCTGCCTTTGTTAAGTGCTGATGATTTTGGTGCTCTCGTGCGAAGTCCCTGACTAACATTCTCTGCATAATCACTCTTTCTGAATTATATTTGTAATTCAATTCAACTTATCCTTGTCAACTGAAAAGGTTCAAATGAGGCTTTTTGTAAACCAGATCAACTCATTGAGACTTCTCTTTTTATCATTCCTTCTACTACTTAGGCCCAATCCATATCTCTAGTAGTACTATGGTATCCTTTCATGAACAATATCTGATCCAAAACTAGATATCAATTCTGCAATTAAATGAATGCCAAAGCAAAAGGGCTGGTAATCCATCATAAACAAGTGCTAAATAAAGAGTTGAGGACATCTGGCCAGCTCATATTACCTGGAGTTAGTTCCAGTTCCCCAGCCCCATATGAAATAAAAGTATTGCTCATAAAATTGTAATATATAATTCTCTCTCCATCATTCACTTCAATTCAACCATGTTTTACTTTTACCAATTTTTTACTATTCTACAATACTCAAAGAGTCAAATAATCAAGAGTTATTTAACATTAGGAGTTCATAGTCTCCGTGGAAACGAGTAAAGTGTCAAAAAATCCTCCAACTATTTACATGGAGTCATTTTAGTCCCAGAGTCCTTTAAAATGTCAAATTAGTTCCCAGACCTTTTAAATAAGGGCTGAAATAGTTTCCAAGGAAGATTATTTTAGCCACCCATTAAAAGAGTATAGAGACTAAATTGACATTTTATACACTCGGGGATTAAAATGACCCTCTACAAATACTCAGATACCATTTTAACACTTTTCTAAAATGGAAATTAAAGCACTATGCAAGTAGGCCAACCTCCTCAATGTATAAAATCAAACAAATGAATAGTTAATTGTACTTATTGAACCGGATGTCTCGGTAATTTCTACGCAAACAGTAAAATTTGAGTAAAATTTGAGTAATTTATTGAAATGTTCAAGATTTCAGTGATATAGTTGCATATTAGTGGCCCTATCGAAATAAATTTTCCATCCTTTGTCTGTGATGCATTCTGATGAATACAAAATAAGAAACATAGTACATATTGATCAAACTCCAGTAAAACATTCACCTACAACATGTTAATTGTACGTGAAGTACCCAAGCGCAGGAACTACAGAATAGCAACATAATGAAAGGAAAAGGTAAAGCATGTATCTTTTTGAAACCAAGCAGCGTTTGTATCCAGTAATTGAACCCAGTAACAGAGCAAAACAAAATCAAAGAAACTTTTCAGCTGGAATCAACAAGTTCAAAGGAGCAGCGCATCTCCATAAGAAAGGCTAGAAAACCTAAGCCGCGTGACTGAAACCCTTAGAAGCAACAAAGCACAAAAGCGACCTAAACCAGATCTTGTCCACCGAAAAGAAAACAAATGCAATTAAAGAAGATACATCGAAGATCCAGAAACCGACCTGTCCTCCCACCACAGCAATAGAAGGCAGCGAATCCCACAGCGTCGGTAGCGCGCTCTCCTCGCCATAGTCTCCTAGGGCAGTGCAAGCCCTCTGGATTCTATTCACCAGCGAGATCAAGCTCTCCATAGCCCCTTTCCTTCGCAAGACGTCAGATCCGATCGAAACCCCCGAATGGGATGACAATTTGACGGGACGAAAGACGGATCTGATCGGAACTGCTGGCCTTCTACGCGAGGGAAGCGCGGAGAGCTAAAGAGCGAGGACTTGAAGGAGAGCGAAAACGCGTCCGTGCGTCCAAGATTCA